>VZTF01008975.1:745062-829316 GCA_013397755.1 Cnemophilus loriae | reverse complement strand
AAGAAAACTGGGCCAGGTGCAAACCTACTGAATTAATAGATGAGAAGAAACCTTTTTCTCATGTGGTGATATGCACAGTCCCGTTTGGCATGATCTGACCATCTGATAGAAAGCTGCCTGTGGCTCTGAAGAGTGTGACTTAAAGCAACAAGCAGATTTTGGTGTCTATTCCACTTTATCTGTCCATCAGCAGGGTTTTGTAGCACAGCTATTGCGTGGCAGACCAAGCGTTGCTTCGGTTCTGCAGTGAATCCTAGAGAGGACTAATCTGTGACCACCAACCTCCTTTCAGTTAATAAATTAAAATCAAACTGACTTTTTATTGTTTTAGTGGTCAAAAGAATAAGTGGTTACCACTGTTTGCAACTCAGCTCTGCAATTTTATGAGGTGTGTGAATGAATGTGAATTACAGCCGTGGCCTTTCAAAGAACAAGCCCCAGAGCAATCTTGACCAATGTGGTGCAGACATTATATTACACATGACCAGGGTACTGCCGGAGATTTCTTCTTGCTCTGCTTTCAGTTATTTTCCACAGTGCAAAATGTGCAAGAAGCATTGACTTAACCTCGAGCTGATTTTCTTTCTGAGGGCTTAGGGATCTGGAAAACAGTGGTTCGCATTTTAAATTTTTTTTTTCTGATATGCTTCATTTGTTGTTTAATGTTGATGTCACAGAACAGATTTCTTTTTTTTTTTTTTAATCAGTTTGTTGATTCATCAGGGTTATTGGCAGAAGTCAGGTTAGGAGATACATAGACTAAGCTGTCCTGGAGTGTTGTTTTTTTGCCAGCCCCCTTGCCAGCGAGCTGCCCACCAGCTGACGGGTGACCTGACAGGAGTCCTGGCTTTCCAGAGGCCTGTCCTGCAGACTGCTGGGCAGCGAGGCTCCCCAGCTGCCCACTTGATTGTTTGCCAGGCTTCCTAAGCCGAGTCTCTGCAGGTGTAAATCCTGCTGTTCCATCAAGAAAATAATTTGTTTCTATAAGCAAAGCACTGCAGCCCCAGGCAATTAGTAAGGCACTAAGTTTGGCAACAGGGAGTGAAAATCTGACAATACATTGAGATTCCCAGGGGCTTGTGGTCTTAGTTCCTAACAGAAAACCAATTTGGGTGGCTTGAAACTTGTGTATTCAGGAAGAAAGGAAAAGTCTTAGAAATGGAAAAGGCTTTCCATTTGATGAAATGGTTATACGGAAAAATTCCACTTCAGCTTTGTTTTTAGGTAGAAAAGTTCAGTTTTCAACTTTGCTTCAAGGATTTTCAAAGATATTTTAAGTAGTTTCTGACATCTTTATGTTTGTATTTCAGGGAGTTCTCAGTTGTGCAGATGTAAGTTTGCATTGGAGGTCAGTTCCAAGCCCAGTCATATTTCATGGGGTTTGCAGGCATTTCTGTATTGGAAAGTCAAAACTACATGGTGCAGAGGAGCCATTAGAAACAAATGTTATATGTTTTCATTCTTTCCCACCTGCCAGGATGTTTCCTTGATGGCTGCAGCCAAGAAAACCATTACAGATGAAGATTAGATTAAAATAAATTGATTTAGAGTCTAAGGATGCTGCCTTTGGGGAGATTTCTCTCTATAAAAAAGATTTATGTGTATTCTTATGTATGTGTGTGTTTTATACATACACATGACATAGAGTGCAACAGGATGCAGAGAGAGATAAATCAAATACGTCTGGAACTATGGAGGGAGGTCTGGATTTAGAAGAGGACTCTAAGAAGGCCTGCAGACCTGCAGTGTGTGTAGATATTTTATTGATGGGTCTGGTTTTTGTTTTTAAAATGCTTCAGTCTTATCTTCTTTATGTATTAGAAATTTGGAAAAGTCAGGGCAATGAGCTCGCGTGTTATGGCAGTTAGAATGTGAGCACACAAGTGCCAGAGCAAAGGACGTTCTGCACCTCTGCCAGCCCAGCCTATGGAATACGATTTCTGCACTGTCGGGAGAGCAGAACTGTGGATGTACACATGAGAGGCAATTCTGGTAAAGTCTTCATATAATTGCTGTTTTTGAAACATAACGTAAATTGTGTCATACAAGACCTTGTATCGTAGTGACACACATTTTACTCAGTGAACTTCCTTGAAACTTCTGGCTTTCCTTCATGGATTGCTAATACAGGGAGCCAGCTCAGGGTTTTCAAACTGTCTCCAGCCTTTTCATTTGGAGTTTGAGACTCTAGTTCCATGTTCTTTGATGCTAGGCCTACAATCTGCTGAATTTGTCACAGAAATTTAAATTCAGCCTGGCAAGTCAGAAGGATTTCATTTCTCTTGAATTAACCAAAATGTTGGCTAGATGCTGCGTCTGACTTGAGGATGAGCAGACAATACAAAGATTCAAAATCTTGAAAACATGTTAAACCAGCAGAACAAGTTTGTATAAGTGATTAATTCGTGCTTTGGATCAACACTTAAACCTACTTTACGGAATGGGCTTTAATTAGTAATCCTTTATGGAGTTTGCTACTGAAGCTACAGTATAGAGCCAATCATACTGATGGACTGCTGAAGTAAGACCTTTCAGTGCAGAAGGGTTATATACTACAGATAATAGTTAATTAACTCCATTCGTTTTATGCCATAAGCCTCTTTGATTTTGCCAGACCATTCAAACACATAAAACCACATCCACTGCAATAAAAATATCATCTACAAACACGTATTGGCAAATGGAGAGTCTGAAATAAAGAATAGGAAGGAAAGGTGATAAATACAGAGGCAATGTGAATTCAAGGTAAATCTCTTGGTACCAATAAAAAGTAAAAATCAGTGTGAAGCTATGAACTGTTGTTAAAATCTTTAACAGAGGCTCTTGCCCCTGCTGTCATTTCCAGAATTACAACTTCTGCCCTAATTTCTTTGCTGTCTGTCTTTTAAAAATGTGGTAACAGAGGAGGAAAAAAGAGCAGTTACTAATTTTCTCTGCCTCTGATTTTTTTGCCATGTAGTACATGTAGCATCCATCTTTATATGGCCATCCTGTTGAAACGATTGTCTCAGTTCAGTTTGTATTTTCATCCAGTAGTTGGGTTTTTGACATTATCTACTGACAGGGGCAACATTCTCCTGGCTGATGCCATGAACTTCCTTCCTGTGGGCCACCAAAAAGAAAACAGATAGCACCAATTTTTGCACAGCTCAAAACAAAGATCTGGTGACTTAAGGATGAGAGGGTTTATGACTTCATATCCATGTCTGGATCACACATCTCTTTGCTAATGTAATTTTTGATTTATTGATCCAGGTTGAAAAAACACCCTATAATACTGGCCTCTTTCTTGAATTCCCAACTTTTTTGTCTAAACAATATAGTGGTACCTCAGCACTCATGCAGCACCATTGGGTAGGGCTGGGTCAAATATACAAATTGTACGCATCTTTTTTCAGTTTAGACTGCTGCTGATCTGAGATTTCTTCCTGCACAAAGCAGGTTAAATAAAGCAGGAAGACACCAGTAACTAACTAACCTCTAATTATCCTGTACATAAAGAACACTTAGAGGCTCAAAATGCTTTTATTGAAAGTTGTTTTCAACCTTTCATTGTAGGATTAGTATAGGAAAGCTATTTCCATGATTGCAGTGCCAAGAAGCAGCTTGTACCAGACAGCCAGACATCATTCATATTCTGTGGACCTTCAAATGCTATCATTTAGAAAAAAAGAGAGGCTTTTTTGTCTTTTTAGACACAGCTTTGAGCTTTCCTGCTTAAATATTTCCAATATTTCCTTTTTTTTCTATTCAGCTACATAGTGCTGAAATGTAGCATGGCATAAACAACCGGATGAAGACAATCTAATGATTCTTCTCATGTAGAATCAGTCAGGTTTAGCCTAAAAACCCCAAGGTTTTTCTTTTACCTCCTTTTAATCTGCCTATTGATGCTGCTTTTCTTTCAGCATTTTTTTGTTAGTATGAAAAATCACAGAGTCACAGTATGGGTCGGATTGGAAGGGACCACAGTGGATCTTCTGATCAATGTCCCAGTTCAAGCAGTGCCCTCGCAGAGCACATCTCACAGGACTGTGTCCAAATTGTTCTTGAATATCTCCAGTGAGGGAGACTCCACAAACTCTTTGGGCAACTCTTTGTTCCAGTGTGTGGTTCCTCCTCATGTTCAGGTGGGACTTCCTGTGCAGCAGTTTCTGTCCGTTGCCTCTTGTCCCATTGCTCAGCACTGTCAAGCAGAGCCTGGTCCATCCTCAACACCCTCCCTTCAGACCTTTAGAGACATTGATGTGGTCCCCTCTTAATCATCTCTTCGCAAGTCTGAGCAGGCCCAGTAATAAAATATTACTTATTTTGCTTTAGGCAAGTATGAGGATGCTATCCTCACTGTGGAGTCTCTGGAAGTTTTTATTCTCCCAGCTCAGTCCCCCCAAATCAGAAATGAATATTTTGGAAATTTTGAGGGGCAGTTTGAATAAGCATACTCTCTTTGGGGATCAAAAGGAGCAGAGATAAACTCCAGCTCTATAACGAATTAAACTTAGACTAGTATCATTTAGATCAAACCCCATAAACCTTCCACAAGTAAGTCCGTCCCCTTGTATTAAAGGTTTACTTTTGTTTGTTTCTACTGCCTTTTCTTTTTTTTTTCCTGGTTATTTTTTTTACTACCTCGTTAAGAAGCTATAATGTCCATGAGAATCTCCATATGTGGGACAATTTATTGATATGTATTATATTCTAGTCTCTTTTAGATGGCCAAACCATATTTTTTGTTGTTGTTGTTGTCTGAGGCAACATCCTCCATCGATAACTTTAATCAAATAGCAATAAAGACACAGTAAGTATATCTGGAACTGTTCTAAAATTTGCCTGTGGGGAGATTAACTTATACTTTGAGCTGCTATAATTGGTGACTTTTCTCCAATCTTGCCTGAATTTAGTTCCATAATATGTTGTTTTTTCCTTTACTAACAATTTTTTTTTCAAAGATGTCATCTTCCTATAGATTTAGGCTCTTCCACATATTGAATGTGTTCAGTTCTGCTGTGTTAAGTGACAAAACTATGGTTTTAAGACAGTCTGTGTATAAGTGTTCTATACAAAGAACTTGATATCTAACTAAATTACAATTAATAACTGCTAGGTATGATCTATCTTTTAAAATGAGAGGCATTATGCATATGACAGCATTATTTAAAGATGTTACTCAGGATTACTTTGCTCTGCCTCCAGTAAAAGAGAAATTTCCTGACATTCTCATTAGCCGCTAACAAACTTGGTGGTAATAAAGAACAGCTGCTGAAATAGCTGTGTTTTGAGGCCATGATTTAATATTGCAAAACCTTTTATTGCCAGCAGTGATGTGAGCAGGACATACATGAAATTAAGTACCTGCTTAACTTGCAGATTTCTGGTCAGGTTGGTGACGGTTACTGTGTGATGGCAGAGTTTGTACACTGGGCATATTGATCTAGTAGACCAGGTGACTCTTACAAAGTCATTTTCAAAGAAGCAGAATTGGGCTGTGAAGACAATTAAAAATTAGGTGTCATGGAGCAAACCTCATCCTTTAGAGATCTGCCTTTATTTTACCATGAGATGCCAAATACTGATGACAGTTTTGATGCCAGTATTGCTGGCCACCCTGTAGGTTTGGATTGGTGTAAGTCAAGGTGGCACTTGACCTATAGACTGCCTGGAGAGAGGACAATTGCTGTGTCCATCCTTAACATAGAAGTGAAAATTACTTTGACATACTTTACAAAAGTACACAAAAGTCAGATATGTCCACTACCAAGAGGATTGTCCCGCAGACTTTGTGTACTGTTATATGTTTCTGTGTTCATTTATCCATTTTGGAATTATTTCCTCTGTAGTGATATCTTTCCTGGCTTGCTAGACCTGACCATAAGGGCTTACTTCAATTTTGGCTGAAGTATGTTAACATCTGTTCCTTTTATTTGGATGTATTAAAGAAAGAGAAAAAGGAGAAGCATTTAAAAAAGAAAAATCAACCAAACAACTGTTGAAAGATCTGCTTCTGAGAACAATTCCAGTTTGTCCAAAAGTTATATTTATGAGTTAGGAATACTTTCCTGGCTATATAAGATTTTTGTTTGGGTTTCTGTACAAAATAGCAAACTCAGAAAGTTTATTCTGGAGGAAGATACAAGAAGAGAGTGAGTAAATTCCTTGTGATGTTTACTGTGATTCAGTCAAAAAGGTTGTTTTACTTGCATAGTTTTGGTGAGATTATAGAATCTGCAGCAGGAATATTTCTCCTTTGCTCATTTACTAACACCAATAATGAGCAAATCTCATATGAAAATACAAAAACAGTGCGTGGTATTCCTTTTCTTCCACTATAAAGCATTTTTTAAATAGTGAGAAAGTATTGTCATGCACTAAAACTTTGCAAACTTGGAATCAAACACCTGGCAAAGCTTTTTTTTTCTTTTAGACTCTTGAGTTTGAGGAGCTCACTTTAAAAGTTTGCTGATGTTACTTCAGAGCATATTTGTTCCAGTTTCACTGGGCTGCAGGCTGCCTCCAGGAGCTCAGGAGCTTGAGTCAGAAATACTGCTGTGCAGTTGTAAAGTCCTTAGGATAAGAGGTGTAGACCATATGGAAGAAATAGGAAGAGCACTGCTTTTCACGTATCAGACGCCATATGCAATTTTAATACTTCTTTTTTCCTTATTCGCAACATTAGCAGCAGAAAAATGAATACTCTTTAGAAAACCATGTTGGGCTATAGTTCCAGGAATTTCTGTCAACTGATACCCTTTAACTCATTGTTCTTTGCATTTAGACATGAATGGTTGCTTTTGCTGAAGGATAGGTACACAGTACCACACAGGGAAGAGAATGCTGTAAGAAGAAACAGAGAAGTGTCAGCCTGCCCATTTCTATTTTTCCTGGATAGCTTGGGGCAGAGCTTGGAGCTCTGCATTGCAGTCACCATAACTAAACTAAACTTGCAGCTGCGTTTTGTTTTCATTGGCTGAAAGAGACCACCTGTGAGGGTCCTGATCTCAGTTCTAAAGAATTGTTTTGCTTTGGAGGCCAGGTAGGCCTCCAGGAACTGCCGATTAGTTCAACAGGTGAACAAGAATTGACCAGAGAGTTTTACTGCAAAGCCTATTACAGTTTCTGTGTGCACAAACTTTTGGAGGTCTGGAGACCCGATGGAGTTCCAGTACTCTCAGAAAGTCCTACATTTGGGTTTTTTTATGCCATCCCTAGGACTGTCTTTCTTCCTGAACTGAACTTCATGTTAGTGGGTCATCTTAGAGCTCTGGGGTCATTTGGAAGTCATGTTTCTGCAATTCAGTGCTAATGTTGCCTCTGAAAGAGTAGTTTTGCATCTCTAAAGTGACTTTTAAAACATCTTAAAATGTGGTCTGTGAGTATCTTTTCTTGTATACACAAGAGGAGTATCCCTGATGCTAATATGAAGTCCTTTAACAAATGCATACACGTAAAGTAGACACTTGTGTGTTTATTAATGTGCCTGATAGTGATGGGCAGTAGCATGTCATACACAAATAAAATGACATAAAACAGCAAACCTAGAAATAGCTTCAGAAGCTTTGACAGAACAATTGTTATTACCAGAAACACAATCAGGATGTGAATTTTATCAGCCTGCAAACAAAGATTAGCTTAATTCTTGCTACATAGAATGTACTTAGACCCTGAGAAAGTAAAGAAAAATACTTAATGTGTTTAAGAATAAAAACCCCAACAACCTTCAGACTCAATGTTTCAATTAAAGCAGTAAGAAGCCTGAGTGTGCAACAAAGCATGGAGACTGCTGATATGTCTGAAATGTCTGCTTGCAGATTCTCCTACAAGTCATCAGTAAGGTTTATTAAGGAAATTAGACAGATCCCCTTTGACTTATTCTTATATATCTCTTAATATGTTTTCATTGTCAAAATTGTAGCACCGTAGGTTATACGTTCCTAGCTGAAAATCAGTGACATTTTTTTCTTGAAATGCTTGTGCTGGATTACTGAAGTGTGTGCTTCCAAAGCAACTTCAATATTATGGATGAAACCTATTACATGTCTTTGTTTCCCTTCATTATTCTGTAACTAGAGAAGTGGCCCAGACCAGAATTTGGGCCCTACACACAACTCAGATACATGGATGTTCCCAGGCAAGTTCTGCACAAAACCAACCAAGTAAAAGGGTAGGGATTTTCCTCCATGTCAAAAGATACCTGGGGCTCACCCTGAGGCTGCACCACATTCCATACCCTGCAGGCTGTCAATGTGGCTGTGCGTGAAGCAGTTCTGGACTCATTAATGATGGTATTTCCCTTGGTGTCTTGGTATCCCTTCATTCCAAAGCCTTCAGTAATTCAAATATTGTAGGTTTAGGGTGGTAGCAGTCCCCCCTTTCCCGGTCTCCAGAAGCACTTCACTTCCTGGTGTCCTTGGAGGCTTGGAGAAATAAAACTATGCTTTTGCATGAAAGACTTGAAGTGTCCCTCGAGTAGCCAGAACAGAGGCCTCAGCAAGTTTGCTGTGTTATTTTGATAGTTATATGCATTTATTTCAGTTATAAGCTTATCTGTGTGGTGATAGTGCTTTAAAATAGGGTCTCAAAAACCCATGTAAGCTTACTTCATGATATGGCCAATTTAATGCTACCGGGTGGTCCAAAACATGCTTCCCAAGGTTGTGCAAGGAGAAAAAACACAAATAGTTGTGCATAAATTAGATTTCCAGTGGAAGTTCAGGTTGTGCCTCTTATATAAGGGGCATTGATTTTAAAACAGGATGGCTAGCACCTGCTCAAGGTGCTAAAAAAAACCTGACCAGGAATAATTATGGAAACAAAATGTCTCCAACTAGATTTTGCCACTGATTGCCACTATCTGGGACCAGCTGTTGCTAGCATTCACTTCACGTTGCTGTCTGTACTAGATGTTTTAAATGACTGTGCTTTGCTTGTGGTAAAGTACTACAGCTGCAATGTTTTCTTAAAAAAATAGTTTGGTTCCAGAATAATCCATATGCAACTCTCTCCAGCAAAATTTTTATTTAACCAAATGTTTCTACTTCCTACTGTAAATATCAAAGCAAGTATTTTGCTCAGCTTTGGAATGTTTTCAGACGGCAAGTATGTGTTCTGGTTATTGTGACTTATGCCTTGAATTAAAATTAATGTCAAGTTTCATTTACCTGGAAGCATTGTCATGGAGAAAGCTTGCACTGGTTTGGTATGTTCCCTACATATTCCTCACTTCTCTTCAGGAAATACATTTTTATTGATGATGATGGAGACAAGAAAGTGGAAAAAACCTGACAAACAACAACTACCTTTAGGAGCTAAAAGTGCCTCTGCTCTCTCATCTCCCTTCACCTGTTATGCAAAACATAATAGTTCTTATTTTCCCTGTTTTTCACTCCCTGTGTTCACTTTGTCTACAAACTCAGAGAAATAAACACCGTGATATGCAGAGGAATAAGTTACACAGAGTGATTTCCCTTCTGGGGAATAATCAGATGTGCTGGTGGTAGCTAACAGAGAGTCGACCCTGATAGCGCTTTGCCATCCATCACATCCTTGATCAAGTTGTTAGGCTTCTCTGAGCACATAGGGTGGGCAACGATGCCATAGGACTTGAAGCTTTCAGTGTCTTAGGTCAGGATTCATTGCTACTCGTTGTTCCTGATGAATTGTTGCTGGCTTGACAGAAGTCAGTGGCATTTGTTCAGTTCCATGTGCATTTTTACCAGTTGCACAGATGTCATTCACTCAAACAACCTAATTTGCATTCTCAGGGCTCAGTCCAAGAGCTAAATCAATGTGCGAGACTGAAACGCTCCCTTTCTGCTAATAATTGTTACTCCAAGCCAACATTAGACCAACAGACGAGACACAAAAGACAGATCTCTGGTACTAATGCTTTGAGAAGATGTCTTACTACAGGCCTGTTGATGCAGATCATATTTTCGTTCTTAAAATACTTCAAATCAACTGCACTTCTTTGAGGCCATTAATTATCTGAAATTCATTCTGCAGTACCATGTACATAACTTATTTGGTAAGTCATAGAAAGAAGTTGGCAGGCAAGGTTCAGTGGAAATCCTCAGAGTCTGCCAAAATATGGGTTTGGTGATGTTAATATATAGAATTTTCTAGCATGAAAAATGAAGTGAGGAATGATTGTGGTAAGCAATGATCTCCTCATTACCTCACAATTGGTAATTGTATCTATTTATCATCACAGTAGGTTGGGAATGAGTCTTACAAATCTCTGTCCACTGACCTGAGAACCTGTGAGTGTTGATTGAACCTCAGAAGGTAGATTTGCCAAAACCTCAGCTGGTATACATTGATACTGTTCCCTTTGGGCCAATGAAGTTGCATTTCTTTACACCAGTCAACCATCTGGGCTTGTATTTTAGGAACTGAATTTGATTTTCAAGGATCTGGAACTCACTCAGTCTCTGTATTACTTTTAACTTTATACTGAAGGAATTTAAATAATCCTTTGTTCTTCATTCAAGCTCCCCTCTCAATTTTCTCATTCTTGCCTTTTTTTCTCATTCCCACAGCTAGTTTTTTTGTATGCAAGTTTGGTTTCTCCTCCCTCTAGGTCTGATAGAACTTTCACTTGCTTTTCACAGTTAAGTGATCTCAGATACATTCTGTTGTTTGGAGGTGCAAGAGTTAGTCACTTGCTGCTTCTTTCATTTTAAATCCAAATTCTGACTACTAATGGTTTTATTTATAATCAGCAGTGGGGACACCTGCTCTTGACATGTGAGAACATTCTGATGACATAACCAGCTACCAATAATAGAAACAGCACTTTGGGCCTTCATTATAAGCAGTGTGATGCTTCCACTGCATTGCCGAGTCAAACATCATAATTCCACCCACTGAGAAATAACTATTCCCTAGAGAGGGAGCAAGCAAATAAGTGAGAGAGGGAAAAAGATTTCTGTTGATTTAGGGTACTGCATGACTTCTGAATATCCCTAAGTAGTACACTTGGCTTTGGTGTCAGCTGTTTCTTCCATACTGATGTTCAGATCCAAGACTAATAGAATTTGTGTGATCTTCCTTGGTTAAAACAGAGTAGTTTATATCCTGAAAGTGTTAGAGTTGTAAAAAAAATGGGAATTGCAACAGAACTAGGTTACAGTCTGTTAGTTATAGGAATACTTTGGGCATTACTTTATTTTTATTCAGTGACAGCAGTGAGATTGTTGACTTACATAGAAACCACCTTTGCAGTTAATATCCCTATAAAGGCGTCTGTGCCAAATTGACCCTTGGCTGCTGAGTGGCCCCGCAGCCATTCAGCAATCTGTGCTGTGAGATATCAGGTGTGTGCAGAGTATTACATTCCTAACACAAACAGTGCTTTGCTGTCCTGAAATCTGCACCGGGACATCCGAATGTACTGATTTGTTATCTCGTGCTACCCTGATGCTACCAATGTCTGTGTCACCTCTGTACATCTACACCCTGACTGGAGATGGTTCCTGATAAAGCTATGAAGCAATCTTTGAAATTTTTCTCCCTTTTTTTTTTCTTTGCTGCTGTTTGTATATATATTAAGACTATCTTCTGATTTCAGAAGATCTTCATTAAGATCAAACATCCGGTTTTCTCTCCTTGAATAGCAACAGTGAAAGCAATCTTCCAAGCTGCCATTATGGCTTGTCAGAAATTGGTTGTCTGAGTTACATTTGGGTTATAAATTCATAAATCTCACCAGAATTTGCCCTGCTCTCTAGCATATCAGCTCTTGGGCAGATCTGTTTTCTGCATAAAAATATCAGTTACTATGTTGCTTTCTGCAGGCATGATTTTCTCACCTAGATGTTATAGTTTCACAACTAAATGCATTTCCAGTTTTTTGGAAAGTATACAACATCCTGAACACTCTTGATTTACATACCAGCTGGGAGATACAGAAAGTTTCTGCATTCCACAGCAGGGGAGAGTGAGAGAAATGGGATTACAAGTGCATAAAGATGGAAAGAGTCTGAGAAGAGTACTCTTTGAAAAGATCTCTGAGCTCTTTTTCTCTCTTCTGCTATTGCAAATTTGCTAATTTTAATTTGTTATTCAGAATCTCTCAGCAATGTTTGAAGTGAGTAAAAGCCTCTGGACTGTACATAAGTGATGCTCTCTCCATGTCTTTGCTATTTGTTGTTGCTATCACTGTGTTGCCATGGCAATATTTTTGTGCTATGACTGGTTAAGTGTGGCTAACGGAGAGAGGGGACAATAAGATCGATTTATTATGCTTTTGACACAGTGTGGTGAACTTCTGAATATGTTGGGTGTTTTTTGCCTTTGAAAAGAAGAAATATGACAGGATTACATAAGTTTTAAGAGTTTCTTGAAGTAGGCAGCTGTTGGCACCAAAACCAAGTTTAGTTCCTCAAGGAATGAATACTGGTGTGAGCCTTAAATGCATGTCCTTTGTCATCATTGAAATCAGGTATTGTTCATACAGAGATAAATATACGCAGTGCGAGTAAATGGTGAATCCAAAATAATTTTCTGACTCACATGATTGTGCTTGAAAGGTCTTGCCACCTTTCATCTAGCTGTAAACATTGTCATTCTCTAAAGCAGGCCTTCACGGAGATGAATCACATAACTCTGAGAAACATTGGAAAGCAGTAAAAAATATTTTAAGATGTTCTCACACTTTTTTTTTTCTGCAGCAAACAAAACTGCTGACCAAAAGTTTTAGCCCTTCTAGTTTATATCTGTCACTGGATTTCAGCTGGTGCCTATTCTGTTTTCTCTCCCTCATCTTCTGCTGAATATGGAGGTTTATTCTGAGTACAACAATTCAAGCTGGTATCTTTCTAAACCCAGTACCAGTAGGAAGTAAAGCTAACTTTTTCTCAAAAGATACAGTACAACCCCCATACACTATATCTGAATTTGATCCAAAAACCATGAAAGGATGGATTAATGTGCCTTTTTTAATGTTAGCAAATTAAAAAAAAAACAGGGTAACAGGCAATAGTTTGCACTGTAGCCTATTCACACAAAGATTCAGCTCTTAAGTGTCTTCAGACTTAATGGTGTAGCTACAGTTTCAAGAAAAAAAATTAGAGAAAATCCCTTGAACTGTAATGATGAAATCACCATAGCAGATTTCTGTTAGAAACCATTTAACAACTGAAACACAGCGTTCTTTTTGTACCCTAGTCCAGAACTCTTTCCTTTATTCCTTTATTCCAGATTCCTTTCTCTGGGTATGCACTTTGAACGGGACTAGAATATTACTGGTTTTTAGACTGGATCTCAATGTCATTTGCATATTAAATCAGAACTAGGTATACTAACTTCAAAGGGGATCTTAAATATCAGAGCTAGCATGTACACTGGTGTTGAGAAAAAACAGTGTTTTTTGGTTAGGGATTCTACCTACCTACCCAGGTTTTTACTTCTGTATCATTTGTGTGAAAAATAGCAGGTGTCTTAAACACCTGCATAAAGTTGTATGAAATTTTCTTGGCTGAAACAAAGAGGTGTAAATAGGGCCTGTATTTAAATACAGCTAATACAAATACAGCCTCACATGGAGAGTCCACTGATTTCTCTTAATGGACAGGAAAAATTTTCTCATCCAAAGCCAACTATTGCAATATTTTGTAGAAAGATCCAACACAAGATATTTTGGGATGTCTTTGTTACAAGTGAATGGAATGCTGAGGATGGCAGCTCTACTGGTAAAATATGCAAGAAGTATGCGAAAACATGCTGTGGTTGGAACAGGAGTCATTAGAAAGCAGCAGCATAGCAAGGGGAGAAAGAAACATTGTTGAGAGACAGGTCAAACTACTCTGAGGAAAAGTAACCTTTCCAAATGAAAACTTTGGCATGATACAGGAGCCTGTTCCTGAATGGTCACTTAGCATCTCAGCATTACATTCCTTCTCCATTGTATCATTAGCTCATTGTTAGCTCTTTGTAAATAGCTTGGTCTTTATATTAAAATATTCCATGGCACAGAACTGTCATAATTTTGCCAGCAGTTTCATTTGACTGGTAGCTTCTTTTTTGTTCCACTATTATCATTTGACAAAAAGTTCTTTGGCAGTACAACTTCTACCCTGGTATTGAATAGAATGGCACCAAATTTTTGAGTTCTTTTGGTTTGTTTTCTGTTACCTTTTCATTCCATTAAGACTTAACTCTGTCTCACTATGAAACAGAGCACACTTTGTCAGCTTTCTTTGTGTGTCTGTATGTGTTTGTAAATTACCTGTTCTGGTTTGAAACTGGTTATAGTTTTCAAAGTGAAAATTCATTCCAAACAGAGATATAAATGAAAACCATTTTGCTAGGGTAATAAAAGAAAGAAAGAACAATGTCAATAGTTTGTTATTTAAAAACTATCTGAATTATAATCAAGTTGAAATATGAAACTGATTTCTAGAGCTGTACATGTGGAATGATTTCCTTGTGGTCAGTTTAACGGACCAGTAAAGGATGTCCTGAGCATAAGAGCATATTCCAGTTACTAAATGCCAGAACAATCTCTCCCAGCACCACTTCTCTACCCTCTCATGCACAGAGCAGGGGCAGACCAGATTTTTCCTGACAGTTGAGCAAGCTTCAGCTACTGGAACAGCCCTTTAAGGCCAGGAAAAAGGTAGCCCTGATACTGCTGCTGTTTTGATGGGGTCTTCTCAGCAGCTGGATAGGTCAAGGTGGGAAACAATGTTTGGAGCTCCTTTGCCAGTCTTTTGATGATCCCAGCTTACCCTGAGAAGTTAGTACATAACAATGATGCCTAGTTATGTTCAGAAGCTGCATTTTAGTAGATCTGTGGAGTCATTCAATTTGTAATAAATAAGTTCAGCTCCCAATTACCCAGCAGACTGTTTGTTTTTATTTAACTACCTCATTTTCACTGTGCTGCAGGGTATATTTTACAAATTATGTCACTTCCACTTACTCTCTTGAGTCTGACTGATGTTAGAGCACTGACCTGAGATGGAAAGTCAAATACTAAAAAAAAAAATTACATTTGGTTCATCACTGTGAGATTCAAAAAAGGTATTCGCAACTGTTCCATTAGTCCTGAGCCCAGAGGGTTTTAGGGAAATGTGGGATCATGCCAAATATTAGGCAGACCTAGAGAAAGCGTAACAACTGGTTGTTACGTTTGGTCAGTTTTGTCACAGCTCTGCTAAAATTCTTTCGAAAACTTGAATTTTTACTTGGTAAGGGTCTAATGTTGTTAAGTATCTCAGTGGAACTTGAAAAAGAAATAAAAGAACTCTTAAGTTCTTTTCTCTTTTTCCTCTTTTTTTTCTCCCAAAGGCATATTTTTTGCAGACTGTAGGGAAGAAGAAATACCCGACTAAATAGAGCATCACATGCACTAGAAGTGCATGAGAACTGCAAATGTGCTTGTTGCTTAGCAGGTAATACAGGACAAGTGTCTTGCTGCTCTTCCCCCATTTCTTTCTAAGGGAAGAGCAAGGCACTGTGGAGCCTTGTGCTGGTTTTGGCTGCGGTAGAGTTAATTTACTTCACAGTGGCTGGTGTGGGGCTGTGTTTTGGATTTGTGCTGAACACAGAGCTGATAATACAGAGATGTTTCTGTTGTTGCTGAGCAGGGCTTGCACAGAGCTGAGGCCTTTCTGGTTTTTGTATTGCCACACTGGTGAGGAGACCAGGGGTGCATGGGAGGCTGGGAGGAGACACAACCAGGACAAGTGATTCAGACTGACCAAAGGGATATTCCACACCATGTGACATCCTGCTCTGTAGATAGAGTGGACAGAAGAAGGAGGAAGGAGGGAACATTCAGAGTTACAGTGTTTGTCCTCCCAAGTCACCCCTGCGTGTGCTGGGGCCCAGCCCTCCTGGAGATGGCTGAACACCTGCCTGCCCATGGGAAGGAGCGAATTAATTCCTTGTTGTGCTTCACTTGTGTGTGCAGCTTTTGCTTTCCCAATTAAACTGTCTTTATCTCAACCCACAAGCTTTTACCCTTTCAATTCTCTCCCCAGTCCTGCTGGTGAGGGAGTGAGTGAGTGAGTGGTGTGTGGCGCTTGGCTGCTGCTTGGTGTGAAGCCATGACCGTCCTAAATTTTATATTCAGATAGTAATAAGTTGAAAACCATCCTGACCAAAATCTACACTGTCATTAGAATTAGTGAGACAACTGTAAGCAGATTTCAGCTGCTGCAGGGTTCTGAAGGAAAATTTTGCTTACTGTGTAATTATCTGAATAGTTTGATGTATGACGAGGTGCTTGGCCACTGCAGGAGATGAGCTTCTGGACTTGATGGACAGAGGAAAGAACAGAGTGACAACTGCTGTGTGTGTACAGTGTAATAGAGTCCCGTGTAAAAACAATATATATTATAACCCATTTGTTCACTGATAGATTATAAAATCCACGAATCTCTGACTCATATTGCTTTCTTAAAGAAGCAGATACAGGGTAAGCAGATGAATGATAAGGATCCCCACCAATCAGTCAGAATTTTTCAATTTACAAGTCCAATGGAGTCATCACATACAAATAAACATAGAGAAGTGTCTCCACTGAACAATTTTGCAAAACATTGTGTAATAGGAGCAATATAAACCTGGCAATGCCATAAGGCACAAAATACACGCATCAGCTACCGTTGGTAGAGACTGCAGATGAAAAAGCTGTATGTTTTTAATTCGAGGACTAAGGGCTACGTGGTTTACAAGGGGAAGGGGAGATCGAAGAAGGGTATGTCAGGTGGCCCCAGAGAGACTTTTAAACTGTAGCAGGGACTGGAGTAAGTTGTGAGATGCTTTTAATTTCCTCTGCTACTAGTGGAAGAGAGTTTTTGAATTTGCTTTTCAGAATTGTTGAACAAGTAGCTGATAGTTATGTGGTGAAAAAGAGATGCTGGATAAGTGGCTAATTGTTACAGGATTTCTTTAAGCTCTTGCATGAATCTCAAGTTTTGTGACGATATATTTCAGATGTATGTGCAAAGTGCTTCAAAATTCTTTGAAATGAAAGACTACCTATGTAAATACAAGATATAAATTATTGCACTTCATGGATTTAATTTTTGAGCAATGGGTTTATCACTGTTCATCGTGTAACCACTTTTGGATTTCCCTCCAAGACTTAAGAGTACAGCAGTCAGATGTTATATTTTTCATTCAAGAATAGATAAAAAAGATGTCTGTTTTCATCTGTTTTCATGTTTTCATGTATTTAGTAGTTTTAAAAAAAAACTGTTATATACACATAGAAGGAATTTGAAGTACTCTACATAATGACTATATTTGCTACAAACTATTAAAATAATTTTCCTTTGAAAATAGTAAGAGCAGCCTAGATATTCTGCTGAAGCTTTTTTCTGGAATTAGTTTGTTGAAATATTAAGCCAGCTGTTGATAGAGACAGTGCCTTCCCCGTGCGTGTGAATATTTCAGTGTTCTGGGGTTTTTTCAGGTAGTTTATAATTAATTCATTGAGAAATTAAAATCCAGTTGGGAGAATAGAAAAAGCAACAACTATTCCCCTGCATCTTCCAATCTGTGTCCTTAAGTCCTGGAAGAATGGAAGTAATATGTTTAAATCACAAAATGCAGAAAAATACTCATGTTACTTAAATTGCATTTACACTGAAAATTAGTTTATTAATACTTCAAGTTTCTAAGGAACCAGACATATTTAAAACAACTTTATTTAACAAATACAATTTCAAATTGCTTGTTTTGTTTATCTTAAGCAGATTCCAATTTCTATCTGAATATTATTGATACATATAAGCTTAAAAACCCATCCTTGTCCAAACTTGAAAAGTTATTTTCTTATCTGTCTTCTAAGATAATACAGATAAACATAAGAAATAAAGTAGATATAAAGTCATCGTATAAAACCACCGAGTTAAATACATATGTATACATTCAATGCAGCAGATGGAAGTATCAAATTATACACAAAAAGAGTCAATGTTTCTTTTGGAAAAGTTTTTAAAATGTACAGATAAAAATCAAGTTAAAATTGCTTACATATATTGAAGGTTTTACTTTTAATATAATTACAGTTAAAACCAGTGATTTTTGTTGCTTCAATTTCAGCCATTGCTGTAGAGTCAGGAGCCAGTTCAGTTTCACATAAGAAAATTGTCAGCATTTTGTGTCTGATATTAGAGTAAATATGTAGGGGAAATCACTTCACCTTGTCATATCTCAATGTAAAATATTCTGATAAACAGCTGATATGGAATTATTGGAACCATTGCTACCTGCAAAAACTGTGTTTTGAAGGCAAGTTCATTACGAAATCATCTGTGGTCTTGGAAATTTACAGCTCGTTCTGTTTATGCAAATACCATGTAGGGAAAAAGGTCATCTCTCTAGGCCTACCAAGAACGCACAACTCATTGCTCTGAAGAGAATAGCTACTAGGAGGATCATGCAAATGGAGTTTCTTTTCTCAGTAGAAAACTCCTGAACAGAGTTCAGCCTAATTTCAAAGATTTTGTTGTGTGGAAATACAATATGGTTACACTGTGCTACACTTCAAGGTTATACATTCATCACCTTAGGTGGAAAATGCATAAATGCTTGGCTGACAGGCATAAAAACATGTTGGCTTGACTCCCTTTATCCAGCTTTCAGGATTTCTGTATTTTCTCACTCGGGGCTGAGCCTGAGCACTCCTGGTTATGGCATCTCCACATTTTTGTTTTTCTTTTATGATTTTGCCAGAAATAGATAATGAATGAAATCCATTTAAAGAGAATTGGTTGTTTAGATATATTAAAATAAGCCTAGATTAGAATATAAGACCTTTATTTTTTCTGATCCAGACAAGTTCTCTTTGATACAGTAAGACCTTTTTCCTCAGCACAATCCACAGCTATTTCCAGTGAAGGTGATAGAGCGAGACCAGCATGAAACTGATGCCAAATGTTCATGAGCAATATCAAATGCACAGATAGATGTATAATAAGAGATCCTGACTGAAACTGTCAATAAGCCAGATTTATATAGATTTTAGTTTTGTTTTCTGTGGGAAGGTTTATGTATCCATACTGTCTGTGTCTGGCTGCCAGTGATCCACTGCTAATTTTTAACCCCCTTGTCTGCTTCCAAACCTAATCCGAAAGATGAGTAAGAATCTCTAAGATAAATCATTTGCTAGAAGTCCTGAAATTTGGGAGCCAGAAAAGGCAGGGCCTCTTAAAGTGCCCCAAATAAAGGAAAGGCTGCTGGGTGGGCTCAGGAAACCTAGAGAGGCAGGTGATCCCAGAAAATACCGCAGGAGTAGATGGAACAGCTGAAGTTCATACCCCTGCAAGTGTGCACATCCACCAGCACACGGCTGTGTGCACTGCAACGTTCCATGAGCTTAAATGCTCAACCAGCCATTCCTCTGGCAACAAAAATAAATTTTCAGAAAGTCTGAACTCGATGATCCAAAGAATCCGTGATTGATGTGGTTCCACAAGCAGGGTTTGGAAATTCCTGTTCAGAGGGGATCTTTGCATCAGCTTTCTAAGATACTATTTTTCTGTATGCATCTGCCATTGAAGGACTCCTAAAAATTGGTTTGAAAATGTGAGCAGAAGAGTTCACTCACTCTGGGGAAATGTTGCAAATTTCTGGAATTTCAACTATAGTTTTAATGTTTGATATGACATTGGATGAAGGGACATGTTTCTGGCTAATATATTTGATTGCATAATTACTGATGAGGCAATACTGCTGATCTGATTCCCATTACAGTCAAGAAATGTCGAGCAAACATGATACTGTCAGGTTCCAAGGGAAGAAATTTCCAACCTAGTGTTGGAATTGTTACCAGCCAGATAATGAAAAAGAAAATTTCCCTAGAGGTAAAATTTAATAAATAAAGTTTCTGAAAATACATAATTTGTAAATACTTCATTTTATGTATCAAACTAAATATTTGAGCATAGAAGCAAGCAAACTGAACTAAAAATAAGTGAGTTAGATTGTGTGGAAAATGGTCATTAGAGGTAAAGGGTGCCCTGTTATCAGTTGTTTCAATGGAGCTGGGTTTCATACGAAATTCATGAAGAGTTTTTGACAAAAGAAATTGTTTTTTAAACATTCCAATAGTTTTGCTATTAGAGGTACAGAAATATCATTAAATGAAGCAAAAATTATTCTTTTATTTTATAACTTTTCATATAAGTATTATTTTTGTTAGAAACTGAAAGCAGGCAGAAGTCGGGAAGAAGCAGGCCTGTTTAAAATCAAAGTCTATTTTGAATTCTATGGATCCTGACAGATTCAAGTAAGTGAAGTAAAAGAAATATAAATGTAAATGACATAGTACATTGTCATTACAAACCAGCCAAATGAAAGGAATTTTTATACAACAAAAACAACAACAATTATTAATTATTGCCTTGCATTTTAGAGCAAGCTTAGTGGATTGGAGCACTTTAGCTGCAGTGAGCTGGATGTGTCATCAAATTGAGGCTTCATTCAAATCAAGATACCTGTAGACCGCATAGAGGAGGCAGGGGAACCCTTGGATTTATGTATTTTGACAATATTGCGCTTCAGATAGTTGTGTCAAAATATTACCTAATCATTAAAGACTCCACTTGGAGCTGTAGTGTTTGTGGCATTTGATGTTTTGTTCTACACGTGTACCAGAAGTAGTTAGTGGGAAAATGTAATTGTGTGTATGTTTACAAAAGCAAAATTACAAATTATTATTAATTATTTGATTATCTGATAAAAATTATGGCATTTTTATTCAGATTTCTATAGTTTGTCCATCTGTTTTGAGTAGTTTGATGAAAAATTCTAAATGCATCTTTGAGTGTTTGTTTGCCTGGTTCTTGCTTTCAGGTTTTTAGTAGCAAGCGTAGGTTGTAACTTCTCTCAATAAGATTACCCAAATCTGGATGCATATCAGGAGGCTACACCGTGTATGCTTTTTAACAATAATAATAATTCTTACTATTCATCTGTGGCTGTATTTTTGAATTATGTAGATCGTGCACATGGATTAGCTTAAAAAATCTCGAAACAAAATTCAGGTTTATTTCAAAACAACTTCTAAACCCATGGTTTTTTGGTTGTTGAAATGTTTAAAAATCCAGTCTTAAATATTAATCTGAAAGTTAAAACTGCTGTAGATCTAGATTTCTGAAAAATGTTCCAGTTCTCCAAGCCTTGTGAAGAACTTGGGATTTGTAACCTCTCTGATAAACATGAGTTGTTATTGCTGAGATCCTTGAAGTTTGTTTCAAATTAAGCTGATGACTGGTAAGAGCAGTATTTTACAGGGAAAAAAGTTTTACTTTTCTTTCTTTTAAAGTCTTCTTTTAATTATTACACACTTCAGTAGACACTTAGCCTGACTAGAAATTACCCTTTTCCCCAAAATAAACATGAATATTTACCTAGAGGCTCAGCATTTTCCTTCACTGAAAACAACATATTTGTGTCATGTCAGTTCTGGGAAGGAAGCCAGAATAGACATTCCCACCTCTCTCTGCCCCCAGACATTCATTTCAGTGCAGGAGTTGATTGCCTTTTCAATTGCACTGCTACAACAGCTTTTGAGAATAAACTGCAAACCAGTCAACTAAAAGGTTTCTGGTTTTAGAAAAACAACTGAGCAAAAACCTCAACCCTCTACAAAAATAAAGAGTGTCTGACCTTAAATAAATAAATCATTTCTACTTTGCTATATGTAATGTATGTAATGTAACTGTACAAACAGCAGTGTGGGCAGAACAGAGCAGCAGTGACCAGCAATGGAGGAAGGGTTCATTAGATGCAGCTGGTAAGACCACAGAGGGCATTTTTCTGAACTTTTGGGGATTTCTCGTCCAAGTTGTTGCATTATGAAAATCTGAGACCTTCCATGTTGATGAAGGGAATTTAAACTTCATGGCAAAATAATTAGGAATTTTATGTAAACACAATGAAAAGCTAAATATACATAAATGTAGCAGTAAGGACAGTGGAAACAGCTGAAAGCACTTTCTGGTACAAAAATGAAGGAAACAGATGGAATTTGTGTACTCCTGGATTAGGTGAAACCTCTTGTAAAGGCTGCTTATGTAACCCTGGGACATTAAAAGACATTTTCCTAAATTTTATTTCCAAACTGGAACTGGTTTTTATTCACCTGAAAGTTTAAAGCTTCAAAACTGTAGTGTTTGTTAGGGCAAACCTGAGAAGTTTAAAATTGCTGAATTGTTAGGACAAAACCCTAGACTTTTAAATCTGCAGAACTATAGTGTTAGGGGAGAAAAAGACATTCTGAAATAGTTACGTCACATGCAAATCTAGAGTCGTGTGATAGTAGGTGAAATAGAAACCCTTCAGAAGTGCAAGGATCTGCTGTTGTTAGTGTGATTCATCTCATCTGAAGTTGTAGCATTGCTGGTATTTAAAAGCTGGTAAGTGAGATGCATTCATTTTATGTGGCTCTTCGTTACATGGTCACTGCAAATCTAACTAAAATGAAGCCAGTTGACATCGAAGGGTTCCTTGGATCTGAGTTTCTTCCTTTGATAGAATGCAGAGCTCTGCTCTGTGAAGGTTAACAAATAGGATATTTATTTATAAACTCTGAAAGCAAACAATGAGTAGATCACTTTTGTTGGTGAGTTGGTTTGTTTTGCTCAGGCCCCAGTATAAAGTCAGCAGAGGCCAATGTGAGAGCTATGATGGGAAGTACAGAACAGATACCTTGTGTTGTGATGGTATGGGATTCCGTGGCTTCCACTTCTGTCCTTTGTCATCTCGTGTAAGTCACTTACCTGCTCTGAGTCTCAGTAGCAGCTACAATTCTCCCTATCTCATGGAAAAATTTCAGTAAATAAGAAGACAATAAAAATACGTTTGCATGCATAGAATTATCTCTTATAATAATTCACTAGTGTGATTTGTTGTTGCTGACCATACTGTAATTAATTGTCAGTTAAAATGCTGTATTTCACTTTCATTTATTTAAGAGTTATTGCCTGAACAATTTTCCTAAGGTGCATCTTTTTCTCAGTGATATTTTAAGAACGGAAAAAAATAGTCACTTGCCTGGAACTGTCAACAACAAAGACTGTCAACCTTGTCTTTGCTTTGAAAATAGGCTTGAAGTACTACCCAGCTCAGGCAGCAGCTCTGCTCTCATTCCTCCTTGGGAGGCCAAGATGTGGGGTAGCAGCTGTTGCTGGGCAGGGGAGTATCCCTGTGCCCTTACTTGTGCCTCCCTTGTCTCTTATACCTTCAGGTTTGTCCTGCCCACTCCTCCATCTCACTCCTCCTCTGCATGACAGCCAGCTCTGCTCTAGCTACTCCTTCTCCCTGCTTGCCCAGCGGCCCAGGGTATGTGGAGAGAAAAGGTTGCTAAGGTAGGAAAGGGAATTCTTGAACAGTAGTAGCGGTCATCAGTCAAAGAGGAAAAGCTGAGGACTGGCTCTTGGAGGTGGTGGGGAGTACTCTGGAACCCCAGGTTTTGTCCAAATTTCTCTATTTTATTTCTATTATTCTGTAACTCTACACTATTTGTAGAATCCAAAGACTTCACTGACTATGAGAACTATTGGATAACCAGAGTTGTTTTTCCTGGACATAGATTACAACCTCGTCAGCAGAGAGTTTCTCTGTCCAACTTGTGATTTGATGCTTGCTTTAAAATTCAGTCCAAACAATTTCTTCAGTAACACCTAAATAAAAGAAAAATAGTGTGCAATTAGCTCTTTTGAAGAAAAAGTTCATTGTTGTGACTTTTAAAATTCTGGTCACAGATTTCTGCTTAGGAGAGAACTTTTTGATGGTGTTTATTACTGTTGTTTTATTAATCTCGATCTTATCTAAAAGGGCAGTTTAAAAGCATCCTAGCTATTGTAGTTCATGTCCAAAAGCTGTTATCGTTTCACAGCTGCTTTTGTTGTTTTTATAGCCATATGCCTTTAAAGCTTACTTGATCTCCTTAAATGACCTTATTGTGACTCTTATGGAATCCTATTTTAAAGAGATTTAGGTGCCTACAGCTGGAAACAGGCTCGAACTGGGATTTTCAGAACCATCTAGCAGTCGGACCTGCACCAAAATCGCTGATTGTCAGGCTGCTGGTAAATCCCTCTAGATTCCTTTCTATCCTTTTAGAAACCCCAGTGACCTTGAGGACAACCCAAGCCCTCATGTTATCCCAGTGAAAATGAGAACCCCCACGGGGTGAAAGGACATAGCCTGTGCTATGCTACTGCTGAAGTGGGAATGGCTGCAAAAGCTGGACTTCATAGCTTGATTGAAAGATCAGCTGGAACGGAAAATCTTCAAAGAGCAAGTGCTCGAAACGTGAATGTGAAGATCATTAGCTATGTTTATTTCTTTATTTATATATTTTATTAGCTATGTTTATTTTTTATTTTCTTTTATTTCCCCACTGGGGCTACCTCACTTCAGGCTCAGTCCTTAACAATAGTGGAATCCTCTGAGTACTTCTCAAGAGAAGACTAGATATGTTGTGTCCTGGTATAGTCTGTGCCATGACAGGCAGGAGGACTCACAGCATTCTGTGCTGAAACTTAAAAACTGCACAGGAATGTGACAGGGCACACCTGAGATCTTTCTCATCTTGCAATGATAAGTTGAGGCATTTTCAAACAGAGCGTTTGTACACTCCAAGATGCTTTGACTTGAGTACAGTGGCAATTAAGGAGTTACTTTAAAGCAAGGAGGCAAGGATGGAGAACTGAGACAGTAGCTCATGGCTAAAAGGCTGATCACAAGTTAAACTAGCAAGCTCTATAAAAGTACTCCTCTGGTAGTTAAAAATGAGCCTCTGTGCAATGGAATGAAACACCTTGTAACTGAAAAGCAGGGCTGTTATGTAGCTCAAGTCAAAAACGTCTCTGTTTGTGGTGTAACAACTTGTGTTCCTTTTGGTGACAGCCCTAGAGCTTTAAACTCGACGATCAGAGTTGCAGGGAAATGCTCTCTCACTGGCAGACTTTTGCTTCTTTAAGGCTTCTTTAAGGTGCTTTGGCAAACTGTAGTTCACTCATGTTGTTTTGCTTTGCAGCAGCTTTTTGCAGAAAGTTATTCCTTTCCCAGACTTATGCTTCTCCCTTTTTGTTTCTTTTTTTTTTCTTTTTTTTTTTTTTCACATTTGATTCACTTTCAATCTCACTGCAGTATTTCTCTACTGCAAAGTAGTTTTTTCTTGTGGTTTTTACGACACTAAGTTGTGGCTTTGCTGTACACTGCAGGTAAATCTGAAAAGCATAAGACACAGAGGTCTGGATCCAAAAAGGGATTCACATACTTCAGTTTCACCTGAGCTGCAGTTTAAGAGTCTCAGATCAAAAACGATTTGCATATAAATTGTTCCTCATTGCTTAAGTGCCTGTTAATCCATAGGTACCTGGTTGTCTTGGTTGTAAAATTGCTTTAGTGTGTGTTCACTGTGCAATGCAATGCAGTGCAGAACCCCAGATCTGTATGAAATCACAGCACAAATCTTACAGATACAGACGTATGAGCCCAGAAGCAACCTGCCTGCATTAGCCCGGCCCTGAAACAGGGTTTTTGTAAGGTTTCATCAGAGTAAAATATCTGGAATTTTGGGTGCTATTCAGCAGAGAATTTTGCACATGTATTGTATTACAGCTGGTATTAATTTTCAGGAGGGAAATTTCTAGGTTTTATGTGGGATTCTTGTAAACCTGTACCATATCTATAGATGTGGCAATTATATCTATTAGCTCAATTCTGTTTTCAAGTTTCTCTGGGGATGAGTGATCCACAAATGCAATAACATATAAAGTTGTATTGCAAGTAATGTTTTTTATATTGTAGGGATTCCCATTTCCTATTCCACAAGCTCTGATTCCTCTGCAATCAAAATATATGACAACTATAAGCAGTCAGTTCACTGACAAACTTAATATGCCTAATTTTAAACATTTTGAAATACAGATTCTCTAAAATAGCTGCATTTATATTCTAGGTCCATCCGATGTAATGAATTATAAAATTTGTGTGTTTATTTCAAAATCTGAAATACAACAATGAAAGGAAGTTGGCAAAATTAGATGTATGCACAAAAAATCAAACAACAATACATTCCCAAGCTTTAGATTCTTGGAATAAAAGAAGTTCTAAAATACCTACGAAAGGTTTTTTAATTATTGTTGTTTATTATGACAAATTTTTTTTTATTACTGTCATTATTATGACAAAAATGTAACCATCATTTATCCTAACCTTGTTGAAATAAATAGTCCCTTCTTTAGATGCTACTTCTGCCACTGGAAGAAATTTTTAGATAACTGACCAGATCTTTATTTGGCAGAAAAATTTGCTGTCAGTTGAGCGCCACTTACTTGGTTCTGAAATTCTGTTTCCCTTCTGTTTGTATGCTTAGTTCCTGGTTACTGGCAGTGTTTATTTTTTTGTAGCTCTCAGCTCAGTCATAAAAAGAAAATATTCATCTGCTAGCAGTCCTACAGAGAACTTTGTTTAATACAAAAGTAAAAGTCATAAGTATACAGACTTGAAAAGTTCTTGTCCTGTGTTCTTATCTACCATTATGTGCAGGAATTAATACAACACTTTTCTAAAATTGTTTCTAGCTCATGTCACAAATGTTTTTTTATCAGATCTGAACACAACCAAGAAATACATTCCACAGAATCCTACATATCTTTGAATATTTATAGACCTTTGAACCTTACACCAAATAGGATATGATCATAAAAAATTCATAGCATAATTTTCACTCTTACGTTTTGTAGCTGAAACTTTCAGAGATGATGGCGCTTTGTTCTGGAAGAGGAAAGCTAATATATGTCTAAAAGGCTATGAGCTCATGAATGGAGGCAGTAATATATATATATATTTACATGGGAAAACTAGTAATATATAAATATTCCTGTTGAGAACTATTCTGAACGTGAGAAGTTTTCATGAATTCCTTTAGGGCTGGTCAACCTCATCACTTTATTTGTAGCCAAACACTGGAATAGATCATGCTACCCGGACATCTGCTGAATAAACTGAGCCATCTGCTTAAAATCTGATGGCACAATATAGAACACAGTGTTTATAATCTCTACAATTTCAGCACAAATAGTTTCTCATTTCTATAAAAATGGAATTAGAGCAAGTGTGTTCTCATTGCAAGCCAACTTTCCACCCTTCAGCAATCTTAGCACTCCTGATGGAGAACGAAACAGGGTAGACTTGCCACTACCAATTGGGCCTGCAAGTCCAAGATCTAAGCAGATGATGGAGAAGAAACAGGGATGGGGAGAATGATCCTCCTTACTCTCTGGCACAGTCCTGCAATTAGCCTAAGGTGTGCTGGGTGGAATTTTGAGGGGAAAAAAATGACTTAAACTCAGCTACTAAGCCCACTAACAGGAAATAAGTCTACGCTAAACTGACTTTCTTCTGATTAAAGTAACTTCATATTCAAAGGGAATTTATATGATATTAGACAAAGATGCATTTCAACTTTCTGATAATAACTGTTGTGGTCTGGACCAGATCATGTTCATCAGTAAGGTGAAGGATGGTTTATTAATGTGTTTCACCTTTTTAAAACTTTTATTCCCCTGTTTGAATGTGCAGTTGATCCATGATGTTAAGGGAAAAATGCATTTATGTCTCAAACTGATACAATACATTTTAATGTGATGCTAAATCTGTTTCACTTGAAAAGTAAATCTACTTTTATTTTATGCTTAAAATAATGGGCTAAGGTTGGAGAGCTGTAGGGATGTTCACTGAGAATAATTTATCCAAATATTGTTTTAATTGAGATGATATATTTTAAGTGTTGTAGTTGGACTGTTAAGTACACCTGCCCTTATCGCCTTAGACAGGCAGCGTCATTGCTCACCTCTACCATAAAAAGCCCTTTTCCTCTTCAACCTGTTACCACAGTACCTTTGTGAAAATACAAAGGGGCTTGGATTCTTTTCTGTTTCCGAAGTGTTTTTCTATGGTGGATTGTGTGTCTGCATGGGTGGTACGCTATAAATTTTGATCCTTCCTCTTTATTTTTCACAGTGTATGATAGATGGATCCCAGGCCCACTTTGTTGTACAACTTATCAATGTCTCCCTTGATAATGATATTTAGGAAAAGTGTTGCCAAAGTGTAAATTACTCTTCCAGAGTCTTTCCAGCATATCCTGGTCTTACCTCCAGGGAGAGCACTTTTGGAAATGTTAGGTCTCTCGACAGCTGGGGGATGATTCCTCCTGGGTATGCAATTCCTCTCTGCAACTGTAAGGCAAGTGACCCAACAGGTTCGTTCTTGATATTTTCACATCTTTGATCATTGGTCTCAGTTAATTCAGTGGGCAAAATTACTTAAGTAGAGACAGACCCGGCTGTCAGCCTTCATCCATGACTTTTTGTTAGGGCAACGTGGACAATAGGGAAACTTTAGCCCATCAGTGTGTTAACACTTTTTAAACACATGGTACGTTATTTCAAAACTCTTCTTATAACAGTTTCACTCCTGTCTAGTATATCTAATTAATTTTGATCAGCAAGCTCAATGAGAGGTAATTTTAATAATATTGGATGACTTAGAAGAGAGATTTTTGATAAGCTCAAAATTTAGACTATGTGATAAGATCATTCATTCTTCTGCTATTAGTGTAGTTGTTCACAGGTTTTTTTGGTTAACTAAAATGTCTTTCCTTTAAAACAAATTCTGTCATATCCTATCCTGATTCCTGGCATAACTGTGAAGTAAGAACTAAGCTTTGCATCATCTCTAAACTATAATCAGATACCTGAGGACCAGGCTGCTCAGTATTAGGCGTCTGTACTACTACTGCAGTTACAGTTATTTGCCTTCTCACCATTACTTGACTTCAACAGCAGAGGTTCTGCACAAGTTTTCTAGGAGATTTACTGGCAGAGAGGGAATGAAACAGTAATGTTGAGTTATAAATCATTGAAACAGCAGACAAAAACGTGGTTTTCATGATCTTAAATTCTTTGCGAACAATAAGCAGGAAACAATGCAGAAAAGCTCTCGAGCTGGTAGGAGCAAATTTTAAGGTCCATAGTATGAATTTCCATGAAGTATATTCTAATAGTCCCTGAAACCATAGATGACTATAAATTATGTATGAGTGTTCCGAAAATTACAAATATCCAACAACAATTAAGCCACAGAGTTTTGTGCTGTCTTTTGCAATTTATAGAGATTTTACAACCTGACATTTAAACCACCTTAAGATACGAGGTATCTGTGATCCAAAAAATGGAAGAACCGAGAAAAACAAGTGCGTAGCAATAGGCTTGTATCTTGTATGGAGCATCTAAAATAGTCTCACCAGTTCCTAGCAGTGATGGCTGAACAAGCATAAGAGCAATTGGAACCATTTGGCTGATACATTTTAAATATTGTCTTAAAGTATGCTGTTTCCAAAGAAAGAGCAGTGATTTAGGGAGGAAGATGAACAAAACTGTAGAAATAGAAAATATTTACAACTTGGCTAAAATGGAAATAGTGAACTGAAGCTGTGTTTAAAAATTATTATTCCAGAGGGATGCAGAAGAAGATTGGATAGTACCTTTTGAATAAGTGTAGCTTGGCTTATAATCAATTTAGTAAAGAAATTAGCTTGACACATTGAAAGATGTCTGGCAGTTTTCCTCGTTGATCAAGAATAAGCATGGATGAAAGGAGAGTATAAAGTGTTAATGAAGGTGGTTTTATTCTGTTTGTCAGTTAGAGCTATCTCTACATGGCTAGTGTGTCCTGGTTTTTTGTGCCCATTTATATTTCAATAGAAATGATGTTTTAAAATTAGGGTGGAATAATTTGCGATTGTGAACATCACATGCGAACATCACATTTTCCTCACTTTAAAAAATATCAGTGTCATCTCAAATTCTTTTGCTGTTTGTATTTTTCACATTATTGTTTTGCACTCAAACAGTGATCGTTATCTCTCTTAGATACTGAGTGAACATATCTTTCTGGAGAGTTTTATTTTCTTTTTGTCCACTCACAAACTATTCTGCATGCCTAGGACAATCTTTTTTAAAGTTCCATGGTCCAGATGTCGCAGACTACACAATTCCAAAATTCCATGAGAGATCCCTGCCTTTTAAATAAGTGGCAGTGTGGGTGAGGTTAAAGTATGTCTAATGTGGAGCTCAGTCCTCAAGTGCCAACCAGCTGGCATTTAGGCTGACATTGATCAAAAGACAGTACTCCTGATTCTGTGAAGTCTGCCAAGGTGAAAATATTTCTTTCAATCTGGCTCTGACATTAAGGCGGTTCTCCACATTATTTAGTGCTAGGGTTAAGCCAGATCTCTTTCATGTTACATTCGAGCCAGAGAAAACAGGCTCGCTAAAGCCATCAGAATAATGGGGTGATTTTAAAATTTCCCCTGGGTTTAATGAAATGTGGTAGTTTGGGTGAAATTTCCCTGATAGGCCTTTCTGTTAATGCTTATCTAGATAATGCATCTTCCAAATGTTCTGACCAGAGTGTTTCTGATATTAAGAAGACTTTGTCCTGCAGCTCCACAGATGTTTTTTCTGCACCTTTTTTATTATGAGTAGGGGTTAGAATTTCACAGTTAAGTTGAAGGGTATTTTGTATACTGTATGCACCTAGCTATGGTTATATTGAATTCCCCAGGGGAATGGGAGGAGAATAGATTTTTAATAGACAAGCTTGTTGAAATGAATGCAGTTGTTACTGCTGAATGCCAGCTGAGTTATAAGGGCACAACTGCTTCTTATTCTCTTTAATATGGTGTCTCATGAACAACATGGGCGTTGAATGCCTGATGGTCGATGTAATATAGAACAAGTTACTATCAAAGGAAGTGGTGTATCAAAGTGCTACAGATGTAGATGAAATGCGTATTTTCAATAGATTTGCATCTTTAGGAAGCAGAGAGAAAAATATTTTCTGGAGATGTAGCTAAGCATAATTTCATAGGTTTTTAGGTGGCAGATTAAAAATCACAAACATCTAGGGGCCTGGCCCTCTAGTTGAAGACTAACTATTAAAGCAGACTTACTTTAGATTCTCTCCAAATTGGAATTTGGCTTGTTTTTTCCAATTTCTAGTTCATCTGGAACAGACAAGAACTACTTTTTTTTAAAAATGTAGCCTATAATTTAAGCTCCAGCGCAAAATGTTGGTTGGCAGAATTAAAAGAGAGAAAAAGCAAGGTAAATGTTCTGATAATCATCTACGTTGTTCTAGTAAAAGATTTAGGTCAGTATCTCAGTGGAAAATTCTACAGGCTCTTTCATTTATTTAAACAGCAGTGAAACATTTCCTTTGATAAATGTGGCCATTCTTTAAAAGAAAAGAAAAAAAAAAGGCAAAAACAAAACCAAAATAAAACCACAAATTAAATTGTGGCTTTTCCTTCCAAGACCTTCTGGCCAAACGTACGTGACCCTTAATGGAGACACCTGACTTAATGCACCAAACATTAATTTGGTTTTATTCAGGAAGTTTTGTGGGTAAAGTACTGCACATTGCTGGTCACAGAGCAATACAGTGCAGCCTGGCTGTCCAGAGACTAGAAAGCAAACAGCCTTAGCTACTCCTTTCTTAATATACCATACACAGCCCAGCACTCTTCAGTTGTGTTCAGCTACTTGGCCACCTACCCAGCTCATCTACCTACATACAAATGTACAGTCCTTGCTACTCACAGTACGTGTGTTTTGCTCTTGGCCTGCCTAGAATTTACTAGCTTTGACCTGGGTACCAGGTATTGGGTGATCTTCAAACCATGCTTGGTCCTGCTCTCTTGCACTTCTTGTTTTCATTCCTCTGGCAAAATCTGCAGTTGCTAGGCCAATACAAGGTCCTGATGGCATTTTCATAACTTCCCAGTTCTCACTTAGACTTGTTTGCAGTCAAGTAGGTGTTAGCCAAGAATCAGAATCAGTTGGTGTGTTGGATGTATCATATGATTATGTTCTGTTCTATTGGCAAGTTTAGAGACTTGGAAACACTTTCAGGTATTGATTGCATTTCAGTGAAGAGCATGTCAGACCTACCTCCTCTCTTATTTGCAATTACACAAACTGTTACTCTTCCCATTTTCTCAGTATAAAATGAGCTTAAACAACTCTTTCAAGTGAAAAGGAGGATATTAGAAAAGCATTGGAAAATTAATGTGTATGCATGTATATACATTTATGTGTGTGTACACAAGCTCCTTGTCTGCCAAAGTTAAATTAGAGGTTCCAACAAGTAATGATGTTTCATTCAAAACAATTTTTTTTAAGATTCACCCAGGTACGGCTGAATTAAAGTCAAATGAATTGAAAAGCTCTCCAATTTCCATCTATTTCTACTTATTAGGAGATCAAAATTTCATTTCCAAGCTGCCTGCTCTCTTGGTATCCACAGAGGACATTGCAGCAATCAGACATCCTTGTAATTCTCTTTGGTATCCTCCTGATTCATTCTCCACATTGGTTGCGTCCATTGATGCGGGGGTGAAGTTAGAGGCTGTGTAAAAACTGCTGTCTTCACTTTTACCTGTGGATGGAGACTGACAAAATATATCAGAACTATCCCATCTCAGGAGAGCTTCGGTGACTTTATGGAACAAAGTCAGAATTACTTGTGGGTGTACACAGAGAAAATCTTGCACATCCCCTGCAGTTTATAATTAAGCAAAGGAAATTCTGTAGCCATAGGGATATAATTTTTTTAGAGTGTATAAATAGTGAACAAATTTCCATTTCAAGGTTTGAGCATCTTACCACAAGCCGAAATTCTTTGAAGAAATATGTGACTGTTTAATTTGTGATTGTTCAATTTGTTCTTGCAAACGTCCACAGCAATAAAATGTCCTCCACAGTGAATATTTTAATAGCGGTGCATTGCCTCCAGAAAAACAAATGGAAAACCCCAAACAAAAGCAACAAGATATAGGATCATCAATCTGAAATTACTTTTAAGTTTTTCTTTTCTCATAAATAAATTTTAAAAAGGGGATACCAGCACCCATAATAACTGGACCATGTATTAAATATGAACTTTGGTTTTACAGTAGAAGTGTTGCTATTTCCCTGTGTTCTGTAAGTGGCTCTCCCAAAGAGCTGGCTTACAACTGCGTCTGTTCCCCCATCCCCTGTTGTCAAAATGATAACAAGAAATGCAGCTGAATGACCTGATTTCTTAGGACAAGCTGACCTGTTTCATTGTTCAGTCTTTAGCCATAAGCTTCAAGTGCCAGTCCTCTGGGGATCTTTTTGGAAATATGTAGAAACCACATTCTATAGATGCAGTCAATGTAAGGAGAAGAAATATCGCTGAATTGCAGTGTTATTAATTTAGTTCTGAAGAATAAAGGGATTCTGCTCCTTGTAGTGTTATGTTCAGCATGGGAGGAGATTTTTACAGTTATGAAAAAAATTAAACTGGGACAGATCTGCTGATAGAGATTGCCTAGTTATATTTTTGGCTCTGTGATACTTATAACTAAAAAATAACAGGAAAACCAAAACAAAACACTTTAATATGACATGACCTGGAAGGTCAAAGTGAAGAAACTTTGATTTGAAAAAATCTCTGTCTCAAAAAAAGTCAGTAAATTGGGTAAATTTCATTGACTTCATGAGAAACTAGGCAATAAACTCCCAAAAGATTAATTTTATACAGGGAAAATTTGGATTTTGGATGTCCTTTATTCTAGGATATTGAAAAGATACCAGAGAAATCATTGGAAAAGTTTAAATGTGTTCCTTTATTGAATATCCTAATTTTTGAATTGCTTTTTCCATCCTTGAATAGTCTAGGTTCTGCTGTACAGGTACTCCTTATCCTGTCATCTTTGGTATGCTCATGGTGTCTGAAGTTGTTAGAGAGGAACATGTATGAAAATATCTCCATCACGTCATGAAACATCTTTCTAATCAGTGTGAGCCCTGTTTGTCATAACAGGAAATACTGTATTGCTGTTAGCTGCTCGGGAGAATGGCACAGGAATACAACAACAACAACAAAATTCCATTTAAAAGACGTAAGAAGATTATAAATTTTTTTCAAAATCTTGGCCAATATTGAAAAATCATAGCACTGCTAATGTGGCCCCTGGTTTTCATGCATATATAGGAAGCATTTGGGAGCTACAAAAACAAAGATTAATTAATGTGAGTAGCTGAAAACACTTTGCTAAAGCTGGTTTTAGACTGAAATGTGGCCTTCTACAAATAAATGCCCTTTAAGAGCCAAATATTACTATAAAACCTTGATCCGTGGTTATAAATGGTTTTCTATGGTTTTCTAAAGAGAATACATAGATTATCATATTCAGTAAGGACTTTGTGTGGCAGAGCTACAGGAAGGCTAAGTAACATTTGAAACAACAAACGCTATTTTGGTTTTGCGTGCTTTATATCTTCAGATTCTTGTTAAATCTGTTGCCTCAAACAGAATTCTGCCTACTCCCTCTAAGAGAGATTTCTGATTTTCTAATGTCAGATTTTTGTGTAAATTAATTTAGGTGTTCCTGTCAAAGAGAGTTGAGAACGATGACAATATTGGACTGTGTGATCAGATTAAATTCTTACTATAAGTCAAAAACGCACATTCAAGTATTTTGTTTCACAATAGATTCACAATAAGCTTCGAAGTTAAACATCAAGCAAATCCCTTTCAGCCAATTACCTTTATTAATATTTGAATCTATGCTGATGTTGGTATTCTCAGTCTGTTTTGTGCACTTGGCTTCATGGCCTGCAAAACCTTTCCTCACACGTACAGCTGGGTTAACTCATTTGGCAGACAAAAAGTCCTTTGATTTTTGGTCTTGAAAAATGTTATTATCACCCCACATTCAAAGCATTGAAATACAAAATATCAGAGGCATATTGTTTAAATTTCTTTGATGGCATGATCATATAATTTCTGGTCTGTTTGCTTTAGTCTGTGTCTTGGATCTGGGCCCAGGTGCTAACTCTTGCCTTTTGGACACTGTTATGTAGACACTACACTGACAGTTAACACTGCCTCCTTATTCAATAATACAATATTGTGTTTGTCTGGATGCAAACATCCTTAGCAGAGTGAATGCTTTAACTTGTAGAAAAGCAAAAGCTGAAAACAACACAGATTTTCAGCATCTCTAAAGAGAAATTTTAAGAAATAACATAATTTTGTTCCACAGCAGTGGCAATGCTAGCAGGATGGTGTTTGTGGAGATCTCCTGCCAAAAGTTAATGTACTTAGATGTCCTGTAGTTGCACTGACTACCTGCTGGCAGTGCAGAAAATGTAGTGTAATATGTCACCAAATCAGAACTCTGCAGGTTGTGTTCTCTCATGTCCAGAGAATGATTAAGTGTTACCCTCCACATAAGAGGGGAATTAGTCTTTTAAATGAGCCAATGCAGTCATCGCCTTCTCTAAAAGACCAATCCCCCTCTTACGTGCATGTTTTACGTGTTTTGCAATTGGCTGAACAATGCAGAAGCCTGCATTGGTTATAAATTCATAACTTGGAAAGTTGCACTCTGTCAATTACTAAGTGCCTTGCTAATTTTTTTTTTTTTAGTGAAAATTTAAGAAAGCATGGGAAATGTGGGGGAATGGGTAACTTTTTATCTGGTCAGCAGACCCTAGGCCGTTCCTGGCTTGGGTGAAAATAAAAAGTAACTGATAGCACCCGTTAGCAGCTTCCAGCATGATACCTACCTGCAAGCAGCATTACTCTCATTGCTCTAAGGCAATTTAAATATTTATATGATAATGATTTCTGTCCCCCACAGAAAACCAAGAAATGAGCTCAGGGTAAGTTGCCAAAGTCTGGGAATGGAGAGGAGTGTGGAACGTGAGGCAGTGGGGGGAAGGCAGGGGACAGAGACGTGAAAGATTTTGGTGCAGCTCCTGAACAAGCCCTGAACTCAGCCAGCACAAACCGCCTTGACTCTCTGCCTTGTTAGAAACAGCTGGAAGTTTGTGGTAGATGTGTATGAAAACTAGAAGTAATTTTTGTAATAGAGTAGATTGCTAATGCCTTTCTCAGTCAGCTCTCAATTTGTTGTGCAACATTTTAGTATTAATAAGTATTTTGGAGAACAGATGAAGTACAGATCCTGACCCTGTAAGTTTCCACAGTGGTTTCTGCAAAATTAAGAATGTTAGCCCAAGTGGAAAAGCTTTACTAAATATGAATGAAACAAAAATAATATGTTATCAGAAAAGCAGCTATCCTACTTTCAGCATGACTGTTTCATAGTCTGTGTGTAAATACCAAATTTTACTGTCTCTCGGAATTAAGATGGTATAATTCACAGTATCTAGAGGCTTCTTTTTCCCCCAGAGCAGGCTCTCAAAAGCTGGAAGTCTTTACTCTTCTATATAGCTAAATACATAGATTTTTAACTTTCTTTTTGTTTTTTCTTGATGTTTCTGTTACTTTTAAATGAAGTCTGGATTCACCTGTGCATTCCTAAGGTGTTAACCCATTTTTTTCTAAATACAATCATACTACTACATTGAGCAAGTGACTGAGTTTCCTGACTAGGACTCACGTCAATCAGCTTGAAATGCGCATTACAAATTAGTAAATGAATGCAAATTCATTCGCTGTCAGATGATGTTTCTTGTCAGATTAACTTGTGCACCTCCCCAGTTGCAGTGATTCATGAGAGCTGCACCTCTTCTGCTTTATTCCTTGGGTTTGTTATTAGTACTTTGTACGGTTCTGTAACTTGTAAGGTATCAGTCCCTTGATACCGGAGTCCTGTTCCTTGGTAAGTAACGAAGGAAATTTTTTATTCAGTGCATTTTCAAGAAAATAGTGTTTTAAGCACTGCACTGACTTCTACTTGTTCTAGAACAGTACTTGACCACGAAGAAGATCGCTCCAATCCCTCTGGACATGTGCTTACATGTGCTTACATACACTCAGCTTTACGCTTCCCAAGGGGAGAGTCGTTATCCAGACTGAAGGTCACAAGCACTTCATTCATTTAGGCTCCTACAGAAAACTATCAGCACACACCAAATTTTAATGAAGTTTTATGAACTTCTTAATGATACCACAATGATAAAAATAATAATGACATGACTGTATAATACTATTTTCCAAATAAATTCAGTATATATTATTTTGTCTCTTCCTATATGCTTTAATTTGCTTCTGAGTGACATGTTTTATCTATCCCTTTATCACTTACCTAGACAAATATTTCATGTAAGCAGTAAATTTGTTATCTATTTTATGATATTTCTAATATATACTGAAAAAATAATATATCCACTCTGAGTTGCTGGCTATCTAGTGAACCAATTAGGTATTACATCCTTTAAACAGATATGAGTCCATAGGTCATTCAGTATTAATCATTTGCATTTTTGGAGGCAACTTGTAACATTTTAACGCAGCCCACTGCTTTAAGGTATGAAATTACTCTTTTCTATATACCTGTTTGACCTCAGCATATCATGTGATTTTGTTTTCTCTTATGCAGCTGTCTATGAACTTAGTAATTACTGTGTTGGTGTATGAGACTTGGTAGTGTTTAAATTTTCCTAATGTTTAAATTTAAATTTCCTGTTTAAATTTCTCGTCCCTTTCATATACTGAGGCAGGAGAGAGAGCAAAGGTCTGAGGGTGATGAAGTAACAGCATTAACCAGGATGGTAAGATATTGGGTCTGGTGAGAATCATCAAAAATTCACCCACTCTATTTCTACCTGGATTTCTACATTTCTGTTTTACTTGACATTTCTACCTGGATTTTACTGAGCCTGCGTATTTTTAAGAACATTTGTGGAATCCATGAGCTTGGAGTTTAAACTTGTATTTCCCCAAAATTTAAGCCTGACATCTTGGTTCAGGCCCATCACTCTTGAAAAGTTAAATCATGCTTTGGGCTTCAAGGCCTATTCTGATATTTGGAAATACAGAGGCAGTAATAACTTGATAGAGTAGGAAGCAGTCTTATTAGCGGTGTCTTGTTCTAGCAAACCATACTCCAGTGATCTAACGTTAGGCCAGCTGTTAATAATTTTACAAGCAGAGCGTGAAATATCAGCTTGATACCTGACTAAGGGGGAGCTACAGCACCGCACATGAATGTTTAAATGTAGTACCCACAGTGAGCAGATATTAATGCTATTTCAAGGAGTGTCAGTGAAGAGTCTTTGATATTGTGATTGGGATACTTGCTATTACATCCATAGTGACAGCTCCAATTGACAGGATTAAAAAGGCAAAATTAAAAAAGGAATTATTTCATGCCCTCAAGTACAGATAAGAATGGTTACATCTCTGCTACATGTCTTGGCTTGACAGTGGATTTTTTTTCTTCTGGCTTTTCATACCCTGCACAATTCTTAAATTCTCTGTATCGTTTCACTTAGTCTCCTCTCTCATATTCTCTCCCTTCCTGCCACATCTTTTTATTCTCCTTACCCTACCCCTCAAAACCTCCATTGTTTCTAAATGTCTTTTTTGTAACTTTTATGTATTTTATAGTTTAGAATTATTTTTTGTCCTCGTGAGTTCTTTTTGTAGTAGCTTTTCTAATTCTTGCCCCGTACTTTAAGGTGTTCATCTATCAGATTATAGTGAGAGATAGTGACAGCTTTTGGCCTTGCCATCACTTTGGTTCCTGCCACTCACCTCAAGGCTTTTGTGGTTCTTCTTCTGGCCAGACAATAGCTCCAGCAGAAGACATGATAGCAAGTTGACCTTTCTGATCTTGGATCTGCTTCAGGTACTAATAGTTATCAAGATCCCGATGAAGGTCATTTTTAAACTGATGATTGTAAAACATGCAATTCAAGATTTGGTTATGATATTACAGCCCTAAGACACTGAAATTCCTGTTACAAAAGGAATCTTCATCCTTCCAGTGCTTTGCAGTCATAACCTCAGTCCCCAGAGATGTCCAATTTGGATCATCTTTGCCATGAAGAAGTGCTAGAGGGAGTTGGAAGGATGTTTTTTGTGAAGAGACCTGACTCTGCCTGTCTGCCCCATTGGTACCAAATGGCCTGAATTTTCTCTATCTAGTCATGCATCAGTCTGTGGAAAAAGCCTGCAGGATGCATCCTAGGGGATGGACCTTACAGGTAGCTGGCTTTTTGAGTTATTTTCTGTGGGCTGATTAGTTTTATGGTGCTGGTATTTGATTTGATTTAATTGCAGTTATTGGATAATTAATTTTGCTGGAGGGATTAGTGGATCCCTGAAGAGACATTTATTATTTTGTATCACAATAGACTATTTTACGTTTCTTGTTATTTATATGTGTAAGGAAATCAGTAAACTGATTTTATTACAAAAATAAACAAATAATTGATAATTATTAAATAATAATTAATTATTAAAAAGAAACACAGTTAATATTTTTTACATTCCTGTGGGTTTATTGTGTAAAGATTAAAATAAACTTGAAAAATCTGTGCATGACTTCATAGCTGGTAATATGTAATTACCTTTGTGGCTCAGTTTTTGGCTGAATTTTTGCAAAACTTGCAGATTGAAATTGGTATTGTGGCAGCATCAATGGTTTTTTTCCGATTAGCCAAAACTTTATCAGTGTTTATATCATTAGATAAGCAGTATGGTACACATTTTAAAATAATAATCTGTCCTGTATTTTTGGCATGCAAGCATCAGGTTAAAAATGATTTGCATGACAAAAATTATGGAATGTAAATACACCTAGGAAGCATAACATAATTTCTGAATATTCATCAAACAGTGAAAATCTAGTGTAGAAAGAAGAATCCCATTTTTTTACTATTTTTTTTTCTTGATTAAGATGAGAATTCTTTCAGACTACATTATAAAACAAAGATGATTTCTGCCCAATCTGTAGATGGAGTAACAGGGGGGTTTTTTCAGTGCACAGCGACATTTCACCTTGCCATAATTGCTTGCAATTGCTGTTGGAAGTTTGACCAGCAGGTCAGGTCCTATAATATCCCACTTCCTTATTCATGAATAAAGCAAAAGGTAAAATATGTAAAATGAGGACAGCTTTTGCATGTGTGACCTGAAGTGAGATATGAAACTACTCACAAAATAATTACCCCTTGATGTAATAGAATATATAATGTCCTGCTTAAAGCTTGGCACATTTTCTAACCAAATATGGTTTGATATGGAAAACAATGAGAAAATGTGAGCCGAGATAAAATTTTCATTCTAAAAGGTTGGGGAAATTTACTAAAGTGTTTCAAAACTTTGGAATACTTGCAACTATGGTTAAATATCTTGAAATTAATCAAATGCTCATTTCAACAGATCCAAGGTTAATTTTTATCAAACATTATGTGTATGTATTATGTGGTAATAAAAATTGAAGTATTTGAATGGGATTTTGGGTTTGATGGAACTAAATTTTATGTCCAAACAAGTAGTATTTAAAAAATACTCTTTTATAGTATATGTTATAAATATAAATTTAGTTTTAAAACATTTCTTGAGGCAAGAAATTCTATGTAATAAATTTTAAATACCACCAATAAGTTCAGCCATTTCCTAATGGCCAGGGAAGGTGGTCACAGAACTGTCACCATACAAAGGGTATCGACTTTCTCTCTCATCTTTCTTCCAGTGTTCACGTCACTGTAAAAGCTAAGCAATATTAAACAAGAAGAAAACATGTTTACTGACTCCACAGAAACTGTGACATAACTCAGTTCTTGTGCTGTATTCTGTGAGTTACAGCTCTCTGCAAGCATGTGACACCAGTGTGTGAGGAGGTCTCCTTGCACCGTGCTGCGCAAAGCAGCTACCAAGAATTGATGATGTGTCCTTGCAGCATCTCCGTGCCTGTCCGTGTGAACATCCTCAGGAATTTCTGTACCTCTCTGCAGCCTTAGGAGGAGCACTAGGGTAGAACTGAGAGAGTTCCAGCTGCCCTTTGCCATCTAACTGCACTCTTCTACTCAAATACATTTCTGTGTTAGTGTGAAGGAATTTACACCATTTCAGTTTTTCTGCAAATGTGGAGTGTTTTTTAGTGCTCGAGGCTTTCATTCCAGCATCTTATGGCAATTCAGATTTAGAGGGAAGTGTAAAACAGTAGCGCTGTCCCCAGGAACTCTTGTGAGCTGAACTAACCGTGTGCATACCTAGTGACTGAATGAAATTAGCTGGATTACAATAGAGAGAATGGACTGCGAGGATCTTGAGTTGATAAAGGAGTCTGTGAGGAAACATGGTCATTTATTTACAGAAGGTTTATTATGATATGTTGTTCTCCACTGGGTTTCAACTTCTTTTCAGTTGAAATTTTTCTAAATGCAATTAGAATAGACTTTTTTCTTCATATATTTTTTTTTTATTAAATTATTTTTTTCAGTTCATGATTTGGTTTGGAGTGGGTTTTGGAGAGATCTTTTTAGATACTGTATTCTTTATGTTAGCCTCGCTTTGGGAAAATGTTTCCGCATCGCAGACCTGCTCATTTGCAAGCATTAGCTCTGCTGCATGTCTGTGTTTTACTTTATGCATTATTAAAGATTTCAGTTCAAGAGCCTATGTAATTGGCTTGTTTATGCCAAGCCTTCTCTGATTTCTTCAGTTTTATTTATCCTCTTTTCTTGTTCCCAAGCATACCTATTCTCTTCTACATAAATATTCTCCATTTTGGAAGTAAAAAAATACCACTTCTGAGTACATCAATGAATTAAGTCTATGGGCATTAAGTTTATACATTAATATGTAAGAAAGATTTTAATCCCCTTTTATTTTTTCTCTATGGCATGCAGCTTACTCTGCATGGCTTAAACGCTGGGAATACCTTAGAAGCGATGGACCAAATAAGCCTGTTTGTCACCTACTGGTGTGTGCATCTGACCAGGACTACATCTGCAAATAGATAGGTGCAAGCACAAACACCAGCCTTGGCATGACTGAGCTAGAATGCTGCTCCAATAGCAATTGTCATGGAATGATTTGGGTCACAAGCCACCTTCAAAGTCATCTAGTTCCAACCCTCCTGCTATGAGCAGGGACGTCTTCCAACCTGTCCTTGAACACTTCCAGTGATGGGGCATCTGCAACTTCTCTGGGCAACCTGTTCTGGTGCCTCACCACCCTCATGGTGAAGATTTTCTTCCCAATATCTAATCTAAATGTGCCCTCTGCCAGGTTAAAGGCATTCCCCCTTGTCCTGTCACTACATGGCCTTGTCAAAAGTTCCTTTTCAGCCTTCCTGTAGGTCCCCTTTAGTACTAGAGGGCTGCTATAAGATCTTCTTGGAGCCTTCTCTTTCCAGATCTGAGTAGCCTAAACTCTCTCAGTCTGTCTTCGTAGGAGAGATGCTGCAACCCTCTGATTGTCTTTGCGACCTCCTCTGGACTCACTCCAACAGGTCTGTGTGCTTTTTATGTTGGGAACCCCAGAGCTGATACTGTGCTGGAGGTGGGGTCTCATGAGGGTGGAGTAGATGACAGGAATCTCCTCCCTTGCCCTGCTGGGCACACAGTTTTTGGTGAAGCCCAGGATATGACTGGCTTTCTGGGCTGCAAGTGAAAACTGCCAGGTCTTCTCCAGCTTCTCATCCAAGAGTACTCCAAGTCCTCCTCAGCAGGGCTTCTCCCAGCCTGTGCTCAGGATTGCTCCAACCCAGGTGCAGGACCTTGCACTTGGGCTCATTGAACTTCATGAGGTTTGCATGGGCCCATTTCTTCAGCCAGGGTCCCTCTGGAAGGTATCCCATCCCTCAGGTGTGCCAACTGCAGCAGTCAGCCTGGTGTTGTACTCAAGCTCCCTCACTCTGAGTGTGACCATCCAGCCAACTCCTCATCTCTTGAGTAGTCCATCCGTCAAATCCACGTCTTTCCAATGTAGACACAAGGATGTCATGTAGTGTACTGTCAAGCACTTTGCACAACTCCAGGTACGTGTCGGTCACTCTTCTGTCATCCACCAGCTGTAACCCACTCATAAAAGGCCACAAAATTTGTCAGGCACAATTTGCTCTTAGTGAAGCCGTGCTGACTTTCATCAATGACCTCCTTACTTAACATGTGCCTTAGCAGTTTCCAGGTGGAAACTATAGCATGCACCATGATTTTTCCAGGCACTGAGGTGAGAATGACTGAGCTGTAGCTCCCTGGGTCTTGCTTATTTGCCTTTTTACATATGGGGAATTATGTTTCTCCTTTTCCAGTCAGCAGGGACTATTAATATTATTGTTACTAATGTTTGTGTGGGACATTATTTCTAGTTGCAATTGCTTTCCAAATTGCAAGTGCATTCAAAAAATGACATTCAGATGACCAAATGGTGGTCAAGTAAACCTTGAAACTGATCTGCCTATACGTTTTTGTTTTGTCAGAACACCAAATAGGTCAAAAGGCTTTTAAATTTAAAAAGCCCAAATTGTACTATACTTTTAAAGGGCATGTTTAACACCAGAAAAACCTTGAAATGGACATGTGAGACAGAATACAGGGTTTATAAACCAACCTCATCACGAGCGTGTATATGTGTCTTTACTTCTTGGCTTGGTTTCCATCACCTCAAGCTACATTCTTGTTAACAGGTACTGTAGGGCAATAGGAGTGTTTTCTGTGGAGTGAAATATTTGATGGTGAGACAGTGACATCCACTGATATACCTTTCAAGACTGAATGCCCATCAGGTTAGATGTACCCAGAGCACACCAGATGTACTCCTGTAAAACTATTTTCAGTTTAATTTCACCTAAAAGAAATCCAGATTTCTTATTCCACAAGAGTTTCGTGATGTGAATCAAAGCATAGCAAGTGTGAAAATTGGGAAATTTGCTTTTTAAAAGTGCACTTTTGAGATATTAAAATGCTTCTGTAGATACACCATGGTGACTTTCTGAAACGCAATGCACATTCCAATTTCCCCTGGAAAATGCTGTCCTCTGATACTTCACTATCTTCTTCTTGGGACCTCCAGCAAACTCTCTGCTTCTGCATGTGAGCATCAGGATCCCTGTGCTTTGTCATGATCCTGGTCTCCTTTCTATGCCACCTCTTAGAGGCTGTTTTGGCTTTCCAAGCTTCAGCACACTGATCTTTTCCAGGAAAAGAGCAGTCTCCCTCTCCAGTGTTTCACCTGACCCAATTACTCTTTTTAAAGGACATACGCAGTTTGAGGATAAACAAATAAAGCAAGTGCTGTCTGTGATAAATTTACAGTACAAAGTCTCACCTGAAGACTCAGGCTATTTACCCGTACGGATGTAACTTGTAACTATGTTGTAAATAGCATTAGGAGTAGTGTTGTCATAGCAGAAGTAGGAGGGCCAGTGGTAATTCTCTGAATTCCAAATTTGTGATGTTCGGCCATAAAATCGTAAAGAAAGAACTACAAAGATTTCTCACATGTTTATCTTTCTTTTTCCTGTTGATAAATTGTCTGTCAGCTGGATGTGTTTTAACGAATTTGGTGCTTGCAATTACTCAGCAAATGCTTGCTGTTAAGATATTTCAGGCAGTGAACTGCTGACAACATGTTTTCTGTCAGTGGTCCTTTGAGTGCTTGCTATTCATAGTTTATATTTGCAATTTGAATTGTATTGACTGCACACACAATCCCCTGATTGAATATAGTTGTTCATAAGAGCAGGTTTCCACATTGGCTCTTTCGAATTTCATCTTTTGTGAGAATATTGTTAACTTCATTCACAGCCTTCATTCTCTATAAACTGAAGAAACTTGACTGAAGTTCGCACAGAAGTGAATTCTAAACCAAGCATATTTAACTACAACTTAGTCCCTATAGGCAAGGGTTTTGTTTGCTCAGCTCTTATTTTCGGTGATGTGAACAAGCAGTTCCTATGAAATTTGTGTTGTGTCTTTCTTTGAAGAGGTTAATATGTCGTATCGCATTTTTCTTAACCAAAGGGTGTTTATATTAGTTTTGATGAAACGTAGAGTTTGATAACTGACTGTTCTGATTTGGAGTCTCTATTTTTGTTCAGATTAAGACTTTTTACCTGTTTAAAGCAGGAACATGGAAATCATGCACTGAGCACTACAGTCAGAATGGGTGGAATGCACACGCTAAATGGCTATTTAAATACTTACTGTATGAACGTACATATTTTCTACCAAATATTTAGGGACTTTTTTTTACCAGTCCTTGAGTTCTCAATGACTTGTGGGTAATGAGTTCACAAACAGTTTCAATTCATTGAACTAAGCTGCTTTTTGGAAAATAATAATTTTATTTTAAAGCAAGTAGCACTGATTACTGTTGCACTGTAAGAAAGAAAATTATTCTTGTAGAATTTACTTACAACAGTTCAATTTTGAGAAAAACAGGCTTTCAAATATGAAGAATCCTGTACACCAAAATTTGTGCAAATATTTTGGAATATCCTTATAAGACTATTCCCATTAACAGGATGATTTAAAATTTGATTTTGTTATTTGAGCTCTCAAGTTTGAATAGTCAAGCCATATTCTTGATGTCTCTCCTTGCAAAGAGAGATAGAAATGTGCTCAGATTTCAGTGTAAAATGAGGTTCCCATGTAACTGCTTAATATCAGATGTTGGGAATTGATGGACCTGAAAGCTTTGTGTACGACTTGTGAGGTCCACTTCAAATGTACCTTGGAAAGAGTAGGCTCAAAACTTTCTATAGAAAACTTTTCACAGCAACCTCTTCTCTTGATTTTATCAGGGTTTCAACTGATATATATCTAAAAGCATGCTGTGTTCTTTCTGGTTTCTTCTTTCCTCGCTGGAGAAATCCATAGTTCTTTCTGTCCCATAACTAATAATTAAGTGGAAATACAATATTTCCCATTTCCTCAGTTTTCCAGACGTATCTTCCTTTATTTTTGTTCTCAAGTCATCAAGAATTAACATTCTTCACACAAAACAATGAACCCTAGAAAGCCTCTGATCTGAATAGAAAATAAGAGGAATCTAGACATAGAGCTAGGGTTTGTCTTAAGGAAAAAGATATTAGTTGGTTTTGGCTTTTTCTTTATTTTAAACCAAAGTTAATTTTTCTAGTACCTTATGTTCATTTTTATTCCAGAGATTTTTTGAAAAATACCATGTGTATAATTCTGCATCTTGTCAGTAAATAGCCTTATCAGCTAATTTATAAGAGAGCTGTAATCCTAAATTTAAAAACATATTTACTAAATTTCCCATATTTTTGGCTGGCAGGTAAATGTGTTAGGTAAAGAAAACGTAGTATTGAGTGATGTCCTATATCTGTAGAGGATATTAGAAATCAATAGCAGAACAGACTGAAAATTAAGTAATGTGGTTAAGCACAGCCACTTTAAAAGCTGATTAGAAATAAATACGCCAATTGCTATGGATCCTGTGTCCGTTATAAAAGGTGGTTGTTCAGTTTGTCTGCGAGAACGAGCCCGTCTCCAGAGCTGGAGAATGTGTTGCGCATGGCTTGCCAAGAGGGACGAAAGAGTGGACCACTAGTGACACAGAGGCTGGAGTAAGGTGCTGCAATAAGATACTGCATGCAAACTCGGAGAAACAACATCAAAAGAGGTTAAGAGAATCAAGCTGCCCACTATTCAGATCAACTGGGCTAAAGATGAATAAGGAAACACTACTTAGATGTAAAGTGGATGACCAGATAGGATTATTTGATTCTACTGAGAGTAAGCTACTTAAACTCCTAACCCAAGGTGATCAGCCAACAAAGAAATGAGGTGACCATTGTGGACAATCCAACACAGTTTTGTTTGAAGTACATAATTATCATAAACTCCCAGCAACATTTGCACTATTGAATTTGAATAGGAGCAACTTCTGTTTGACACAGAAAACACTTCCTAATTAGCAAGAATTTGGCATGCAAATAACAGGTCATGATGAAGGTTGGGTTGTAGGGGTTTTGGTTTTTTGTTTGTTTGCTTAGGCTTTTTTTCTTTAAAGGCTCTATTGTCTAAAATTTGCAACCACAACAATCTTTCTTAGGCCAGGAATCCCTCTGCAGTCAGTAGAATTATTTATAATTTTACAAAATGTTCAGAGTAGGAAGAAGAATTAATCTGATCCACCAATAGTTAAAATAAACACTTTCTCTGACAGTGGTTTCAGATAACCAGATGTTTATTTTTGTTAGGATCACCATCTTGCTTAAAGAAGTGAATACTTCTTTTTGTTTGGCCTCACTGCCAGAAATTTACTTTCAGCGAGTGCATGCCCTCCCTCATTCTTTCCTGCTGGAAGAATGTGAGTATCAGATTAAGCCCTACTTTGATTTACGAATGTGAAATAGGCAAGAGAAGAGATTCTCGCTCTTTTACAGCTCCTGTTTACATCTGTGTCAATGAACAAGAGAGATAAAATGTCAATATGCCCTTAAGGAAATTTGTCCTGATTTCCATTGCATAATGATTAATTTAATTCTCTGCATGAGTCTAAATACACTGGAGTTAAATGAAAAGACCAATCCTGGAAATGTGCTGAGACACCAATATTATCATGGTAATACTAATTTTGCCCTCCTCTTTTTCTAGTTTGTCTAGAAGTTTTCCAGGACTTTGAAACACTGAAGAACCTTGACTCTGCCTTTTAAGAAAAGTGTCCTAACTACATTGAACTTCATAATATTTTTAAGGTTCTGAAGTGAGCAATCTCTTACTTGTACCTTACTAACCCAGATTAAGGTCTTGACAAGAATCAGTATCCTAGATATAGAGGGTTTACCTCACACTCTTACACCTCAGATGTAATCCAGTACTACTATGAGTATCTCTGTCTCTGTCTGAATTTCCACTGAGTCATACATTAATTTTTATAGCTGTTTTCTGTCCATGTCTTACCACTGGCATGATAAAATATCTATTTTGAGTCCATCCCTTAAACTGAAATAAACTGATGTACTCCACTGCCATAGGACCGTTTCCCACTGGCATTTTCACTACGTATTTCTCCTGAGTAAAAGCAAAAAGTAAAAGGAAAGAATGCTATTTTTGCTTTATAAAGTATCTTGAATTTTCAAATTTTTATTTAGTTCTTCTACTTCATTATATTTCCTATGCTTAAAGAAAACTAAACCCTTACCATCTATGAGTAGCAATAAAACCGTTGAGAAATGTTTCTAATAAAAGAACAGTAGCCTGTGAAATGTGCTGCTGTGGTGTGCAGTAAGTATAGTGGTTCACCTTGAACGCTTCTTTTATTGAATACTTTGGGGCAAGGATGTCTGATTGTGTGTAAAAGCTTCTCACGTGTGGTATCGAGACCTCGTGTGCTCTTTCCTTCCTGCCCTTTTCCTCCTCCTCTTTTTATTCAAGGATGCAGCTGCCAGACACAGAGCCATGCTCCTGTACAGCCTTCCCAGGAGACCTAGTGAAATCAAGTTGCTCGCTGTGTGCCAGCATGCCTTTTGTTCCTTCGAAGGCAGAGCTAGGAGCCTGCTTCCTCTGCCAAGAATGCAGGCAGGCTACATTGAAAAAAAACCCAAATCCCTCAATTTTATTCACTGCACTGTTTCATCTTTTTAAGTAGCTGGCATCTGCAGCTGGTTGTGGCAGGGAAAACCTACAAACATCGCACTTGATGTTAATAAATGTGTTTGCCATTAAGTGGCTGTTGTAATGCTTTGCTTGTTTGCCTTTCTGTGTGCACTTTCATCCTTCACTGTAACACTACTGCTGCCTTGTAATTTGTCTCAGACATTTACATTGCTGGTTGCAGGTATACAAACCTCTTAGATCAAGTAACTGCTCAGACACTTGATAAAAGGATCTGTTTAGCGTCTTTCCTATTCTGTCTGCCAAATCCAAGCATAGCCTTGATGCATGGAATACAAACTGCCTTATAGTCACAGACCACATTTCAGTTCTCCTTGACTCCCGACTGAATGGTACAAACCATTAAGGAGTTTATGTGAGATCTTTAGTGCAGCCGCCGATTTTAGCAGAGTCTAACAATGTCTCCTGTGACAGCTTTCTATCTCTCCAGAACAGCTGGAGCAGCTATTCCTAGAATCCTCTGAGTGAAGTCCATATTTCAAATAACTGAAAGAGGATCATATAACAGCACTCTCGGTGGGATGGCAGCCATTATCTCCTCTGGAGCATGCCTGCTGTAGAGAGAGCAGGCATCTCAAAACAACACATCTGCAGTTCTGTCAGCTGTTGGGGAGATGTTTGCATGCACAGGGAAGGAACAGCTCTCCTTCTCTCTCAAAACTAACCTCTCTTCTTTCTCCTCTGTGCAAAATCTGACAACTTGATAAAAGCAGGCTTGTCTTAGAGACTGACTAATGAAAGTGCTCGCAACAATTTAGACCCAATCTGTCCATGAAGAGCACACAGGCAGGTCTCTGACAGTCTGCTTTACAACAAAGCATACAAATGTATGCTTAACTCTCAGGGACTTTAGCAGGACTTAAGCATATATTTGATAAGATTAAGTGCTATATTGAGCTGGGATGACTTGAGTATGCAGGAGCCTGAATACAATGATATGTACAAGACAAGGGGAGAGGAAATGAGGGGTGAGTCCTGCTCTCTTTCCATTACATCTGAGCACAGGTTGTATGCTATGAACTGATAAAAGGAGAGATGGAAAGATGTGGGTCCTGTAAAGCTAATCTTTCACCCTGCACAGAGTTAGAAGATCTCATAGCAAGCAAGCAAAAGTGAAAGCTAATGTTCTTTCTCGTAAAAATGTCCTGCTTTTAGTTAACAAAACACAAGACTGTAAGTTACAGCAGTTCCTTTGGCTACCATCAGTAATGGTAAGCTCAGTGGTTTTGAACTGTACTACAGTACTACACAGCAGCAAGGTTATAAGAAAAAAGAGCAGTTTGATGGCTACAAAGCAGCATAACCAGGGTAATCAAAATTAAATTCCCTACACTGAGCAGTTTCTTGCATTCCAGCCTGTGAACTGTCTTAACTTCCAGTGTTATGATAACCTCACTAGCATGTGCTATTCTGGGCTGAAAGAAGATGTGCTCTTTGCAAAAGAATAAGCAGGTTTGCATTGCCCCCGTGTGCATTCTACTACGGCAGTCTTTTTTCAGCTGAAGTCTCTTTCGTCAGGCTGGCCTCCAAGACAAGGACCAGAGAGAGACTTTCTGTGCCTTTCAATTCAGCAACAGCAAAGAAATTTTTCATAGTGGAAAACATTTAAGTTATATGCTAAAGAATGAATGAGTAGCTAAAATATTTCCTCAAGAATTAATAAAATCAATTTAATGACCTATGGATTAATAGTTTAGCATTGTAGACATAGCAATCAGGAAATTAAATTTCTCAGACCCATCCAAAACAGAAGTTTAAAAGGAGAAAATAAGGCAGAGGCCATGTTGTATTGTTAGGGTCTGTGGACAGATCTACAACCCAATGAGAAATCAGGAAGCAAGGTAAGAAAATCCACAGCAAAATTATGTGGGTCCAGGCTTGTCTTATAACCTAGTTTCGTAGAAAGCATCTGAAGACTGATTCCTCAAAACTGCTTTTCTCCCTGGCACCAGAGAACAAACCAACAGCAAGGGCCCTCTCTAATGGACCTGTAGGAATGGCTCAGAGAGACCTCCTGTTTGTCTCTTCTCAACTTTAGGACTCCTTATAAAGAAACCTCATGCTTTCTGGGATAAGACAGCTATCTCTAAGCTGTGACAGCGTTGAAAGGTCAAGGGCAGCTGACCTTTAGGGATGCACAGTGGGTGCAAAAGACCAGCACCCCCAGGAGAAAGGGATTGTTACTTTCTTTTGCTTTGTCTTTGCGTCCAGGCAAGCTGAAGCTGAGCTCTGTGTTGCTATCATTTTCATTTGCACTGATATGTTCTTCCAGATGTTACAGGCATTTCAGTTTTACTGTCTGTTGCCTCTCATGTCTTGATGGCATGGCATGAAGATTTGCTTTTCTGTGGGCTTATCCGAAGATCTGTAGATTGCAGCTAAACAACTAAAACTGTTCTTGCATATTCTGAGAGAAACAAAAGAAGAATTTTGGGCAGTGTCCTCAGGTCTTCTCTGAACTATGCCATTGGAGATTTTCTGACTGAGAATTTTCACTTTCTAATTCAGTATTTCAAGACATGTGAGTGGTAGGAAGGATACATTTTATAAGGTGTAATTATCTCTTTTTAGCAGTGAGCTCCTCAATGCTTTGATTGTGATACCTCCACATCGCCTGATTAAATCAAAGCCAGGTTAGAGCATTAGGATTAAGGACGTAAATTAATTGTAATTACATCAGAGCCAGCCAAATTAGCGAGTCATCAGTAGTATAAGCAATGCTAAATGGCATCTAATTCTGTATAATAATTAATTGGGTTCTTCCACTAAATAAGACCCGACACTTTGGTCCTTTATCAATCCACTAAAGGCTGGTTAGCCTTGGGCGCTTTTGACATGAAACAATTACAAAGGTTCCAAGAAACCAACATGTTTGTCCCCGTCTACATTTTAAGCTCTGACACTCTGCATTTACATGCTTCTTCTAGTTTATTAATTAGGTCCTCACACTCTTGGATTACCCTTATTTGCTGTGCCTGTCATCCTGGACAGCTCATTGCTAAAATTATGCTGCCCACAGAGCTTGGAAAGAAAGAATCTGGCAAACTGCAAAGGGCAACCAGAAAATGACCAGTGCTGGTCATTTGATCAGAATGAGCACCCAGAGGACTGCTGGTTTCTGATGTAATATCAAAGCTAGGTGAAGGAAGATGAAAAGGAAACTTTTTCTAGGCAGGTAAACATCAAGAAATTATTTAAAGGGACATCCAGATACAGTCTAAAGGACACAAAAATAGTCTGGATAACAACCTTACCCTCTTCACCTCCTCTTGACAGGGAGTTATGTGAAAATTGGAATAAAACCTAAAGGGAAAGTGGTGGGATCATCAATATGTAGTCATCTGAAACCAGTCTAGAAAATAAACAATAGCAGACATCCTGTAGAGTACAGTCTTAAATTTGCAGGTAGCTGGACTAGCAGATCAATAGATCTTTTTCATTTCTAACAGCAGCAGCTCTGTTCCACATGTATTCTAGAGATGCTGCTGTTGGCTTCTTACCACTGAAAGTGATTTGTTTCTTGTTTGTGACGGAGGAAATGCACTACTCTGTCTCTCAGAACTGCATGGTTGCCCTCCTGCTGCTCAAAAAGCTTTCCAATTACAAATCCTGAACAAAGAAAAACATATTAGCTGTTCTGAGACCTTCAGTGTAGTCTGACTAACCTTTGTGCAGGGCAAGACTTCAAAGGAAGCAAAGCAAACCCCAAACCACCTTTGTGTTCTTCAGGTCTGTTAATTTGCCAGGAAGCAGCTTGGCATTGCTCCTAACAGTCACAGAGTACTTGAACAGTGTTTACTGTAATTCTGGGTGCTATTCTACTGTAAATATTACATACCACATATCTTTCTAGTTAGTTTCTAATTATGTCACAGAGAAGTTTAATTCATGTGTTGCGTTTTGGATTGCAAATTTTAGTAGCAGTAGCACATTTAGTATTGGTGTTCTAGAAAACTGTTTTGGATCTTAGACCCAGAACTCCATCCTTCTTGGGTGGTTTTGCTCAGAAGTTTAAAGGAACAGTCAAAAGCGAGACACAGAATTGTTACCTGTTCAGTTTTTCACTCTCTCCAATTACAAACCATTTACAAATACAGCAAGAGCTGTACAAATCCAGGTTTGTGTACTGTTTACTTACCCTGAACAATGCATCATTTTTTATTATGACTGTATCTGGGTTTGGAGACAGCCAGTGCCGTGGTGTCACATGGTGAACTCAGAACTCTGGAATGAGCTTCCTGTCCCACTGCTGTCATTGTGGACATGGTGAAGCTCACAGTTCCCTACGCTTGCTCGCAGAATTGTTTATCTCTGCCAGAGGTGATGCTTGAAAGGAAGCTACACCAGTAATGCAGAGATTCGAGTAAATCAGAAGGAGAGGGACCTATAATCACATAGCATGTGGGGAAGTGTCTGTAAACCACATTTAGAGTGCATGAGTCGGTACTTCTGAGAGCAGCACACTGAGCAGATTTGTGAGAAATGCTGTGGAGGTAGCACATTCTTCATCAGCTCTGCAAAGACATAGCTTTTAGACAGATAGTCATTTTACAAATAAGAGGAATGGTTAAAATCATCATCTCTAACCTACGGCTTGCTTTTGTCCATCAGTCAGTTGAGGTGAGTTTATCCTTTGTGTCTGATGCAGAGTCAGATTAGGGTGTACTCACACATTCTTTTCTTCCAGTTAAGCAGCAAGAGAAAGAGTAAAAAAATATTTAAACTGAGAAGAAATCAGGACTGCAAATTCAGCTCCAGAGAAGCACACTTGAATGTGCTCTTATGTGCATTTTTGAATGAGATGCTCTGTCAAGAGGCTTAACACAGTGTGCAAAGTTAACTGTCCATATGATTTGATGTGTGGGAGACATTGTGTTTTGCAGATGTTAAAACTAAAGGCCAATATGCTTCTGCATGGCTCTTTATTATCATATGTGTATCTAAGAGTGCCACCTCTAAAGATAAAAATGGTGCCTCTGACTTTTAATGTGAGTTATACAGCTGACTATCACTATATCTCCTTCTGATTTTCCACAGAATTTTTCTTTTCCTTTCAAAATAGTTAATTAAGATTTGATGGGAAAAGTAAATAAAACTGAAAAAATATTTCCTGTAATAATTTGTCTCTTTTCCAGCATTTGACATTTTCTATTCAATGTCTGTATTTAAAGCCAAAATTCAACTGATTTTATTTTAAAATATTTGTGATCCATTTTATTATTTTGTCTTTTGGGATTTTTTGTTTTGGGTTTTTTTGGGGGGTTTTGGGGTTTTTTTTAAACATAGCTCAGTGTTGTGGTGGTTTTTATATAATCTTCCATATAGGAAAGACCTCCTCATGTTCACTTACGTTAGAGCAAAACAGGGAACCTTCATAATGCATTTGCGTAATAGTAGGATATTCTGAATTCAGAAAAGTGGTAGGCGGGGTGAGACCTGCTCCTATTTGTTCTCCATGATTTTCTGCAAGGACTGCTTGCTTCTGAATTCACCTAAGAGTATCCTACTTTTTAAAACTGCCAGCGCTACTTCTGCACAAAATAGAGCCAATGTCACGGGATTTTTATAAATAAAATCCAGTGAGGTTCATAGCCCTGTAATCAATTATTTGGCCACTTGGCCAAAGATCTGTTGTACTGTAAATGTTTATACACTCAGAGTGCCTCAAGGCCTACATAATCATTTGGCATACACCATTTGGTCCACAAGTGTAGTGTGGCCTTGCTTACAAAACATGCTCAGGATGGCAATTGGTAGCAGGACACTGCAGTGTTCATGGGCTAATGGAAACAGTAAATTTAGTTCTGATATGGCAGAACAGGTGACTAATCTGAGACTCTTTTAACCAAAATGTTTTCTACTAAAATTAATGTTCCTACAGGAGCATATGGATGAATAGATAGGGAAATAAATGCAGGCACAGACTCTTCTGCACTAGAAAGTACGCTTTTATGCATTTTAAAGGAAAAAAATCTAAAAATGTTGATCATATTAATTGGAATTGTGAATTCTCTGAATTAAAAGACTAGATATTTTAGCATCCTTGTTCAGGAAACACAGCAAGAGACGAAAAGGTTGAGCTGTACTGTGAAGCACTGGAGTGAGGGGAAGGTAAAAAAGAAAAAAAAATTCAATAGAGAAGATTCTGCATCTAAGTTACATTTGTTAGTGCTCCTTTGGCTTGCTATCTGCCTCTTAATTTCCAGTGTAATGCTGCCATGAGTGCTGTCCTACAACTTGCAAAATGAAGAAAAGATTTGTTGTGTTCAAACTATTTCTGCATGGCAAGTTCTCAAAATTCTCTGCCACATAAAGCTCAAAAATCGAAAGCAATTAGTTTTTAATACTCTTGCTTCTTAGAACTCACCTCTTGGTATTTTGTTACTTAACTAATATTTATTGACATGTACCATTACTGCTCTCAAAAGAAGCAGCCCAAACAAGATATCAGCTAGAAAGTGGAAAACTAATAAATGCATAAAATATGCAGTTTTCCTTGCCTAATATGGATGTGGAAAGATGAACATCTAAATGATTTCTCTGGAGATGAATCAGTAAGGTAGCCACAGATAGCTTGAACAGAAAAGTTTACAAGTGTTCTCACAGTGAGAAGCTATTCTTCCTGAAACCAATTGCAAAAACCTTATTAGTGTTTCTGGCTCTGGTTTGACGAAGCAGAACCAGAGCTGGGTCCGTCTGTTCGGGTTAGTCAGTGGGTGTGAGTGCAGGTCTGTAGGATGTTATTCCTTGTAGCTGGTGCAGAGTACAGTCAAGTGTAGTGATGCTTGGGAAGGGTTGCTTAGGGCAAGATGTCTGTCCCAAGCATGATCCCTCACATCTGAGAAACTTCCATGCTTTTTAGATGAGGTCTTATGCTTTCCGTAAATTGGTTTAAGAGAGCAGGTCAACATCTTATTGTCTCAGACTCAGAAGAAAGCAAAGGTCTCAAAACAATTAGTTTTATATAGATGAGAATTGGAAGTTCTAACACGTCATTGACTTATCTGTGTCATCTTGGGAATGCTTTGCCCTCAAGTTGGGTTTTTACGCAATTCAGCTATCGATCTTTGTAGAAAGCAGGCATATATATGCTTACATCCTTTGAAAACCACACCTAGAACCTCTAAAAACCTGTCCTCCAGAATGCCAAGATGGCTTTGGTAAAGAGAATTCCTGGAAATTGCAGCACACAACACCTTCTGCTTCACCTTTGCTAAGAACATTATTCCTCCATTGGTACTTTCTTTTTGTACTGTGCACGAGCAGTAGGATTTGATTGTGAATGCTTTTGTTGTATGGGGAAAAGAATACTTACTTGTCATTAGCTGCAGAACCTGAAGAAATAATCTATAACTTAATAATGATTTTACAAATAATGTAAAACAACTTTAGCTGGTGAAAAAAGCACAATATACGTCCAAGTTTCATGATAATTCCACTATAAGGAAGTAGAGCATCAAAGCTTGAGGTTACTGTGGTTCACTTATTTTATTCCAGTGTTAAATACCTGTCCTCTTGGCAGTAGAAGCCTGTTTCTTGACATCTAACTGCGCCCAGACTAGCACAAACAACAAGTACTGGGAGGAATAACAGTAGTGTCTTCTGATTCAACCTCAGGAGGCCTGGGCAAATTGCCACAGATTACATTTTAGCAATGCAGGTGATAAAAATAATGTTTTTTCAGGTCTGCTGTTTCTGAACTTTGGCAGTTATTGTCCTGCTCTTAACAGTGAAATGGAAAAAGCTTGTTATACTAACACTTTCATTTCAGATGCCTTTCTTTTCATTGCTGCGAAAATTATAGCTATGAGCAGTGCCATTGGGAATAAAAGGTAATGCATATTTCTGAGTTTCAAGTGGCTCTTAAATTATACTACTTCAAGAAATTTCTCTTTCTCGTTCAACACACATTTATTTTATATATGCAAAGAGAGATACTACATTAATGTAAATAATTACCTGTGCTTAGTTAACACTCCCTTACACTTATCCTTACGTTGAATCATTGTCCATGTGGCTGTCTTAAAATGTTTTGTAACCCTAAGCCCATTTCTTATCACCTCAGACATTTAGGACACACTTTCTAGAAGCTCAGTTGAAGTGACTTGCACTAGTCATTAAAATCTTTCCTTCATGGCAATTTTATTTCGCAAGTCAGTATATATGTGAAAACTCGGAATTCTACGTTTTCCAAATAAATTAACAAAATTGTACTTAACAGCTGTGGTGTTGGAAGGGATGAATCATGGTTTGCAGACACTGAATTGCTGAAGTTATTTCCCTCATTACTAATGTTCTCATGGGAAAGGCTTGCTTCATGAATATTCAGATCAGCCTCAGAGAATCTAGAATCATTGGGGTTGGGAAATACTTTTCAGAGTCTCAAGTCCAACCATAAACCTAACACTTCCAAGTCCACCTCTAAGTGCCTCTAAGTGCTACATCTACACGTCTTTTAAATACCTCTGGGTGGGGGAAGGAGGTGACTCCGCCATTTCCCTATGCAGCCTGTTTCAATTCTTGACCACCATTTCAGAATATCCAAGCTAAGCCTCCCCAGCAAAATGTGAAGCTATTTTCTCTTTTTCTATCACCGTTACCTGGAAGAAGAGACCAATATCTGCCTCAGTACACCCTCCTTTTAGCTGATTGCAGAGAGTCAGCTCTCCCACCCAACTCACTGTTCTCTGCCAACTCAATCCCCTCATGCAGATTGTAGATATAGATATTAAACAGGACTGGCACTGATACTGAGCCTTGGGGAACGTGAGGAGTGACCAGCCACCAGCTGGATGTGACTCCATCCTCCTGACTCTCTGGGCCCAGCCACACAGGCTGTTTCTTATCCAGGGAACAAAGCACCTGTCCAAGCCGTGAGTAAGCAGCCAGTTTCTCCAGGAGAAAGCTTTGGGAGAAGGTATCAAAAGCCTTACTAAGGTTCAGGTAGACAACATCCACAGGTTTTCTCTCATCCACAAAATGAGTTATTTTGTCACAGAAGGAGATCAGGTTTGTCAAGAGAGACCTGTCATTCATGAGCTCATGCTGGCTGGGCCTGATCCCCTGGTGGCTGTGTACATGCCATGTGATAGGGATCAGGATGATCTACTCCTGATCCCATATGGTCACTCAATTTAAACCACGTTTTTTCTTCTCTTCTTTCTGCCCCATGCTTGTTTTGTATATAACTACAACTTTTAAAATTGCCCCTGGCAAATTTAGGTTATAAACAGAAGTAAAAGCTGGGGGGACATGTCCTGTATATTGGGCCGATCTTTCACTTTCTAGGTGGAGCATTTCTCCTAAAGGTAGTAGAACCTGGTCCCATGAGAGTCTTTTGTTCTCTGCTGGAAAAGGTATTTGAAGTGTTGTCTTTTACTATGTGCTACGTGCCTTTAACAAGATGAAACGTAAGAAAGAGGGAATCCCACAAAAAATCCTTTTGGATGCATTTTTGTTTCATGAACTGTTGAAGTGAATGAGATGAGAGATGAAGCTTTCAGATTTGGGAGAAGACACTGATGTAGTGAAAGAGTTGGGATAGATTTCAGGAAATTTGCTGTCTGTTTCTGCTTCCTGTTACTGTAAAGTTGGGAAAGTAACTTCATCTTTATGTCTCTGCTGCTAGTGTGTGAAATGGAGATAACCACTTCTTCTGTCTGTCTTGCCTGTTTTATGTCTAAACTTATGGGGGAAGAGACACTTACGTTACACAATTTCTGAAGAGAGATTTCAGTAGGATCCTAATCTCATTCAGGCTCTCTGAGTGTCTCTGATTCTGGCAAAAATAATAAAAGAATCTTTAAATTTCTACAGGACTACTCATTGTGTTTCATAGCTGCCTGTGTTACACTGTTACCAGGGCAGAAACAGAGTATGGATCCATTTGGAGGCTGTATAAGAATCCTGACACATGGGGTGCTTAATTTCTTTCCCTTGTTGGATTGGAGACTTTCCACTGTTTATGAAAACTAGATTGAAATAGAGAACTGCATCCTATGTGAATGCACACACCAATTTTGCTTCCCAGCCAGATTTTCCCCAGGTTAGGTACTTTTAGGGATCTCCCTGCTTCTTCTTGTGATACGTTGCATAGCCAACATTAACATTAATGAGAGCTACATGTGCACTCAAAGGGAGAGTCCAGGCCTCTGGGCATATTTAGTTGCTATCAGACCAAGACTACTTCTGCATAACATGGGGTATGCATAGAACATGGTAATGAAACTGAGTGCAAAGGACTTGCTTAGGAAGGCGTGTATGGCGTTCTGTGGGGAAGCTCTGCAGAACTTGGGTAACTCTGCCAACATGGAGAGAAACATGGATGGCACGCAGGAGGAAATGGCATATTTGGGGAGCACATAGGCTGCAGTGTGGCTGTAACTGATAGTTTGGATTATCTTTGTAATATACAATCAAGACATGTTGCTGAGAACGATTAACTGTAGAAGCACGATGCTAACTTTTTTCTTTAAATCTCTCTTTTTTCCTGCATGAGACTTGGACTTGGTGTGTTGTCTCTGACTTTCCAGTGACCTTGCTTTGGATTGCAGTGAAGAGGAATAAACCGAGTGTAGGCAAGATTAAAAGGCGTATCATTATGTTTGAGGGAGTGGAAATTGAGTGCTAGGAAAGAGCAGAAGGGTCTAGTGCCTGTGCTCCAGTCCTATCTCTGACTTCCTCTGTAAGTAGTTTGATTCATATTAGATTCTACTATTCAGAATAAAGAAAAAAATTTATAATTTTTTATCCCAGAAAATACTGAGTGACTTTCCGCAAATAATGACTGAATGTAACATACAGCTAGCAACAAAAATTCAAGCAGCTCACTGAGTTCAAATACTGAGGGAGATGGTTTCTTAGGAATATTCATTTGTCTAAAACATTTTTTTGGATAAATGCCAGGGCATTGAACTAAAGAGTTAGGGACAGTTCTTCTGGATGGCTGCATTATGGGGTCTTCGTTCCGAGGATGCGTGTACCCTGAGGGGATTGTGCCATAGCATGTTTCTCCTAAATCCATTTGAAGTTAAGCACTTTTCTACATCAAAGAATTGAATGTTATACAGTAAAGTTGAATACAGCAAAATTGTTATAATTTGATCTAAATCACATCAAAGACTTCTCTCTCTCATTAGAAAGGTTGGGCCACCTCTTATGTTACAGGTACAAAACTACTCCAACAGTAGCATATCTACCTTTGAAGACAGGAACCTTTCAGCTGTACTGAGTGTTTTAGTCCCAGGATACTGCCTCGAGGTCTCTGCATAAGTAGGAAGAGGAAGACACAACTGTGGCCTCCCCACACAGCTGCAACTTGCAGCGACTCTGAAAGCTGTGAGGCCAGTGGCCATTGATACTACTTACAGCAACCTTTTGGAAGCTGTAATTTATACCATTTATGTTCAATGCACAGTTAATCTATGAAGTGAAGGAAAACGAAGGCAATTTAGATTCATCCGTCCATAAAATAGGTCACCAAAGAGCTGGTTTAATATGGCACTAGTAAGAGCATAGTCATGACAAGGTAATGCTGGACTGGGATCAAATGAATGTATACAGTTTCACATAAACAATGGAAGTGGCTTTTAGTGGAATTTCATAAAGAATGACACTGGATCAACGAGCCAGTTTCTATAGCATTTAATGAAGACTCTAATATTGGGAATAAAAGTCTGCATATGCCTGTAGCTGATTTCTAATTAAAGAATAGAAGGTTCAGCTGAAGAGCGGTCCTAAGAAACATGCATTCAAAGAATTAGGAGTAGCCTACCCATTTAGTGATGCATTATTACACTTCTTTCTCTTGGATATCTCTTTAGTTCTCTGAAGTTAAATATGATACATAAGGGACATAGATTGAAGTACATTAATTGCCTTATTCATCATGTCATTAAAATTATAGGTCTTGCTGCAGACTAGCTGCAATGTCTTATTGTGTTTCTGGTACACATCATTAATAAAAGCGCTCCTGCTAGTGGTATGCAAAATGTACTTTCTAAATAACTGTACAGTGATTTGGGGCTCACTTATGCAACATATTGCTACAAACTATTGTAATACCCCTGGCACTTGCTTAAACTCATTGGGCTAGTGATGGAATTAATGAGGCTGGTGCTGCTGCAGTATGCGGAGCACGCTCAGCTCCTTCGATGCTCTTTGTCTGCAGCGAGGCTCTTGTCTTTCAGAGCTGGCTGCCGCTCTGTCTCCGGGGCTGAGCCTGGGATCAGATAATGAACAGCATATCAGTGCAGCGGAGGGGGTAGGGGGTGATGGGAGAAGACTTATTATTCCTTCACTCTCAAACAAAACAAAATCATTGAACTGTCAGGGTCATTAAGGACCCTGGGGTTGTCATGGAAACGACCTTTGGGGGTTTATGGCTGTTAATGCATGAGTGACTGTCTGTATTATATGTGTGTGGAAGGGGTCACCGTTTTCTTGGTGGCTTCTAAAAAAAGCTGGATTGGATGGCTAATGTTCAGAAAGGAATCTCTGTGCTCTGTGGTGTGACTAACTATTTTGAATGTAGCAGACTTTGAAGGGGAGGTGGAATGAAAAGCTTTACTGACAAATATTTAGACAGAAACATAATTACTCTTGAATTTTGTTTCAGTAGCAATGCAACTTTATTTCCAAGTGTCAGAAAATAAAGTCAGACTCCCTAATCTTTTTAGGATACTTAAAAAAACCGAAAGCAAAAAATTTTGCTTCAGATGTTTTCGGGCCAGCAATACAGAGCACTACCTAGGGAAATGACAATAAATTTTAGAGCTGTCATAACCAGAGAGAAAAAATGTTAATGTACACAACTAATAAAATCTTCCTTATCCTCATACAGACTTCCCGTATGACCTTGGGCACATCATTTAACTGTTGTTCTGTTCAAGTCAATGCAAACCATCAACTGACTTCAAATTTGTAATAATGCTCGGTGGAAAGGAAGGACATTTGATTTTAAGAATGAGGGTTTAGGGCTATAAATACCTAGAAAGAAAAGTTATGGTAAAACTAAACCAAAGATCAATTTTGCCTAATTTTTTACACTTTCAAGTGGAAGTCATCATGGCATTTTGCTTTGTCAGCCACTCTCTACTGACTGATTAACAATTAGATGGTTATACTTCAGTTTTCAGTAGAGACTACGGCACTCTTCTCTATATAAAGAGAGAAAGGGAGGGGGAGGGGGAGACAAAGAGGCAGCAAAGCGGGGATAATATTAATGATTCCCTTTATAGACAGTCAGGAAATACCACCAGAAGCCAGAAATACTAAAGGTGAGGAATAATGGTAGCTATTATTTTAATTTTGTATGGAACTTAGTATGTATTCAGTTTGATTCTTCAGCTTTTTATTTTGGCAAAAAGCTCCATGTTCACAGTATATTGAGAAAGGAGCTGGATTCTCCCCCCACACCCCTAAGATAAATGAATGTGATTGCCAGGTTAAAACTGGAGGCAGAATTTTACTTATCTCCTGTAGTAGAGGAGGAAGCCTAAGTTTGGCCATGCTGAATTAAGTATCCTCGATTTCATATGCTTCTTTTTCTTGTCTTTTTTTTTTTTTAAGTTGTCTCAGAAAAATCACATCACCTTTCTTGACTCTCACCTTTCTTTGGTAAAGGAGGAATAGTCACACTTTTGTGTTTCATACATTCCTTGCAATAAAGATCCTTATGTACCCAGGTAATCCATCAGAAAGGCTGCATAAACATCCCTGACAGCAGGGTCAATAGCAGGATGTTAAACACGGGCACTTCATGGCTTATAGCCCATGTTCACTCCTACTCGTGCAGCTTCAGAAGTTTCTTAGAGTGATCAGGGGTAGCAAACACAATAGCAAAACTGCTGAAAATCACAGTCGTATCTGTTGTATTGGTGTGCTTGATGTATTTCAAAAATTCGTTCTTGTAATTGTACTGGTTACAGCACATCTTAGTTAAATAGATTAAGAAGATAAAAATGTAATTGCATCACTGAATCTGAGCTATGATCAGATTGGAGGAGTTAAAAAAAGTAACTGTATTTCTAGATGTTGATGGTAGTGTTATTTAATTGATCTGAGAGAAAAACGTGTTTGGAGAGTCTTACTAGACTTTCATCCACCTGACTCTTTAGCGATCTCTGTATTTGAGGCTTTCTGGCCAAAACTCTGTTCAGTGTTGTCATGTAATTTTATGTCTCCTGGTATTGAAGAAAAATAAATCATGAAAGCTCAAGGCTGAGTTTAGTCAAGCTCAGTGTCAAATTTGTTTAAATGCAAAGCTTTGCATTAGCCCAAATTCCCTTGAACTGGAGAAAATTCAGACCAAAAAACTGTAGGCTTTAAGAACTGTTGATTTGGTGTGAAATCCACCTGTGCTATCAGTCATAGAATCTTCTTGATATCTTGACTCTCCTCTTTGCTTTTTGTCTTCTCTCTCTGTTCCTGCTTTTTCAGCTCCTCCAAGCATTTCTTGTTGCTGCTTCACTAGGATCTCTTCAACCCTGGCAACATACCCCACTCCTATCTGTAGATTTGGAGAATCAGATTTGCTTCTCTCTAAACTGAAAATAGCGCATTAGCTAAGAAACGCATATGGAAGTCAACCTTGAGCACCTTATCTTAGTTAGTTTGTTTTCTGTCATCTTGTGTTTAGTGAAAATTCCCACCAATCACCTTGATATCAAGGCTATCAGTATGCTGGATTTTTTTATGTCTGGACAATATAGTAAATATCTGGATTTTTGCTGATCAGATATATTCCCAGCCAAAGACCAGTTTCAGAAATAAATTTTTCGGTTCTAGGTACACTGAAAAATTTTGATGCACATAAATATTTTTATATTTTTTACATTTATTGAGAGTCTGTTAGTTTCCAAGAGCATTAGAAATCACTTAGAATCTAGACTCCCTCCTAGCATATTTTATTTATTCTCTTATAAGCCTGATTCTAGAAACAAACACGGACATAACAAGTTAGAGAAATATTCATAGAACCACACAGAATGAAGGAGAAGGTCAGGACTACGATGGGTTGTTTGGCCTAACTTCCCTGCTCAAGCAGGGTCATCCTAGAACACATTGCACAGGATTTAATCCCGACAGTTGGACTTCACACCCTCTCTATGCAATCTGTTTCAGTGCACAGTCGCTCACAAAATAAAGAAGTTCTTTCTCATGTTCTGGTGGAATTTCCTATACATCAGTTTTTCCCATTGCTTCTTGTCTTACTCCTTTGTCCACTGTTCTACGAGTTGCCATATATTTCAATGCACCAATTTATTGCTCCTTTCCTCTTATTTTGGATAAATGTTGAATCTTTCAACAGCTGAATAATTCAGACTATAGTACATTGCAAGACTTGTTTTGCTTTTTTTTTTTCAGTAATATTTTCCATTCAGACTCTAGTTCAGTTAGAGTTTCAGTAAAGAACTCACCAAGGATAAAATTTGAGGAGAAACTGGAGCCACAGGTACCACTGGTGTAAACTGGGCTAGATCCCTCAATTTCTCCTGAACTGTGCTCATTTACACCAGTTTAGGATCTTCATTGCTACTGCACCCTGGTGGGCTGACCTTGGCTGGATGCCAGGTGTACACCAAGCCTCTCTATCACTCCCCTCCTCAGCAGAAGCAAAGGAAAACAAAAGATTTATTCTCTACTTCCCATCAGCAGACAACGTACAACCCCTTTCCAGGAGGTAGACTTTCAGTATGCATAGTGGTTGCTCTGGAAGACAAATGTAAAAACAAATGCCCCTCACCTCCTTCTTTCTCTTAGCTTTTATTTCATTTTGTCATTTTGGGTCAGCTCTCCTGGCTTTGTCTCCTCCTCAGACCCTGCCCACCCCCAGCCTATTTCTGAGGGGTAGCTCTTGGAGAGACAGCCCTGACGCTGTGCCAGCCCTGCTCAGCAGGGGCCAAAACACTGTGTGTTAGAAACACCTTTCTAGCTACCAACGTAGCACAGCTCTGTGAGGATTGTAATGGGGAAAAGGAATTCCATCTCAGCCAGACCCAATCCATGCACTTTCATGGCAGCCCAAGGGGAACTTAGCACAAGAGTACCATACAAACCAACCAGGATGAAAAAAGATGATATTCTTTTTTTTTTCTTGGTCTAAAGGGATTACTTTTGTAATTACACCCAGTTCTGAAATGTCCTTAGATTCGTTCAGTGCCAGGGAATCTGAATTTACATCAAATGCTGCATAATTCATATGGCACGGACAGCAATTATGAGTTAATTGAGGGGGTAATGTTTAAAAAAAGGCACATTATGAAGAACATCAGGAATGTCGGAATGAAAAAAGGCTCTTCAGCCCATTGAGGCTAATTTTTTTTTAATGTCATTTTATTTAAAATGATAGTGATTGTCTTTTGAAGGATGTAGGAGAACCCTATGTTCCTGCTAGTGCACCATGTTTTGTTTAGGCAGCATCTGATACACTATTTTTTCTGGAATAAGTAATTCCAATGTCAGGTATAAAATTATTCCTTTCCATTTTACACTTTCCTGTTCTAAAATGTGTGCTTGATTATCCCTCAGCAGCAACCATAACCTTAAAATCAGATATACTTCAGTTAATACAGTCCTCTTGATCCTTTCTCACCTTTCAGATTATAGGGATTAAGCACTATAAACTATCTATACTGTCGCTGCTTTTGTTCCTACAGTCAACAGAGTCGTCACTTTTCTCTGTACCTTCTCACACGTTATAATACCTACTTTTGTACAGCTAGCTTGAATGGTTCACTGGTAATCTGAACAGTTTCTGGCCTGTTTCCATGCCTTTGAATAACGAGGACATTTAGCGCTGTTAAGAAAATGTTTGTGTTTTGCATTTCAAGTGCTACTGTGCCGACACGAACTATAGAGGAAATCCACCTCACCTACACAAAGCCAATGTCACCAGGCTTTCAAAGAAACTCTTAGTGGAGGCAGGGAGATGAAATTCAAATATCCCAATCTATAGGCAGGCCACAACAGGACTATAACAAAGGACCTTGACATCTGTTATTTCGTTCTTGAGGCCAGGAAAAAAGGTTGGGGCCACTCTGTGCTACTGGGCTGGTCCTTAAGATTCCTTCCTTGAGCTGCCTTCCTGCTGCCCCTGCCATGCCAATTTACTCAGGTCTGAAATGAAGTTCCCACTTGTAGCATGCAGGATACATGAACTCACATCACTTGCAGATCATAATATCCTACGCTGCTCTATTGTCTGCACAAGCTCATAGGAAAGGCTTTATTTTCATATTAACCCTCTGAACCTACTATTTGAAAAGAAAAAAAAAAACACTCTTCACAGCCAAAAACAAGTGCACATTTCTTTTTAAATTTGAGCATGTAGCTGAGTCAGTTTTTGTGCGGATTTGAAGTGGACTGAGTCCGATTTAAAAATTGCCTGTTACTTTTCAAAGAGAATTTACATTTTAAATTTAAATTTTATTTTGCATTTAAATTGTTGACTGAAACAAATAGCAACCGAAAGTGTCAATTCAAACATTTTTTGGTGGGTTTTGGTTTTTGTCTTTTTTCAAAAGTCCATTTTAAAGTCTGTTATGTCATACTTGACAAAGAACTTAGCCATTCAGCAATGGCATATACAAGTGTAAGAAATTGCTTTGATAATTTAAATTACTTTTAGTCTAAAACCTATGAGATCAAGAAGTGTACACTGAAAACCAAGGGTAATTTCTCCAATTGTTTTGTGAATAAATAAGTGGCAGGGAAAAAACTGTGGCTAAGTTGCATGCTTGAGTTATCTGGGATGCAAACCATGCCCTCCACTCTATCTGGACTCTGTATGCATATTTGTCAGTCTGTGAGGCTGTGCTTCTATCAGAAGATTTGTTGGATACGCTTGGAAGACTCAGGAGCTGAGGAGCAAAGGAGAGAAGACGCACCTCAATTAGCTTAATTTAGTACTATAACCACGTCACACAAATGGATAATTACTTCATCGCTATTACGGATCCATGCATTGAAAAGGGCCACTGCTGCTGCCTGAATCACAAGTGACTCAACTCCCACTTGTCATCAGACTGCAGCACAATTACCCTGGACTGCTCTCGGGGAGTTTCTCTTTCAGCTTATTTCTCTACACCTCAAAATCCTCTTCACTCATCCTGAAAAAAAAATTCATTTAGGAGCCAAAATTCTTACTGTAGTCTTCCTTTTCAAACTCATTCCTAGAAATTCCAAATGGCACCTATTTTGTTCAAAGGCCCAAGACATCCTGATGCCTGCTTTTTTTCTCCCTGACATGAGAATTTCCTCTCCTGATATTCCCTTTGGTGCAGGACCTATTTCTTACCGAGATTTTTATCTAAACTCAATGCTTATTTCCCAGATTTCTCTAATAGCTTGTTTGAAGACAAGGGAAATGTGGTAGTTCAAATCCTTCTGGCCTTCAGCACCACATCTGGTGCCACATGGGAAATTATTGGTGAAGGCAGGCGAGATGGGCATTAGAGCAAGGAATGTGAAGTGGATAAGGCGCTGGTTAAAAAGAAGAGACAGAGGGTCATGCTGAAAGGGGAAGGAAGGCTACAGTCACTTACGTCCTCAAGGACCACTCTTAGGACTAATATTAATATATTTATTAATGACCTGGACACAGAAAATAGGCACAAGCTAATGACACTTGATGAGAAGTGGATAACGGATGCCTAAAAGCAGAAGGTTAGGAATGTCACATGAGAACTGAATTATGGTCTGTAAATCTGGGATTAATTGTTCAAATTGTGATGCAAAAGTTCATATTATAATCTAGAAGCAATACAAATGGAAAAAATGGGGAAGGAAAAATTCTGGGATTTTTAGTTGATCACAGTAGATTTATGAATCACCAGTGAACACAGCTATGGAAAAGGTGTGGTCTGAAGATGTGTCTGGTAAAATAATTCATATAGGCAACACTGATAGTGTTGGAGATTTCTTTTGGACTGATGAATACATTCGTCTCTTAGCAAAGAAAGATGACTTCAAGGTGTAACAGAAAAAGTTTACTGGGATGAGCAAGGAAACTTATATACTGTTCCACAAGAGTAGGAAACTCCACCTTGATTTATTCAGCCAAATATAATGGTTTTTATGCTAGAAGGAAAGGCTGGAAAAGAAAAAGGAGTATTTGTCTTTAGAGAGAATACTGATACGAATAGAACGGAGCATCATATATTTTAGAAATGAAAAGGACTCTTCTGAAGCAGTCGTCCTAGCACTGTAAAGGAGTTGGGAAACTTTGGTGGCTTTTAACTGAGACTGGATGCCTTGATTGTTTTGTGATTGTTCACCTCTGAAAAAAAGTCCCTTCTTGCTTAAGTTTAGTAACATAACATCATCCTACTAGCACGGAGACTAATTGATGAAGTCATCGGGGCATTAGCAAACTAAAACTTTGAGTTCCTGTGTAGCTATAGGTTCCTCTACTAGATAGGATGTGAGTTCAAAGGGAGTAAGAAACATAATTTACATCTATAGTAGGCATGGCTCACATAGATATTCTGTGTTACATACCCTGTTATATTGATAAAAAAGCAAAGGGGAATGAGAGAAGGAAGGAAGGTTATAGTTTGAAATATCATTTAGAATAAATATTTTAATTAGTGTGATAAATTTATATTGCTTATTAGGGCATTTTTGTTGCTGTTGTTATTGTGTGACAGAATGCCAGTTATGCATCATGCATGTGTACAGAAAAAAAAAACCAAACCTGGGAAAATATTTAGTAAGTATGAGAAAGTGGGAATTGTTTACTCGTAATAAACATAGTAGGGAAGTAATCAAGATTTTTAAATGGTATCTATTTTTTTCTAAATAGCAATCTATTTTTTAAACTTCAGCTTCCAGCCCTTGTCAGATCCTCTCTGGGCCCTTGTTCTCTGGAACTGGTATGTTGATGCTTTCAGTCTTGTCTAGTATTGACTGGAGGCTGGGTAAGCCTGAATAGCTTGACTTCTTTCATAACCATATTTGTACAGTACCAGTCTATGGTTCTTGTATTGTAGATACTTTCATTTTTTAGTTAATTTCAGTGAGGCAGTTTGAACACTTCTCATTAATTTTCCATTTATAGACAGTAATAAAGACTGGAAATGGTATCGAGTTGTTAAGACAAACATTGATTAGTGACAATAAGTTGCTAATCGTCTCTCCTAATTTAGTGACTATAATAATGATTTGGGAGATCTTGAAGAGTGGCAAGAATGGATAAGTACCTTGAAAGTGTTCAGCAAGGAAGGACTGGTGTGGGAAGCAATAATTTCAATGGACACTGATTGGGAGCTGTAAAAGCAGTGGTTTTTAGGAGTTTTGTATGTTGTTTCCTTTAATGCTAAGCCAGTTTATATATCTTCCTGACTCTTTTGCTTTCTCTCTAAAATTGTAGCATCTTTCAACTTTGGCCTCACAAAGCCGTTGACTAAATATGCGAGGGAATTCTAATGAAATATATTTGAATTGGTATCATTATCTAGAAATCTGCTTGCATGGAGTACTTCTCTGTATTCTGTTGTAAAGGACACAAAAGAGATTGTCCATGAGAATAGGGAGTAAAGGCTGAGTTCCGTGATTAAAACCCTTCCTGTTCCCCGTGAGGATAACAGACTGTTTCCTTTAGACTCACTTGCTGTTTGAATGCAGGCAGCAGGGTTATCCTTCTGTCCAGTTAGGAGCAGCAGGTCAGCTGCAAAGGGGGAAAGAGTGCACACTCCCCTACTTCACACAGCCAGCCGCGCTTGTTCGGCCAGAGCAAGAGCCTCGGAGCAGCCTTGCTGCACATGGCAAAGCACAGAACACCCTGGAGCCCAGGCCTCAGGAGGAGGACAAAAGTGAGATCACGGTCGTTACGAGTACCTTGGCTGAGTGCAAGAAGTACAAGAGAACTAAAAGGCAGAAACTTTGTGAAAGGAAGAGACTGCGGAAACAACCTCTTCATCAGGAAGATAAATGTAGAATCTCATCAGCATTCCTGAGCTCAGTGCTCTCCCTCAGGCCTATGTGAGGCTGCTCACAAGAGAGGAAGCAGATCAAATAACCTATTTGATCTCTTCTTCAGGGTAGTTCGGAGAAAACTGCCTGGCCTAGGTGAGAAATAACAGTTTTGGAAGGGTGCCTCCGGTCTTGGTGCCTGATCAGACCAATCACCGAATGCTGAGTTCAACTGAGCAAATAAAAATGGTAGTAATTTGATCAGAGTAACTTTCTATGAATATAATTTTAGCTGATATATTAGCTTAGAAAAAGGTAGATCAGGGTGTTACGTATTACTGGACTAGTATGCTAATATGGTCATATTCTTTCTGGTACCCAGGCTAACTCACAGCCAGCTCAGTTTATTTGGCAGAACACTGCAACATAATATACTGTAGCGTCTTAAGGATCAGACCAGCCTTGGACTATATAAATGGTGACTTTAGTGTTCATAAAATTCGGTAATAAATTCCTATTCATATAACTTTATTAGTCGAATCATGTGAAAGACATGCCTTTGAGCCAGGGCAGGTGTCTGTTTTAGTTCTGCAGCACCAAGCCATCAAACACAGCACAGTAAATTCAAAACTTCCCTGAGGAGCATATCCAGCACCAGTGATTCATTAACTCGGGCCTCATACTGGATGGGAACAGATTAATACAGTAAGAACAAAGGTGCCAGATGTGTAGTTTCTTGGCCATGTTTTAAAGTCTATGTGTCGAAGACCAGAATTAAAGGAAATGTTTGACCTTTATTCCTTAAGTCCCAGAAAAAAGACTTCTGGCTAGTTTCCTTTACGTATGGTGATGTTAAAAAAAGGACTTATGTAATTAAAAGCATTTTACATTAAAAAAATAGAATTACTTTATAAGGACTGAATGTTTCTCGCCTGTGGCAAATAAAATAAGTTTCAAGGCTTGAAGAGACTAGGCACATGCTTACCTTTACATATGTGAGCAGGTACTAAGAACAAACAGAAACAGCAATCTTCTCTAGTGAATTACACATCTTCAGGACAGAAGCCAAGACCTGGCCATCTTCAATGAAAGAATAAAGTTCCTCTTCTGGGATCAAAGGCCAAACTTTCAATTAGGTGTTGAGCCACGGCTTGTGGCCTTGCCTTATTAATGGAGCTTCTGAAGATACCTGGGAGTCAGTGGCAAGTTTGTATGCAGAGCAAATGATCATGCTGTGTCTGTCTAGCTACAGAGTTCAACTCTGTTATCAAGACTCTTCCCTGAGACCAGTATATCCTGTTTTCAGTATAGTTCAAAATAGTGAGAGATTCAAATAACTAGGAAATATAGCTTATAAGCAGGAATAAAGCAAATGGCTTGATACAAGTTGATACATTACTTTAATTCAAAATACAGTAAATAAGTAGCAAAACTATGGTGTTAATTTTTTTAGTTTAGAGATGTATTTTAAAAGATACTGGCTTCTCTGTACCTGCACAGGCTGGTTGTATGAAATCTGATGCTTTCATATAGGTCACAGTTAATAGAGCCGTAACGAATGAGCATTTCTGTGTATACAAGGCAGCTACAGGCTAGAAAGTTAGTGGTACATGGATGCTGAAAGGTGCATTCCTTCATGCTTCTGCAGTGCTCCTGAGCTCAGGTGTGATTTGAAACTGAGCAACACTGCAGTGACTTTACAGGGTCACAAGACTCACAAGAATGTTAAAATAATCCAGCATCAGACAGACTGCTAAAGACCACAGTGCCAGCAAACAGGCGACAAGTTCATCTGTGATTTACATAAAGTATAAATTGATTAACCCTGAGAGCCCTGTGGGGGATTGCTCTGCTGATGAGTAATTTCTCATGCTGATATGTAGGCTCTTCCTTTCCTCTGGGTCACTCCCAAGTGCCTTGAGCACTATTCCTTTGATGTTCTTCCTACAGCCTAAAGACATCTCGGTCCAGTCTTGATTTTGCACTGCTGGTGACCGCCACGGTCCAGGCTGACTGTGGGCTTGCTCCTTGAGAAGGAAGTTGGAAGCCTGTGGTGCTGTTGCCAAGAGCCAAAGCAGTGGCCTGGCCACACATCCTTCCACCATGGGCTCTCCTACCTCTGTGTGCAAGGATTTGCACGAGAGATGGGAAGTAGGTCTGGTTTGGGTCTCGTGACAAGTAGTAGACGACTCTGAAGATAGTATGAAAATACAACAGCCTGTTCACATGAGCAGTCTGAAGACTTCTACAAACTCGTGCTATTTCATTGCACCATCTGATTTCAGGCTTGCTCTGGTACCTGTCTCTTTTCTCTCATTCAAAACACGAGTTGAAATTTAGGTCTTTTCCACAAAATACAAAAAGAGAAACATTGCAAGGAGATTGTTTTTCGAGTTCCTGAGAATAAAGTTTACTGAAAGATTTGCCACTTAGTATTTCTCATTTCACAGTTTGATTTAAAAATGTATTATATGACAAAATGAGAACATATTTGAAAAAATGAAGGTATTATAATAGAAATAAAGAGTGATTATTTTTCTTTGGATAATATTTCCTTTAATTTCCTAGGGTATGCTGGATTGTGTGTTTATGTAACCAGACATTTAATATATTCCAGATCTCATTATTATAACTCTGATGACTTGTCCCGATACTTTGCTCCCAGTATGTAATAGTGCTTATATATAGGGGTGGGTTAGAGCTAATTGCCACACAATTCTTTTTATTAGGGCTACACAGATTAGTAGCCCACCCAAGTTTATGAAAATATACACATTTACGAGCATGTTGATCTGATTAAGGCTGAGAACAAGTCCTTCTGAATATAAATACATGTAAATCTGCAAATAAATAAATGTTTGGAAAAAAGCGACCTTTTAAGGAACGTGTTTCTTTGGTTTCTTGTGTGAAAAGGCAGATGTTTTTCAGTCGATAGTTTTATAGAGTTGCTTGCATTTTAATTTTTTTATTTAGATTTTAAGTTCCTGACAAAAAAGCATTACTGTCCTTGTAACATTGCACAGCCTATCTTCAGTTTTGGTTCTTACAGCATTATACCTTTCTGAACCTCATTTTTCTTTTTAAAATGTGTTTTGGGTACTTGGATACAGAGTAAAAACCATTTCTTGGCTGAAAAATTGTATATCAGCCCTTCATTAATTTTCTACTATTTGAAGCCTTCATTGATTTCTCTGGGTGCTGAACTGTATATTAGGTCTGCCTTAGAGGCTGCAACCTACTGACGAGATACTAAAGTCAGTTTTGTCAAAAAAATGTTAACTGCCGCAAGACATGCAAAGTTTGGCTGGACATTAAGAAGTAGTAACTTCCAGAAGGTCTCCCATGTCAGCTGTGGGAAGGAGTGTCTGTTAAATCTGCCTCAGAGTGCCCAATGCAATTTCTTCTTCTTAAGGATTTAGTAAGCTTTGGGGCCCGAAAGTTTCTTGTCTAGCCTCAGAAGCTACAGCGACTGCCTCTCCTGGGACTGTCTGAAAATTCAGACAAATACTGCCCCGTGATGATCTCACATTGTGGGTCTGTTTTTCTCACCGAGTCCTAGAGTGACAGGAGCCTGTGAAAGTAGCTGAGATTCCCATACCCTCAAGTGGACCAGAGATCTGACTGTCCAGCAGTTGATTTATACAAGATTATGACTGTGAGAATACATCTGAGGCAAGAAGAGACCAGAAAATCCTGCTGAGATTCAGTGGAGCAGGAAGTGTAATAAGGCAGGAGAGAAAATACGGCTTTAGCAAAAGGGCCAGTTGTGTTTCTTACATTGCAGCACATAACTGTCCCTGCAGCAAGGAAGAACGGAGTATATGTACCCGAGGCACTGCATTGATACAAGTAGTTTCAGGTATTTTAAATACCTAGATTCAGTTGTATAATTATTTGATTTATCTGCACATGTTCTCACCAGAGAAAGTGCCCAGAAAATTGTTGTTGTTAGTAATATTAATATTATTTGGATAAATCCTCAGGAACCCTGAACAACTGCATCTTTCTTGGAGAAACACCTGAGTCTGCAGGTGTTCAGCATAGTAGGCTTCTGGATAACTTAGACTGCATCCTAGACTCAATGCTTTTATATTGCCAGAATTCAAAGACACAGTTCTCCCCCATATCCTATCTTGCATTTGGAGAGATTATAGCATACACTGGCACTTAAGGTCTCACGAAAATGTGCTGCACATAGTAAAACCACTAACTGGTTACAGAATCACCAGGTATCTCTCATCTCTGTATGTCACCAGGTAAGGACTGGATCCCAAGGAATGCTTCACATTCAGGAGTGGGTTTTTTTCTCAGGAGGACACTTAAGATGGTCAGGAGAGCTTTGTCTGAGGAAGATAAGTAGCAAAATTAGATTGAAGAGAATTGCTTGATTAGTCATATTAGGTATTTAAATAGAGGCAGCCTGTGTTTTTTATTACTGTTTTGAAAAGCTGCGCTGTGAGGTACGTGCCAGTAATTGGGCATATGTGCAAACAAAACATATATACAACTTGACTTATTTGTATGGCAGCAGTAGAAAGATTATCATCATAACATCCTTCACAGAATATTTCATATCGGGCAGCCTTCCACAGCTGTGGTTCTCAATCTTTATTAGATCTATTATGCAAACACAGACGGCTTCTTGAGTCAGCAAAAACTCAGCAAGCTGATATGTGTTGTTCATTCTGCCTTGCAAATCACTTGCCCTAATCACCTAAGAGTTGATTAAAGTAGAGGTTGATTGGTTAATTTGCTCTCAACCTTGGAGAACTCATGAAATTGATTATCATAGTAGTTATTTAAAATATGTGGTGTGTCACTCTTTCTTAGGGCTTAGCTGTATTCTAAAACCAAACATGAATTTATGGATCATTATTTAAAAAGAAGAAACAAGAAAATAAAAAGAGAACAAGAACTTCCCTGCTAGGCATTTGTCTATGTTGCTTTTAAGTCAAAGAAATTTTCATTAATATCCCTACTTGTACACTCCATGACAGGTTCCTCTGACTGATTCATGGACGTCATGGAAAATGTGAGCACCAAGAGACTAAAGAACAAAAAAACCTATTCTCTCTCTCTCATGTACCTCAGTTTACCTTTTTAACATTTTCCTCCTGTAAAGAGTTAAAAGCAACAGACTATTGGGAAAATCTCCCTCACACAGTAATAGCAAGGGTAATCTAGAAAATAACTGATGTTTCAAGGGAAATGATGGGAAAGCTATTATTTGGGTGGAGTACTGCTAGCCTGGTTCCAAAGTTCTAGAAAAATTTTAGAGTTCCCAGCCCTGCCCTGGTGATGAAAAGGGAGAAAGGGGGCTGGGTATTTTCCCAGCACTGCACTGAAAATATCTGTGAATGCTAACAGAGCTTCGTGATCTCACTCAATATACATATGTTTCTCCTAGCCAAAGATAGGAGTAGCTATAATGAAAAGAGGTTAATAATGCTTGAAAGATCAAGCATTTGGTAAAAGAAAAATATTTATAGTCTTGCATGTTGTTTCATTATTTTGCTGTACATACTTTGAATGAATGAATAAATAATGCTTTAGAAGGCAGCTTTTTAAAAAAAAAATACTGTTGTATTGAAAGTTTCCCAGAGGAAAAAAGCTTTACAGTTAGGAACACAGATGAGCTTATGAGCCAGAGATGCAGCCCAAAGATCTGTTCTGAGAGTGGCTGGCCAAGGGAGCACCATTCAGGAGAAGGGTCAGGGTAGAGCTGACATAGATAAGGAAGGTGTTGAAAGCACAGGTTTCCCTGTCACATCTGGTTTTTTCTCTCCTTCTTTGCAGAAAAGGAAACTTTTTGTATAGATATTTGGTCTCCACATGGAAAGTTACTCTGGTTTATTTTTGGCCAAGGTGTCTTAGTAGTACTTAGCAGAATTTGCACTCTACTTTCACAGGCAGATTTCTGTATTTATATGGAGTAGGCCTAGTACATGGTATGGATGGCTGGTTTCCTCCTCTGTGTTTCATCACTTCCTCACCAGCTTCCACATGACTGGGGCCAGAAGGCTGTGGCCTGTGCCCGGTTCCCAACAGCACTACCTCACGTCTGAATGAAAGTCACTGACTGGGTCTTTGTGCCCTTTCTCCCCTGCTTCCTCACTCGCATGGCTGCGGTCTAATCACAGCTGGTGAGTTTGGGGCTGATTTTGGTTTTAGCTTTTTTTCACTTTATCAGCTATATAAGTGCAAATCCTCGTTTCTAACCACTGGCTGTTCTCTGCTGGCTGCTGCTCACCCACACAGCTTCACTTACCATCACTGGTTTCCTGGATGCATGTATTGAGGAAACTTTTGTTATCTGGCTGCATTCATTGGAGTTGCTAAAAGCCACAAAATGTAAGAATTGCATGTGTGGGCCTTCTTTTTATAGTTGCTGTCTATATCTTTCTTTCTGCATACAGTTGATTAATTCTTCCATACAATGCCTTGAGGAATTAGCGTGTCAAATATCACATCTGATAGATCTGCTAAATGCATTTATGAAGACATCTTCAGGCAACGGTATTGTCATACACTACATTTATAGAGAGTATGTCTTGGGTCCTGTCCTTCCTGGTAAACGAGCATGTCTGTGTATTTCCTGGTGACTAATTTCTGCCTGTGAAGAGATGTTTGTGGGAGACTGCCAACAACAGTTGTGCTAAAATTATATACAAAAAAATGTTTGCATGCTTTACATCTTCTGCTCTTTTCTTTGTCAGATAAACAGGGTGTTATACAGAGGTGTATATTTTTTATTTTCGTGAATTATTCGAAAGAATAGTATGGGGGTGGGGAGACAGGATGTTTGCATTCAAATCTTTGGTCATTTTAATCATCTTCTTGTAAACACTGCCACCTTCCAAGAGCTGCAAATTCTCAGAACCCCAGTTTTCCAAAGATCAAATCCAAACTGACTAACGTGCAAAGAGTGGTGCTTTGCTCCCTGTAGCTTTAAGCAAATAGAGCAGTATATTTTCATTCTGAACAGGTTCCGTGTTCACTACTGTGTACAGCATTCTCCAGCTGGGGTCCACACTACCAGCTGATTAGAGGCTTTTCATGCTGCTGAAGAACAGTGAATTGCTGTAGATCAAATGCTACCAATAAAGGTGGATGACCTCCTCTACTTACTGGGCGGAAACTGGAAGAGGAAAATCATATATATTCCATAAACTGCCACCTTCAACTGCCAGTGAAAAAATACAAATGTGTAATCACATTTCAAATTGATATTTCTAAGCAGATATTTTTAATCACCTATGCTTGCAGGTGGCTTTTTTCATTCACTAGAACACACTAGCACAATACAGGTTTTTTATTTATACCTTGTTACCTGAATCTCAATTAATACAGCTAACAGAGTGGGAGGAGAATAGACCGGACTTAAACACCTATTTCTTGGCATAGGTGGAGTCTTATGGTTTCTGTATGTGAATTTATTTTCTGTTATCCCTGACCAAATATGGAAACAAGCACCAATATTTCAAAGCTTTCTGCTAACTTCCAGTTTGTAGGAATTTCCCAGTGGAGGTATGACTTTTGTGCTGACTATTGAAGCTTGACAAAATGCATATTTTCTTTATATACCTTCATCAGATTCCGTGGAATAATGTAGAGTTCACAGGCTGAAACTGCTTGACTCTCCAGTTTTGCCCATATTTGGGCTCTGGAAGCAGGGCTTCTGTAAAACCCCTCAGCTTTTTTGATGCTGTGCAGAGGCTGCAGGATAAGGGCTCACTGTAGAAGGTGGATTTTGAGGGAATGTTCTACATCTACTTTTAGAGTCTTCGTTCTGTCAAAGCAATATTACCATAACTGAGAAGCAGACCCATAGTGCATGCATAGTAAGCTAGCTAAAGAACAGAAAAAAGTGAATACCGAAGGGGTCGCACTTTGCTGTATTTCATCTCTTAACACACAGCAGCGGCTTTGCCTTTCAGAAATTGTACTGGAGCTACAGTTTGATTAAAAGATTTTCACAGTTGCTGATAGAGAGTAGGACCTGATGGTGTTAGGCACTGCATCGAGAGAAGCAGAGAGACACAGGTCTCCCTTGTAAAATAAGTAGATAAAAATATACAGAGGAAGATACAAAGCCAGCAAGCAGTGTACAGGTAAGGGCAAGCAAATCTCAGGTGAAATCCACGGTCTAGGGCTCAGTTTGGTGTTTGAGAAAGAGTAAGACAAATGGAAAGGAAAGTGGATATAGAGTTTAAAAGGGGAGAAGGTGATTCTAGGCTTTCAGTCATTGTGCGTGACTGAGAGTGGAAAGAGAAATACATGAAAAGTAATTCAGTTATATTTCATTCTTTGCTGTGTGTTCTGGGTTACTGCTTCAGGTTCAGAGTGCATGCACACTTACCATCTGCTCGAGTGCAATGCCCAGCAACTATGGATGATACTAACTCTGTGCCAATTGTACATACACATTAATTAACATATATCATTCTAATCATTATTTTCAAAAGGAGTATGTTAAATTATCAGAGCAGCTATCACAAAAAAAGTCATCCTGTTTTATTTTTATTCATGTATGAAATGGAAGGTTGCTTCTGTAGTTGTTTAAAGTTTTTAAATTAATGATGTTTATGTTGTGCTTTGAGGACATGAGATGAATGAATTCTCCTTACAATTTTTTAATACTCTTTACTACGTGGAACCCTAAAGCAAGATTAACAGAGATTCATCTTAAAACCCCAGATCAGAATTACCTTAACACTAAGACAGAAATTCTTACCTTGGAACTCCCTGCTGTTGAAGTAGAATAGCATCTAGAGATCGTTTAGTTGCTACACCTTTCTGCTCCATATGAAGAGCACTTGCAGCTCTTGGAGTAACACTCAGGCCCTGTTACAGCATTTGTTGAGATTTTTCAACTATAAATAATCAGAAAGAAATTATCTACAACATGTTTTAAGAAAAGTAAATGCACAGCAAGGGCTTTAGGGGAAAAAAATGTTCAAATTTTCATCAATTTCATGCATTTTTATTATCATTTTATTCACATTATTTAATAACACCTTAAGAGATTTGTATGTTCTGAGATATTTTTTAACTTTGTCTAAAAAGAAGTTTATTGACAACAGTCTGCAGTGAAGAACTGATTCAGTGACATTTTTCCATTTTTCAAACACTGATAATTTGTAGCCTATTATCACATTATTTAACAACTGGCCAGCTTGTACTGTCTTTAAACTCTCTAATCTGTTTGTGTGAAATGCAGACTTATCTCCGTTGGAAATACTGTTCTCCACATTTTACAGAGCCAGTCCCTCTTGGTTACCAGCCTTTGAGGTTTTTCTTAATGCATAATATTTTCTCAAATCAATATCCAGAACAAAATTATCCATGATATCACACAGAGAGTAGCTGGTCAAAAATTTTCTGACATAATGCATTTTTATACACAAAAATGTCAGCTCATTTAAACTTTTTGCTGAAGCACATCGATTTTAATGCTATTTCTTTAAAAGCTGATGAACAAACTACTAAAAGTATTTCATTTAGACTTTTTTAAAAACACATTTCACTTTCAAATGAGTGTTTCAATCATTTATGTTTAGACTAAGACATAGTTTTGTCAAGTGAAAACAAGAATGAAATTTATTGAGTTTATCAACACAAGTACTTGTCTTCTACTTCTAAAGTCTATATATGACAACATTTCCTATGAAATGAAGCACTAATAAATGATTGTAGGAACTCTAAGCAAAATTTCTTATAAAATAGAAAATGCAGATTTCACAGAGTTCTGCTGGTGAATTATGTTTGCCACGCTGCATGAGACTGTGTGCTTCGACAGTGATAATCAGCTTCACAGACATGCACCAGAGAACAACTTCTTCTGGGGCAATTTTGTACAAAAGGATGCCTTCTAACAGAGCTTAAGTGAGTAAGAATCAGCATTATGTCCGTTTCCTTTACTGGAAAAATGCAGATCTTGTATTGGAAAGAGTAAGAGAAGCATCTTCTGTAAAATACATGAAATAAGCCCTGCCTTTCACACTGTGCCAATAAAGGCTGGCACCACACCTCTGGGAACGGGTGGAGTACTTAGAGCAGCTCCAGATGAAAACCAGGAGAAAAGTCTTGAAAGAGTGAAAGATTAGGCTGTGATGTCTGTAGAAGACTGAGCAAAGACAGTGTTCTGGTATGTAAATGTTATTTTAAAAGAGAAAGGGAATTTGTTACTCAGAGAATAATTTGTTTTACTATCTAGAATGAGAAGTAATGGGCCTAAATGAAAGCAACAGAGTTTTAGGCTGTAACTATGTTAGCAGGTAATTAGGCACAATAGGAGTTTGGCAGTAGAGCTAAACAGTTGGTACTAAAGCCTTTATGTCTACCCTAACTCATTATGGTGTTTTCCTCGAGACTAAATTTAGTCTGGCCCCCTGGAGTGAACACCCCAGCTATCCATGAAGTCTGAAACCGTAGGAAGGATGAAATGCTTCAAATCCATATATTCCCGAAGGTGTTGGTGCACATTTGATGTGCACCTCCAATAGATCTTTCAGATTAACTTTCTCCAGCTGGATTCTAATTTGTGAACACCGAAATACTCTGAGAACAGAAATAACATGATATTGGCTTGACAATCGTACTGCTGCTCTGGTCCAAACCACTGATGTAAGCAGCTTGCACTACGCTTTTCACACAACACAAACTTTCTGCTCGTGCTAAAGGCTTTGAATCAATGAAGGGCATTGATGCCTTGATATTTAGATGTATTGGTCAGGAATTACGTAAGTATAGCTCCATTTCCCAAGGTCCTTTCCACTACTGTTTTCTATAGACGTGTTTTCTCCCCAAAAAGGGGAAACTGGTCTACATAAACACTATAATTGAAATGGTGGAAGGGTCACTGGTGTTAGTGAAAAATGAGATATATCTTTTGGAGATATGAATAAATTAAACCTTCTGTGCATTTTACAGCACTGGTGTGCTCTTAATATTTCTAAGCCTGTTTCCTGACTTTCTCTTTTCAGAAGCTGACATTTTAAAAGTGTGGGGTGTTTTTACTTTTTTTATTCATAACACCAGAATGGATTTCTTAGTTAAAGGAAAAAAAAAAAACTAACCCAAAAATTGCAAAAATTTCAGCCTACAGCAAGTATTTCTGATAGCTTTGTAAAACTATAAAAATGGTCTGCTGGTTCCTAAACTCATAATTTAATTGAGTGACATGAACTTTAATTAATTAAATGGTTGCCTATATTTTTTAGTTGAATTAGGATATTAAATCTGTGTTTCCTTTTTCAGGAAAACGAAACCAATTGGGGCACTATAAAACATTAAAATCAATATATTATTATAGTCATATTGCTTTTGGTTTTTTGGAAAGTTTCCAGTTATTATTAAATGCTCAAGGAGTGGCTACATTCAGTCTGATAACAGGTGCACTGCAACATGTGAGACATAGCTTGAGGAATATCCTGTGTTTAGACTTGCTGGTCCCAAAATTAGGTCATTCTCACCTGTAGGCTGGGAAAATCCTCTTGGATTTACACGGTACTTTGCTCCATTTTTGAAGCATTAAATCCCACAAATTTTAGTAGCATTTACTTCTCAGGTTTTACCATCTTGCTTCAATACTTTTTTTTGCTTATATTTCCCCATTCCCCACTGATACATACCTAGTCCAAGTTGCTTTTCGAATTAAGGTGCTATGCTGCAAAAAATTGTGCATATACTTTAAAAAATGAACTATGATTAACTCTATTAACCATTACTTAATCTCTTTGAATGATACTATGACTATACAATCATTTTGTGGGAAAATTTTCCCAGCTGAGTATATTTGCAGTGAAATTAGTTGAATCCTTCCCAGTGGTGCCAGGACACCTTTTTGAAATTGGGGAAATTACTGATAGTGATTGTGAGATGTGCAGTCAAAGAAGGAAAATGCCATTAAGTTGAGTGGGTTGTTTTACTTGTCTTTCCAATGCCTTTCCAGAAGCAGGATGGTAGACTTTTTGTGCCTCCACGTTGGTGTTGCTTTTATTATTATCATTTTTTTTCTGACCCGGTTGCTGTCGTTACCTCTTGGATGGGAGCTGCAGCTCTGTGTACCAGTTCCCTGCGTTCTGCTTTCCAGCTGCACAAAGCACAGACTCATTTTTAATCTCCAGTGGGTTATAGCCATCTGATTTCAAGTCAATGTCTACTTACAATACAAATGTCAGTAATATATGCATCTATGCTGACCTAACATGACCTCACTACAGTCAGAACAGTTTTTAATGGCCAGTGGGACCTTCCAGGTTATGTTTCTGGCTGCACTGGTATGTAAAAGAAAGTCCTATCATGATTTTTCATTGCTGTGCAGCTGGTTACATTTTTCTGCAATAAGTGCCATTTGGGGTAAGTATTATCAATTACATGCCCTGAGGCATATGAAAAAGACTTATTTCTCAGTTAGCTGTGGATTTTTTAAAAACCTGATTCTTGTAGAGGTCTCTAGAAGTGTGAAAGAAGTATTACTGACCACATTTCTAAACGTTGGAATAGCGATCAAATGTGATCTAGTTAACACGTTACAAGGCATCAGCAGTGGAAATGTCAGTTTGTGTTAAATACTGGGTTCTCATTTTCATACTCTGGGAATGAAACTGAATCCAGGTAGCTTTGTTTTTCAACATAACTCTCAATTGAGAGAGCTATGTGACAAATTGGTACAAAGCTGAGCTGTATGTCCTCTTACACACTCATTTTCCATAATTTTCCTCAAAATCTTCACCAATAACTGTAACCCTGATGTCACCACAGCTTCTGAGTTATGGCTGGATTTATTGATGTAGGTTTTAAAATTTATTTATTTATTACTTAGAGTTTCTCCCCAAGGTAAAGAAAACCAAACTCTGTTCTTTACAAGTATTAAAACTTTTTCTCTGAGTGAAATAGTTATATGCAAGCTTGGATATGAAAATAAGAGAAAAATTTGCTTTTTAAATTATATTTGAAACTTTGGGGACAACTTACTCTTTCCTATTTAAATATAGAATTCTTTCGCTCTGAATTTTCATTTAGAAGGGCATATATATTGAATGGGTAATTTAGAGTCCAAATTTTAGATTCTTAAAAGCACTTAAATAATCAAAAGTCGACAATGTCTGTTTCACTCCCAGTTGCCACCAACTATGAGAGCAAGGTCCAGACAGCAACTATTCTGAAGCGAAAAAGGGGTTAATTACTGTGAACTGAAAAACCGTTATGATGTTAGTGAAGATATATTTTTACAATAAGTTTTTAATTTGCAAGCTGGATTTTTAGTGAAATACTTCTTCTTTTCAAAATTTAATATGCATTATGTAAAATTTTGAGTACACAGCTGCAGAATTAACATAAATATCTGGGAAAGAGAATTAACTTTGCTTCAGAAAACATTGGATATTTTTAATTTGAGTTTGTTTATAAATAGATATATAAGGCATAAAAAGAGTATATTTTGCCAAATATTAACTGTAACCATGTTGACCGTGTCTGTCATTTTTTTCTAATTTTCTGTTAAATTTGATCTTCTAAATGATTTCTAAGGCATTAGCAAAAATCTCGCAGATGTTTTAATGATTGATTACTTTATTGTTATAAACTTTATGTAGTTCTACAATTCAATAGATGGTTCAAAACGACCTCTCAAACATATACCTTACTTTGATATTTAAGTACGGTTCTAAAGTTGAGCTAATTCTTTAAATACTGATGCTGAATTGAAAAAGCTGCATAAGACTCGTAACAAAGTCCAGGAGAAAACAATACATATATAGATGACCTTTTTAAAAAGTTCTCCTAAACTGATAGGTTGCTCCTTTCAACTAGAGTATGATTTACTCTGGTTGCTTTCAACCTGTTTCCAGATGACTGACAAGCAGCTTCTACAGAAGGAGCAGAAAGAACAGCAGCTAAGCTAGATTTTTCATAGTACTCCCATCAAGCTGGACTGTCAATACAATTAATGATCTGGAGCCAGAGATAAAAATAAATTTGGATTTACTTTTGTCACAGTGGAAAAACTGTTTCCCCTCTATTCAAGAAGATGTTGGAAAAAAATTAGCTGTTCCTTTGATCCACCACTTAAGGCTCACAGTGTTTTTAATCATCTATTTCCAGCCTATGTACACCTGGTTAGCAACCAGCTCCCCATCACTTTCTGTCATATCCAATAACACTTATCTCTTTTCAGCTGCCATGGGCAACTTTTGAGGCTCTTTTTGTTGCTGCTCCTTGTCAGAAGTGTAATGGTTTATGCCCAGAGAATGCTTTTCCCCCAGGACATGATGCTTGAGAGTATTAGCACCCAAAATAGTCCTTGAAAGTTTTGAGGAGACATATTTCTGCTCCCGGGAGTCCCAAGCTTATTTTTGGATTGTTAGTTCAGGTGAAGAGTTGCTTGCATATACTGCTCAATAGAGATTCACCACTTTCAGAGAAACAGGAGTAACTCAGATGCCTTTGCTCCATGCACCCACATGTTTCATAATTGATAAGCTTAAAGGGAAAAAAAATACTCCAGCAAATGATTATTTCATCTATTATATTAAAAAAAACCTACAGAAAAAAAAAAAAAAAAAAGGCAGAATCAGTTTAGGTGCAAATCTGAACCCAAATTCTAGCTGTCAGTAAAGATCTCTGACACCTATCACAACAGTCCAGGCTGACAGGAGGACTGAGGTGTTCTTCATTTCCAGGATGCTGCCTCTCACACTACACATTGGTCTTGCCTCTCTGTTTATATGAAGAGAGCTTTTACCAACAGCTAGTGGATGTGATTTTAAAAGAATATCATGTGACAACCTTCCATTTCCTTCCTGATTTGTAGGGCCCTATGATACAGCAAATTTAATTGCCTCTTTTGAGACCATGAAAAATGAATGGAATTACTGTTAAGCTTGTATAAGAAGAAAATATTACTTCTGAAATATATAT
>VZTF01008975.1:507022-745046 GCA_013397755.1 Cnemophilus loriae | reverse complement strand
TTTTTTTTTTTTTTTTGTCACTTGTGTTTACTTTTTGATCAGGAAATCAGAGCAGAGTATCTCTGCTCTTCCACTAAAACACTCCTGGGACTCAGGTTTTGCAAATCACATAACAAAATTGTTTTTGTAAAGAGCACCTATTACCCATTAACAAAGCAGATGTTGGGACTGAGGCACAGGTGCAGCTCTCCTCCTACACGTAAACACACAGGCACAAGCACACAGACACACACCCTCACTGCATGCTTTCAGTGTTGCCATGTCACTGCACATTATCCCTGTGTTTGGATGTTCATTCTGTCGAATTCATTTGTACTTCAGCTGCTTCACAGCAATGCACCAGACTGTGTTAGGAAGGCTGTCATTTATTCTCCCGTCAAAACAGTGTTGAGCCTCTTCCAGTGCTCCCCAAATATTAGATGAATGGTGAGGATCAGCAGCAGTAAGAAGACTCAGCGACGCACTCTTCTACCTTAGGTCAGAAATGTACTTACTGATATCTCTTAGGGACTTTCACTTCTTCCCTCTCTTTCCATTGGAGAGATTGTAGTCCTGCAGAGACATCAGGAAGATTCCCAGCGCTCAGCACTTCTCAGGAGTGTAACTTGTAACATCTTTACCATTCTCTCAGTTTAAACATGGAAAGAAATTCAGCGGCCACCCATGAAAGCTGCATCTGGCACTGGGCAAAGGGCAATGCGGAAAACAGTGTTTCACGTCACATCTTCCACATCCTGAGCTGCAAACTGCGCCTTTCAGCAATGCAGTTAAACACATGCTTATATCCTATCGACTTTCTAGCACTTAACAGCTTGGCTGAATTGGGGTAGACTTAAGCAAATGATTAAGTGCTTTTCTGTATCAGGTGTCAATGGAAGGGGAAATATTTGTCTTCTCTGCTTTTAATCTTCAGTCTCACTCTTGAGGAGTTTACATAGCCAGTTCTGGGCCAGGCAATGTCTCTGTGAAATACTGTATCCTCTTACAGGTGTGTGCATGTTTTTGTCTGGTTAACCAGCGTGGGGTATAGTGCACAAGGTGGTCTGCTTCTTGTTTTCTTCCTCCTAGCACATTTCTCAGGTCACTTCCATTGAGTTACTTTTTTATATATTGATTCTGGGAAAAAAAGTATTGACAGCTTGTTTCAATACTGCCCAAATAGCTAGATGTAGCAATTTAGCTCTCTTAAGGCAGAAATGAGCAAACTCCCACTGAGACAGCTATCCATTGATTAACATCAAATACTCACAGCCTTTAATGTCATTCTGTACCTAGACTCCTATATTATTAGGCGGTGTCTGGTTCAGAAAACACAGAGATATAAATCCAATTCCATTTTTACCCCTTCCCAAGAGAAGGAGATTCAGAGGTAAAACACAATGAACCTGAAGCATAACTCTGCAACTTAAGTTTAGATGCACAATATTAGACAACAATTTTCCAATGTAAGCTTTTGAATTGCTTTCCACAGAACTCTCATTTTTCTATCATCATGCAAATGGATTGAGTAATATCTATCTGAATAAAACCTTCATACTCTCTGCTTTGTCTCATGATGAGTATGGCAATCATAAGAGCATTTCTTTTCATGAGCTTGCCACCAGCCTAACTGGAGGGCCCTTAGGAAAGGGCTAACCTTTGGTATTTTTTAGAACACTAAAAGACAGTTTGGCAATTATGATTTGCTCTGAACCAATTTACCGGTATTAATCAACAGAAAAAGCCACTAATGAACAAGTGGAAGGCTCCCCAGCTCTAAAGCAGGTATTGCACAGCAGGGTTTCTGCTGTCTGTTAGTGAAATACCCCTGCATGTTTCTAAATAACAAAGATTTTCATTGTGGCTGAGAGTCGATTTACTTTTTTTCCTTCTGGAATATTTGATTAATTGGCCATTTCCTGAACAGTGCCTCACTGCTGCCTTTACCAGTGAAAAATGAAGTTTTCCAGGAAAGGTCTATATACGTGTGATTATTTTTACCAAGAATGTCTTGGTAACTTCAAATTTCACATGACTTTGACACAGACAAGTAGCTACAGTTGGCAGCCCATGAGGCTGGGCTGTGTTAACCTTAAAAACTCTGGCAACTCTTTGTATGTGTGTTTTCTTCAAAGCCAAGAGTCAACACAATGAACAAAAAAGTAGATTTGAACACTTTTTTAGAAAGGCTTGGGTTTAGTCCATTCTTTCCCGTTGGAGGTAACAAGATTACATTATATAATTACTTCATAAGAATAAACTTCATGGAGATAAAAGAGCTAAATTAAGCTTGCCGCGAATTAAAATAGGTTGGAAATTCCCTGAGCCTTTTACTACCTAAGGGAGAGGTCTTGGAATAGCCTTGTAGATGGAACGAAACTGAGTAGATGTCTAATAAACCTTATCAGAAGTTGATACCTTTATGAAAAGGGCCATATAAATGCGTGCTAATACTCCAGAGAAACACGATTTGATGGCCTGTTAAGCCTTTTTCATGAACTTCATGTCCAGCATAGATGGCGTTAAAGTGATACTCAGGCAGTGCAGCTTGCAGTCGTTGTTGGCTATAGAGGCAGTTAACATATCAATAATTTGATTAATAGGTACTGAGTTGTCATATATTGTATTTTAATTATACATGAAATACCTGTGTCTAAAAAATACCCATTGCAAAACCTATACCTTCATCTACCAGTCTCATCCATCACTGCATATAGGCACAGCAGTTTTGTCTGGATGCAGTGAATGGCAATATCTCAATCTACAGCTTTTTGCTCATAACTGAGAGCAGGTTCCGTAACTGTGCCAGTGGGAGGAGTGGGCCAGGTGGCCCAGTACGATTCCTGCAGCATGGCTAATGAGTGTAGCTAGTAGTGGCCACCATATCTGTGCATCTCTGGCTTGTTATCTAGCCTCCTAACAGCCTGGAGAGCCAATGAGAATGAACACAGAAAGAAGTTCCCCTGGACCAGCACTGTGGGAAGTATATACAGTATGCAGTGAACAGAGGAAAAATGCTTTTGCGGTGTTCGGAGCCAGCCTAGGCACACAGGAACGTGTGAGGAGGGAGAGGCATTGCTCCTGCTGCGTTTGTGCCATGACCAAATGAGTAAATGACAGAGCTCTGCTTCAAACACCTCAGCTCAGCTGCTGGCTTCGCAATCTGATTTTGTTTTTTCATAATATTAAATAGGCTGGAGTGCCTAATTGACATGTAACCCCACACAGTTAGAAAGTTAAATGGAGCAGTGGATCTAGGCAAATTTAGCCCCTAGGTTGCTAATTTGATTCAATATCACTTTGTCATTAACTCCTCTGAGTTTTATGGATTTAAATAGTTTCTTCTCCAAACGTGAGTAGTACAGAGACTTTGGTATTACATATTTGACTAATTTATTAATCAGCGTGGCTGTATTTCAGCTAAATATCATCTGAGTGCAAAATAATATAAACCAATCTCTTAGAAAATGTTAACTTTGGAGGAGAAAAACGTGAGACATTTTCTTTGAGGAAGATTTCCAGTGACATAGATTGAAGAAATACTTCTCTAACACGGTATTTGCAGAGAACTCCAGCATTTCATCACGTGCACAGTTCAGTCTTGCTTTACAAGCAGATACTGTGTGTGGATTTTTTCTGGAGCAGGTTCTGGAAAGAGTTAACACTCCCCCTGACTGGGGTGGGGGGTGAAGTCCACAGCTGCATCCCCTAAGCACAGGGATTTCCAGTCTCTGGGCTGACCCAGCTGTCAAGAATTAAGTAGTTCCTCAGCACTCTGTAAAAGGGAGGTGCTCAGAGGGGTTAATTTGGTTCCTGTTAGGGGTTAGATGCTTTGTGAGAGACAGTAGGGGAAAATAAGTGTTAAAAAGAAAAATACATTCCTTTTCTTGCTTTTTCTCTCCCTTCATTAGCTTCAAATTTTCAGAAAGTGCTTTTGTATTTTCCTTTTAAGATTCTATGGGCAGATAGGGTGTATGTTTGAGTTAGCCTGTTAGCAATATTAGACAAAGAGCTTCTTTCTCAGGTCTTGCTTCTATTAGGGAGTAAAGGGTTCCCAAGCAATTGTCCTCTTAAAGCATCCCTTTGGTGACCGTGATTGGTCATGAATCATTGAGCTAGGTTGTTATAAAATTGAGTTCTCTTTCCCTCAAGTAAAGTTGTTCTTCTTTAGGTCTAAAAGGTGTCTGGTGTAATTTTCAAAAACTTGATTAAGGAGAAAGCTGCTTTGTATGCAATGTTCCATTAGAGGCTGTAAGTTATCTAAGAAACTACAAGAAAGGCTGAGGAGAGGGAAAACTTGGTAGTCATTTGAAAGATCAAATCTGATGAATTAAAAGCAGCTCTTGGACTACAAAGAGAGGTTGTACAGTCTGTAACAAACTGTAATAGTGGAGAAGGTTTATCATGATTTGATGAAGGGTATTTTGAAGAACAGCATTAAAAAGTAGTACTATTAGCTCCTGTTGTGCTCTGGCATTGTTTGGCTGTGGTGTTTGCACGTTACCTGAACAAGGAGCTTCAGCTGGCTCAGTCTGGATCTTCCCAAATGGGCAATCGCATAACTCAGTCTTACAAAAGTAAGAATTTATTGAGGGCAACAGATTTGTATCAACTCTGTAAGCTTAATTATTTTATATGAAATAGGGGGCCACCATATGTTAGCAATAGTAAGGATACCCTCAAGCAACTTTGTTTACATAACTCTTGTTATGACAGGGTTTTTTTCACCACAGTAAGAATTGCATCTCTAATGCTTGTTTTGAGACAAGACTTCTACTTCGTGGCAAAAAAGAACTTCTCTCTCTCTCTCTTTCTTCTTACTGCTTGATGTCTATATCCACATTGCTATTATGTGTTTCTAGATGATTATGGAAAGTTTTTCTTGGATTCAGTGTTTTCTACTTTATCCTGTGCAGCACAGATATCATAATCCCAGGGCTATAGCCTCACTTCCTTTTTCTGGGTAAATGCTTGACACCAGAAGCCCACTTTGACTGTACAGCAGGCTCAGGAGGAAAACAGCATCTAACAGAATACTTTTTACACACAAATTGCATAAGCAGACAACAGGGTCAAGGGGAGCCATGCGAACAACAGAAGTTACTAAACCACTGATGTACAGGAAGTGGTTCCTCCTGGCATAGCCCAGGTGCAAGCTATTGATTGACTAAGAACCCTTGTGGTTGCCTGCAGCTTGCTAGCTGGTCCTTGTTATTATACACATCCTCTTACTGAACTTTGTAAAACAGTAAGGCAATGATAATGTTTCTGAAGGACAGAATCTACGTATGAAAGTCAGGAAGCACTTGACGGCATTTTGACTCTCTTGCTTATGACTCTATTTTTCATTCTTGCACTACGGAGATTTATCCTTCCATGCTTTAAGGATACAATAAAACAGGTATTTTTTTTCTTTTTAAAGTTTCTTTATAATTTGTAAAGAGGCCTTTTAGTGAAAAGAACCATAGAGCACCCCAGAAAGCCACAGGGCCTAACTTGAGAAGGCCAGACTAAGATTAATCTCATGTGTTACTAGGACATAACAGGCACTGATGTCTCAGAACCATAGGAGGTAGAAGGGCCAGTAGGCTTTACTGGACTAGTCTTTTTAAGTGTTAGGTCTACTAGAGCTGTTAATTAACAGCTTAACTGCCACCTTTTGTGTTTTTAATTAGTAAAGAATGACAATTTCTTTCTTCACTACAGGACAATGAAAAATATTTTATAAGGCAAACAGCAGCTGCAGGGTGTGGGCATGGTTGTTATAAAATAATCGTGCCCACAGGGGTCAGGGAGGCATTTGGTTCTGCCTCGTGCCTCTTAAGAACCGTAGGGTACAATTGCTGTGTGACGTTAGCCTCCCTGTCATTTTTTATTATTTAACAAATTCCACTACATTGTCTTCAAGCTCTGCCTTGCGGTTATTGTGAAGAAACTAAAATATCTGCCATGCTCACTGCATCAGCAGTTCACTTCCTATTTGAGTTCACTGCAGCTGTCAAACTAGCATGGGTCTCTTTGTGATGTGGGGTGGGGGAGAAATGTTACGGAGTTATGCAATTTAATGCCCAGACGCTGTTAGAAGGGCAATCCTACATTTCAAGAGGCACATAAATTGGGCAGGTCGTAGAGTCATTTATTAGCACCTTAATCTGTCAGTTGTCTGATTGCCGCAATGCCTGTTTTACACAAGAAGTGATCACAGTGCTCCCTTCTAGTATTACTTTATAACCTCACCTTTTGTATTTCACAGATCACTGTGCTTTACATGTTTCAGTTAAGTAATTTGTTTATTTTAGCTTGTACTTGAGCAGTTTCTTCAAGAAAGTCTTCCTGTCTTCACCTGAACATATCAAGTGAGCCTTTTTCGGCTATAATAGTTTGTTGCAGAGGTAAATCTTCACCCTTGGTCAGGTTTTTTGATGTTTAGCCAACTAAATATTTGAACATCCATATTCTACCTCTTTCTGTAAAGCCTTTTCTTTGCCTTTAGAAAGCCTTTGCAATGAGTCCACTCTCCAGTCATCTTTTGAAAACTCTAATTAGATGGATCCCACTGCTTTCCCTGCTCCCCCACCTTGAATCACTTTGTTGTTCTTTTCATGTCTTTGTCCTTAGACCTATTATTCTCATTACAAGTTAATTATTTCATTTTGATTTTATAGCATCTGTCAAACACTCTAGGCATTTTCCATAAATTAAATCTGCAAGCTTCAACTGAAAGCTTAACATAAACAATGTAGAACAATTCCATCAAATAATAATCACTCTCAAAACTGCGTATGACTGTTTCTTGCCTCAGTATATCAGGGTAATGGAACTTATGTTAATAGCTCTCTACTTGTGGTAAAAAAATAGAGAAACTGAAAAAGAAAAATAGCATTAATAAAAGCTCTTCCTTGTATTATTCTCAATCTTATGGAGTTTTGGAGTCTTCCTATGGACTTCAGCCATTCTTCTATTAGACAAAATCCTTACAAACCTATTTGAGAGTAAAATTTCAGCTATTAGTAGTGACGTTGAGGGTTTTGTGGAATAACGAGTGTCCTAGAAGTTATATCTCACTTATATCTTCCCAAGGTGATGAAATACTGACAAAGCAAACTCCATATTATGTCACAAATTTTCCTTAACCCTATTAAATAGCGATTTAGGAAAATACTTATACTGCCATAATGAGTTTAGTGAATACCTGTGCATCGGTAGCTCATTCAGAATTAGAAAATCTGTCTGAATTAAATAAAGTGCCTAATAAATAGTGTGAGCATTTGTGTATTGCTGAGTTATTGCAAACCTGTTTTACGATTTAATGAGGTAGGATATGATTATAGTAGTCAACACTGAAGGATCTGAACACTTCTCAAATGTTGGTGACCGTTTTACTCAAAGAGGAAACAGCAGAACATTAGCCTGATTTCAGGACTTGAGGTGATTTTACAGAGAAATTACAACACTGGCAGGAACAGAACTTCTGGGTGATCAAATCCACTCTGCTGCAAAACAGCAGCAGCATAAAGCCCCATCAAACTCCATCTTTAAACCAGCTGTTTTGCTGCATTAGAAATCTTCATTTCTCTTGTGACTGAAACATCTTTCTGTCCAAACTTTTCTGTCTAGCTTGCTGCTGCTTGTTCTTATAGCAGCTGTGAACCAGAGCATTGAAAGCGCATCTCTTGATAAAGCTGACTTCTTTGATAGACCGTAATCATAGGGCTGTTAATTTTCAAATAAATAAACAATCTCAGGTCTCCTCAACTTCCTGGGAAGGCTATTTTCACATTACTTCCTAGTCATGCTAAAACATTTCTGCATACTTTCTGCATGTGAATTAATCTTTCTTGAACATGGATGATGCAGCAAAGCAGAGTAATTTCTACCTGTGCTTTATACTTTGCACAATTCAATTTATACTTCTGCAGTTCTTCTGGAAAGACTAAAACTAAAATATCCCAGACATATTTACCTTCTTCATAAAAATGTAGCAGCAAGTAATTCCCAGGTACAGTGAGACCTATTTAAAATATGCAACATCTACTTTTCATGTTCTGGTCCAGAAAATTCCGGCTTATAATGGTAATTAATACTAATCCTTAAACATGTGAGATTGTGACTTGTTTATTTTCACCTGTGAATGGTATGACACAGCTTGGAATGTGACCTTGAACTCTGTAACTTGCATCCTGTACTATGACCACAGGACTCACCCTCCTCTTACTGCAATCTATAAATGAGATATTTTGCCTGTGGTCAAGAAAATTTTACGTCTGAAATGATAGTCAGCTAGAAGTGCTCCATTTCTTAAATAGTAAAAGTCATTCTGTATTATCATTTTCTGATTGCAAATATGCATTATATAAACTTATTAGGAAATGGATTTTGCCCCAGACGAAATGTTCACTGCACAGAAATTACAACGAGCTAAAATAAACCCCAAAGCTAAGTAAGAAAGTAGGTTTTAATTTTCAGAGGATTTATTTTTATGCTGTTTACACTAATGTTTAGTCCAGTTTGACTTGATTCATTACTTTGTAGTCACTTTCTGTCACATTTTAATCCATGTTTTACACATTATAGTAATGAACTTTCAGTGGTACATAATAATAGATCATAGCTATGATCAGAGACTCATTTGTGGTACAGAGACTGCCATTAAAATGCAGATTTAAGCATAGAGCTTTTATTTACTTCCTCCAAGCTAAAGTAGTCTCTTTTTTTTAAAAAACAAAGGTTACAATAAAGAAGATATTCTTTGTAAAAAATGTATTGCTATTATGTGTCCTCTTTCAAAAAAAAAATTTTAAAAGAGAGAATAAATGAGGCTATGAGGAGAAAACTGCATTCCAGACTTTATCTCAGGTCTACAATACAGATCTACTGACTACATATTTCTAACCTCCGTGTTTGTAAGTTCTTCCCTAAACTGAGATATTTCAAGTCCTACTTCCTTCACTGCTGATTTCCATTGGTTATTTGTCTTGAACAAGTCCTTTAAGTCTCAAGATCTGTTTACCAATTACTTGTCTTTAAGGCAGAGCCTGTGCAGAGATCAGCATAAGAGGGAGTTGATCTGTACTGGATGGTCCAGCATTTGCTAAGAAATAAAAAATATATTGTGAGAAAGGAAGGGAAACTTTGCCTTCTGAAGGAAATTAAAGATCCTGAAATATTAGGTGAGAAGGGACTTGAGAATAAAACTGATGCAAAAGGGTCTACAGAAATCATGCATTGGTTTTCTTTTAAAGACAACAATAGATTTAAATAATTGTTTCCATCTCCAAGGATTGTGTGTTACTACCGACTTTTCCGGGGAAGTCACCTGTCTCTGAAATTCTGCCATCTGTTTAACATTGTGTTGTAGCATTAAATTATCAAGTAGGAAAGGAAACCAAGTAAAACACCAACTGCAGCTGGAACTGGGAGAAAAATATGAATTTGCAGAATTAACTAAGGACTGAGAATTCTAGTTTGTTTACCATGGTTTAAAGTTTAACTTATTAAAAATAGAGAAGTTAAAATCTGAAGAAAGATCTCAGCTCTCACATGTATCAGAGAGTCATATGGTCCAACTACTGCCCTGTTGTGAATATTCTCCAGAGATTCCCAGAGTCCTACTTAATTTTACTCCCTTAAGTGCCTTAGTAGTTCCTCTTAGAATGGCACCCTGGGTCATGAAGGAACAGAGTACAAACTCCCTTCTCCTCTGCTTTCTTCCCTGCCACGTTTTAAGCCTACATCGTAAGAAACTCTGTGGGGCTTCTTACCTCAAAAACAACAGCATACCAGGTAAATCTCCTGTTTCACTACAAAGGGAAACAGAGATCTTGTAATTAGGGCATTGAATGAGACTCGGGAGACCGGGCTAAATTGGTGTATGACCTTGGCAAGTCCTTTAGTCCCTCTATGCCTTGGTTTCTAAACTGTAGGATCTAGTATTACCTATCCACTCACTGAGGAATTTGAAGCATAGTGGCAGGGCATGGCTATCACTGAAGAGCAAAATACCACGGTCGAAAGCATTGGACTGATACAATTTAGCATGTACCACTGCACCCTGAACACTGAAGATGATAAAAATGAAAACTTTAACTCTGAAAATTTTTCTCTCATGTTAGGACAGTTATTTGTTTTCTTGCAGTAAGGCAAATCTTTCTCCCTTCTGTATTTTCCAAGGCAGAACTTCCATTTCCTTGGGCTGGTCTGCAGTAAAAAGCATTGCTATTAGTCTGACAGTTTGTTTCCAACTGCCGAAAGCATGTCATTAAAAGCATCTTCCTAAACCACACATCAGTCTTCTTGACATCTGTCATACAGCTTAGATCATCAGTTTTCTGCCTTGTGAGAAGGAGTCATACTGTAAACATTCTTTCATTACTTTTAGTTTCATGTCAAAAAGAATCATATAGTTATTTTCGGCGTGTCCAGCCTTCCCTACTAATGGTAACCACAGATCTACAAACACACGCTCTGATAATCCTTTCTTTGCATCACTTTCCTGGTTACTGACAAGCTTCAGAAAGACAGATGTAGGCTTTGCATGAAATCAGCTGTACATATTGCTAACAGATTGCTGGACAATCCGATAATGAAGCCAGTTAGCTCTTACCACTCTATTTCTGTTCTTTGTTCCCACTGATAGATGGGACTCTCTTAAAATGTTCACAGCTAGGCTCTTCAAACTGCTGCTATTTATTCTTCATCCTTTTTCTCTTCTGGTCCTTTTCTTGCAAACTCTCTACTTAAGTAATTAATTGCACTATTCTCTTTTGATTGCCCTCACCTCTGAGGCTGTTTCTATATTGTAAATAGCTGTGTCTGTCTTCCACTTTTACGTGTGCACTTTCATATTATCAACTAAAATCTGGCATCACGCTTGACTGTAATTCAGATGTCAGTTTGGATTGAAGCCGTACCTGGGAGGATGTGCATTTGAAGTGGCAGGGAGTAAGTGACTGATAATGAAAATAAGCATTTATTTTGTCAGAACCTCAGCAGATCATTTATTGGAGAGCATATTCTAATGAGTGCCACCCACACCAGATGTGTCACTGGGGATTAGGTCAGATCCCTAGTAAGTGTGTTCGTTGATATCCTAAGAAACTTGAGAGAAAGAAATGAGGAGATTGAACAATTTTAATCTAGAAGAGAGTGGGTCAGAGATCTATGGTATCCATATTAAAACTTCTGTGTCTTTATATACAGAATGTAATTGGTAGAGTGTCATCATCTGATTAAGAGATATGGGTCATGTGTAGTCATAACTTTTAAAAATCTTGGCCCTCAGCATTTCCACTGACTTTTCAATTCCATATTCCTCAGCAGTGTAAACATGTATTTTCCTACAGCTCCAAATGTGGAGACAGCCTCGTCTTCAGTCTATATGTGTGTCTGGGATTTGCACAGGTTTTCTATTAAAATTATTTTAATATACATAGGCACACGCTATAAAATAAAGTCATTTTATCCTTTTTCTTGCCTGAATTTACTAATTGGCTATTATTATTGTTGTTATTATTATTACAAATGTTAGAGAATTTTTGGGAATTCAAGACTTCCTCCTCTCTACTTTCTCACTTCCAGAACATGGAATTTCTTCCTGCTGCCATTTTTCATGTTCTCTTCTACTTACTGCAATAACGTCAACATCTTTTGTAAGTGTGACTATTCTCCACCCAGAGACCAGCTGAACACCGTTTTCTTCCTAATGCTTTCCAGCTGTGGAAAGGACTTGATTTTAGATGGATGAGGTTTTTTTCTGTCATATATGGTATTATCATAATTCTCCACTCTTAGCCTTCTTTTTCTAATTTTCAGAAACAAAGCCAGACTTGGAATTAAAATACCAAGAAAAATATATTCTAAATGAATCCAGGATTCAAAAATAAACAGTGTGAATGCATTCTTGCCAGGCGGAACCCAGAATCATTGCATAAAATATTTCTTGTTAAACATGAATCAGAAATAGCAATAGAGCTCCTCTTAGACTATAATAAAAATGTAGAAATGACAATTCTTTATGGTTTAATAAAGGTTTGTTTTGGTTTTTTTTATTATTCTATTTTTTACTGTAAATTGTGAATTTCAGAAAACTAATGATAAGAAGCTCAGAATTTTCATAATATCCTATGTTGAATAATACACAAACTTAACTCTACATGATTTTGAGTCAGCAGATAGTCTTACAACTGGTTGTCCAAAAGCCTGGTTGGGTTTTTAAACTTTCGTGTATTTCATAAAAATTGGTAGAGTTTCCAGTGAAATCTGAGAAATTCAAGCCAGGACTGAAACTTTGGAAGCCTGTTGCAGTTTTTCTTATTTTGTATTTCAGTAATAGAAAGGCATAAGATGCAAATTAGGTTAGATGTTCACATGGCTCTGTACCCTGTGGCAGTTGAACATCCTCTGGAATCTGGTCAAAGTTCCTAGTTGTGGGATTCTTCAGCTTGCCATTCATGGCAACAAAAAGTCCTGTTCCCTGGGTTTACTCAAACGTACAGCAAGCAGGTGTGTCACGACTTTTCCAACAATGAGAATACAAAAGCTAAAACTGAGTAAAATGTTAACCTTGATTATGAGGAGTTAAGGGCTTTAGGAATCAAACATGTGAGAATGTTTAGAAGAACTGAATTTTAAAAATTACGGTATTGCCAAATATCTTCCAATGAAAAATGTCAGCCACACCAGACCGATCATCTTGTTTTTACACTGGGTCCACCCTCCAACTTCTTAATCAAATTTATGTGTTTAGTTTGGAAGCATTTTGAGACTGACTCCAGTGTCTTTCCTTGCCTGTGAGGCACCTGATGGACTTCAGGCTCCCAGAAAAAACAATAAAAATGAGATTCAATAGCATTGTCTTTATATTTCCAGAAACAGTTGAGCCAGAATTAGAAATCTGAGCCTATCAAATTTTATGGGCTGGCTTTTGGATCAGGATTTTTGAACACTTTACAAATAATTCCATTAAAAACCACTTTATTCTGACTGAAATTTCATTCAGTTAATGTTGTCATTATTAACACCTGATAAAAAAAGTAGTAAGAACTGTCCCTTAGTTGTATTTGAGTTTGCATATTTTCATGAAGAATAAACAGATATTTTCATTTATGCATTTATTTTAATTATTTCCAAGTATTAGAGTTACTGACACTCTTGCCTCTATCCTTTGCAAAGTGCTGTACATCCATAATACATTCCACATTTTACATTAAATCCTAAAACGAGAAACAGAGGAAGAAAAACAGAAATACTTTTTTGCTGAAGATAAAAATGTTTGAACAGAATACTGTCTTCACTTACAGTTTCTCTGTTTTTGGAAAGATTTTAGGAGATTTAGAGAGGTGGAGGTGTGTGAAAGGGCACATCAAAGGTTTGGAAGAACTTTGAAAAAAAAAGGTTAAGCAAACTACGGTTCTTCAGTTTGGAAAATAAACCAATGAGGGGGAATATGACAGAGGTCTATTAAATCCCAACCAGCAAGCAGAAGTGACTGTAAAATTATCCTTTACTGTCACTTCTAAGAGAACTAATTGGCCTCGAGTAATGGCAGGGTCTGCATGGCAGAGAGGCTTCACCATGGGATAGTTTGGACATGAAAACTTTACAACATTTTAGAAAGTCGTGTAGAGATACTACTGGAAGGAAACTCTGTTTTGCGTTATTCAAACACAGAAATATTTCCTCTAGCTGAGAAAGTCTCTAAACTGCAAAAATTGCTGAGTGCCAAAAGATTGTATCACAGAGAGATATCACTGTGTGTGTACCCCGCAAAGGCATGTTTGGCATTTTGGGTGCTGTGGCAGGCAAGGCTGTGGGCTCAGTGCATGGCAGGGTACGTCTCAGAGATTGATGGAATGACAGACAGGGCTGGAATCCTGCCCCTCTCACTTGAACTGCTGTAATGGAACAGAGTCAGTGAAACCATGAAGAGGTAAATTTTGCATGAGAGGAAGCACGAGCCTCATAACAGCTTGACTTTGTAAACCAGCACGGAAGTCAATGATCATCGTTACACGCAACATGAAAAGCATGGTAGGGAAGAGCTCTGTTTATGACTGGTAACGGGTTTTTTATATAAGAAAAATGTGTGTGTCAGTTTATTCTGTCTAAATATCTTTATTCTGCCTAAATCTAAGTGAAACTCCTCATTGACCAAGAGTTTTATTTTCTGCAGTCACCGATGCCTACTTAAAAAAAAACTGGATTAGATGATCCTTGCTTCACATTTATCTTTCTGTGCATTTTATGGTTATAACAGTCAAGGGTAGCAGCACCTGGGACTGCGTAATATTTTGAGGAAGTGGAGAGAAAAACAGAAAATATATTAGGGTTTGGACAGGAGCTCCTGCAGAGAGCAATGACTAAGATCCTATAAATATTTCCTGTTGGTCCAGCAGCTGCAGAAATTAGTAAGGTTTTCCCCACCCATTTATTTTAAGCCTTCACAGTGCCATCCCTTCTCCATGAACTGTTTTTAAAATGTAAATAAAAAGAAGGCTTTTAGGAGATTTAACTATTTCCCTTGGTATTTAAATTATTCAATTATAAGTAAAGCTATTAAAATACAGTTAATTAAAATGGTTAGATTGTTTTTCTTTGCACTGATCACAGCATTGCCCTACTTCTCCCTCTAGCTGTTTAATTCCTATTAAAAATGATAATGCTTGGCTTTATTCATTAATGCAGTAACCTTACGTACGTTCTTCAAGTGATCTCTTTGGTACAAACTGTGCTGGATTTCTTCTTTTCTAGCAGTGAAGCAGAAATTTTCCTGTAGTCTTTGGAGGTTTAATCAGCAGTAAGAGGACTCAGAATTTAAACATTAGCACTACCAAGTCATGAGAAATAGCACAGCTCGCAGTAAAAAGCTTTGGCTTAATTTTGATGCAATATAATGTCATTAGGGACAATAGGAGAACCCTAGAGGTTGATAAAAGGTAGAACCTAAATAAAGGTTTCGTAACTGATAATATAAAATTGCCAAATCTACACTTTTAAGTATTTTATCTGAATAGTTTCACAACACGCTGTTGGGAATAGTAATCCAGATGAAGGCTGAGGGGTAAGTGCCTTAAAATATACAAGAAATGCAAAGGCAAATTCATCTCATCTCATCTCATCTGATATCATCTTTATCTTCACAGATAAAGAAGGAACTCTGCCCCTCTGGTTTTTGGCATTCAAATTAGTACATTACAATCCTCCTTTCTCCCTCAAGATCATAGAGACCTTCCTTATAAGGCTCTTCCCTCCTTTGGGAAGCAAAGTTATAGTGAAATGAGGAGATCTTGATAGCCTCGTATTCTCACTGAATTATGGGGTTTTCTGAGGCAAAGTCCCGAAGAAGCTCCTTTCAGCTGTTTATGTGGCCTTGCATGGTTCCGTGTGGCACAAGACAAATGTCTGTGAAGGTACAAAGGATGTCATGCAGCTCCTGTAACAGTAATGACATCAAGTCAAAGGGAGTATGACGGTCCAGGAAGATCAGGTCTTGATGTATCTTTGATCACCAAAGCACTGAGGAGTTATACGTACAAGGCCACGTCCACAACAGCGATTTCTTCCCTCCGTTGTTGGGGAAGGCTCACAGGGAGGGATGTGCATATGTTTGGTAAAGAAGGAAGAGACCTGAGTGATTCAGTGTTGTTTCGTCTCCACCATGAGCGTCTGCACAGAGGGAGAACATGCAGCCTGGGAATATTACAGTTTATGAGATTTACATTCATAGGCCCTTGTTGAAATTCCAGCTCTACTGGAGCAGATAGCAGAACTCCTTTGGATTTCAAATTGCCCACTCATGCTTATTTTCATGTAATATCAGTTTCACAAGGAGATACTCTGTCTTCCATGTTTCTCAAGGGTATTTACAGCTTTAGATATTGTTACAGCCCACAAGCCCAATAAACATCATTTGCCATATAGAGGATTGCCTGAAATAAGCCTGCCGTTGGCGACCTATGCAACAATTCAGTCTGTCTCCTGCTGTGTGACAGAGAATATATAAGCGTGGGGTAGTGGTAATGAGAGAGCTACAGGTTACTGAGCATATGTATGAATGGGATGGGAGGGCAAAAAAGCTAATTTGAAGCTTCCTGATGTAGCACATGGGGAGGAAAAAGGTGCAAATAATATGTTTCGTTTCAGCTCTGAACAAACTTAGGACCAGCTCAGTTTGTTATGGTTGATGGAAGAGTGTTGAAAATTCAGGTGTTCTTGCTGATTATTTTAAATCTGTTATCTGCAGTAGGTATTGCCTGAGTATGAACCATAACCACCGACTGTAACAGGAGTGTAAGTGGAGAAATACATTCTGTCTGCAATAACCCACAGAACTGCAAGCAGGAGGCCTGGTCAGAATTCTAAACCCTCTGCTATTTCAGTCCATGTTAAACCTGTAACTTTTAGCCTAAGAAAGACATGTTTGTTTCCTATAATCCTACCCGTCTGTGGGTTGTGTGGCTTTCACTGTAACCATTGAAATCTCAGTGCAATATAGCATGAATGGGAGCATTTACTTAGCCTAACTCTGTATCTCTCTTTCCATAAAATTTAGATTTTCACACAGTGAAATCCATCTGCACCTTGTATGAAGGTTTCAGATGTTTTTCTAATTGTTTTCCAAGGGTTTGCATGGGTCTGAAACTTTGCGAGTCTTAAAACTATCAGTGAGACAACTTCCAGGACTTACTCCAATTGTCCAAGACTTAGAAATTGCGGGTGTCTATCATCTCAAATTTGTTAACAGCTTTAAAGGAATTTTTTTCTTAGTTGAAAATTGATTTGTCAGCGAAAGATATTTGATGCTTTTATGCTCTGTAATGTTATATTATACTTAAATAGTTTAAATTAGGTATCTCAAGTTATGTTTATACGTTGTCCTCCTTGTAATTGAAGTTCTCATCCAAGGACTTTAAATTAGCCTAAGGGTTCAGTCCGTACTATCAAACGAACAGGCGATTCAGAAGTATAAAACAGACTATGGCTGCTTGCTTGTTCATTCAGTGGGGGCTCCTGCAGAGGCATCTGCTTCCTAACTTGTGATGAGGTGTGTAGATGGAAAGGTAGATGATGCTGCTGAAGTGGCTTTTTTTCATTCACACAAACCTTTGCTGAGAGACTTCGTAAGGGATTCCCTCTCCTTCCTTCCTAGGCCGTCAAAGTTGCAGTTGTTATCAGCGCTCCAAGTTTTCTGTTCCCTGATTTGATCAGCAGGGCTGATTCAGCTTGGACTGTGCTCGTGGAAGGTTAGCTTTTTCTTGTGTTGAGTATTCCATATCACATCTCCTTTACCAAAAGGAATAGCAGAAGCAATTTAAATATTTTGTTTCCAGAGAAGAAATTATAATTTTTATGCTGAGGGTATATCACAGAACTTTGTTTATGGACTTATTATACGATTATGATTTAATTTGTCAAGTAGGTGGTTGGGTTGATGCAGTCCTTGAGAAATCAGTTTTGCACTGGCATGAATCCATATATTTAAAATAGTGAATTCCTGTTTTGTATGAGGATTGGGCTCCCTATAGTTCTCCATTTGTTCTTACTATTATATGTCTATTACTAGATGTGGGAAAGAGTCTACCTGGAATACAAATATCAAAATTTTAGTTAACACTCCATATTGTGAGCTGTGTAAATGGCGTAAGTTAATCAAATCTCCATTTTCTTGCAAAGTTAAAAAGTCCACAATTCATTTGCAAAATGCAACATTACATTTAAAAAGTCTGACTGATATGACACGAAACAGTAAAAGTGTTAGACTAAGAAAATATCTTAAACTTCACATGCACATCTTCTGTGTTTTTTTAAGCATTCCTTCTACAAGCAGTCAGTTCTCTGCTGCTTTATTGTCACTGTCCATTCTTATTTGTTCCTACTGTGAATGACAAAAGTTTACTCCAAGAAATCTGAGTACTATTGCAGGTTAAATCACTGGTCAGTCAAAAGACTGGCTGTTTCATTTTGACGTTCTTGATCAGTTTGATATTTACAGGGGATAAAAGCAAGAGAGAGCTTCAAATTCTACCTTGAAATTGAGTCTACAATAATTTTAATCTCATCCACAAATTTTATATTTGGAGTGGGTTTAGAAAATACTGCAATTTTGCATAAATTATAAAACAATCCTATTTTGTAAAAGATTTTCAGGCATTTCTCATGAAATAGAACTTAATTCTGGGATCTTATCTATATAATTACTTTTTTATGGTGCCAAATTTATCAGGTTTTTTGGAGGTTTTCCAGAATACTGGTGGGAAGCCTTGCAGGTGCAGAATAACTTCTTCCTGGAGATGGCAATATTTTATTGCAGGTGACTGATTCCCTGATACATTGGTGTTCCGTGGCAAAAACAATCAAAGTGAATCAATCAAAAAAAAAAAATCTTAAAATCCGGAAAACCTTTCAACTGGTTTTCCCCCAGTTGAAACTGTATACAATAAGAGCAGCAGTGCTAAATTGCTTGAAAGGAGAAGATCAGAGGATCTCTTCAAATGTGTGCTGCTATGACTGAGCACACCCTGCAACTCGTCTCATTTAATCCTAGGAAGCATAAGGACGGCACATCAGTTTTAAGTGCAGCTTATCCTGACTCTTAGGATGCATTCATCCCATGTATGCTCTGTGACATCTGTCATATGGTTATGTAAAAGTTTCCGATGACACGCCTGACTGCTAATCTTGGATCAGGGTCAATTCCAGTCATCGTTCCATGCAGCAGGGGAGAGTTGCTGTCACCTTTGTGCCTCACCAAGCCCGGTATCATTCATGTAAGCAGTGCCATCATTCTCTTCTTGGATACTGCTCTGTAATATCTCTCTTTTTTGTCTTGCGTGGCATACATATTTATTTATATTGTTCTTTTATCATGTAGCTCTGTGACCTTATTATTTGTAGTAAAAATCAAATAAAGGCTGTGATAAGATATCCAAAGTGAATGAGCCATTAGAAACTCTTTACAAGTTAAAAAAAAAAAAAAAAGTCAAAAATCTTAAAAGCTATCAGTAATTATCCCAAGTTTTTCAAAATTCAGCATGTCATATAAAAGTCTGTGGCACACTATTTAGTATTTGACACATGTCCGATATTGTCATTAGTCCAACATTTTGTTCCTAAATCTTGTTTTGTATAGGAAAACCCACTCAGAATCTGACATTATTTGTATGCAACAAAAGTTAGAGTTCTGAACTCTAGACAAATACTTATAAGCACAGGAGTGATATAAACACAGTGTGGTAGGAATACATTGTTTTTCTTGGCTGCTTGTTTGTTTCACTGTTAGAAGCTTCAGCTTTCAAGGACTTCCCAGTATTCACTTTCTGGAACAAGTGCCTTTATTGTTCCTACAGTTTTGAAAGAAGAATCACAGAAGATGGAGGGTGAATTCCTAATTCAGAATCATATTTATTCTAAGTAGCTGATGCTTACTGACATGGTTACTTAATCAAGGATGCTCGTGACCCTTATGTCAAGACAAAATGAACAGAGGCTGAGCTATCAGGACTTGTTCACATAAACTATGTAATGCATAATTACAGTCTAGAATATAGAAATCTGTACAAAAGAAATTCGGTGATAGAAATAGCAAAGAAAAAAGCCTGACCCACACATCGTACCACATTTTTAGAAGGCCTTGATGATGCCATATTAAGAGAAGCCAGTAGGTTTACCAGCTGTTCACTCTCATTCCAGAATCCAAGTTAGAGGCATGAACCAGGTGTCACTTTCCTCCTCCCTTGCTACAAGTGCAGATCTAACCCCTGGCATTTGACATGAATTCAAACCAGAGACCTGCAAAGTTAAAATTATGAACATATGCATGAGCTAATCTGAAACAGCCATCATGCTTTGCAGGAGTGGCACAAGACACGTTCGAGTGGATGGTCAGTGACCATACAATTCAGTTACTGTGACATTCTTCGATAAATGGAAGGGTAAAGCTAACCAAAGTATCCAGGTTTAATTCTACAAGAAATATCACCATTTTAAAGTTTCAATTTGGATAAAGAAATACAAATTTTCAGGAAGATATAAATTTTCGGAAAAATATAATTTGACATTAAATATTTTAATGGTAAGTTTTACTTTATAGTACAAGTTAAACTGATTATTAAGGAAATGCCAAACTAATTAAAGAAAACAAAACAACAACCCCTTGAGTCTGCAAAAAGTATAACTATTTCACTTAGTATGAAATACCAATTTTCCAAATATTCCTTCATTATAGCAGCAGTAATAAAGCATTTTTTGACATTACTGCATTGCGAAATGGTGTTAAAATAATAACAAGTATGCAGAAGATAAAAAATGCGTGACCTATTATACTTTGTCCACAGAATTAAAAACGAACATCGTCTCATCGTATTTTTGTGAAAGCAGGGTTCAAAAAAATTCTTAGTGTTGCAGTGAGGAGCAGCTGAGAATGGTTAATGGTAGGCATTTGGCTACAGTGCTGATGAGGCCACTGAATACTTTGGTATCTTCCCAGTGTCTCCTTGGTGTCGGTGCATCTAACCAGCTTGTGATAGGGCGGGGGGCATTTCAACACAAAATAAAATAAATGTATGAGAAAGTATTTTTTTCATCCGCTTGAGCCTGACACATGCTCAGCTGTACCTCTTCTATGTAGGTATGTCCTAAGAGGATAGTGAGGCACAGGCCTGAACCCCCCTTGTAGGCATGCACCAGTGAGGGTTAATATCCCAATGAGCTGATCCAGGCCGGAGAGAACAGCCATCTTAGAGTCCCGGAAAAGCCTGGAGAGAGAGGGAGGCACACATGTCCTTGTATCTGACAGGCTGCAGTGTCAAACAGTGACAGGTTACAAGTATATCCCACAGGGGTGTAGCGAGCTGCTGCTAAACAGGTTGTTCCAGCAGTCCAGGAAGTGTTTTCCTGGAGCCCACATGGGCTATCCTGCTGCATTGTTACCCCCTCCTTTTCCTCTTTAGTGCTATTAAATCTCCATAAGGTTGTCCCCATGCAACTTTGAGATTTTGCATTATCTCTCTATGCCAACATTCTGCAATAAAAGCTTTCTTTTAGCTTCTGGCTACACTGGGTTTTCTTCTGTTTGTGAGCTATTTTCCAGTCTCTCTCACTTCCTTTGGGGCCAGTATGCAAATCCAGGTTGTGTAACTGCTCGCTCACTCATTCTCCCACTTGTAAAATCTCCCTTTGTGTGGGCCCTGCTGGCTCTCAGTTTACTGTCTCTGCTGCACTGCCACATTCTTATGCCTCTCTCTGGGCAGCCCTTGTGTTCGCAGGCATGATTTTTCTCAGTGAACAAGTGACACATTTAATCAGAACAGCCATTGCCATTTCCAAGGCCCAGAGTGCAGACAAAGTGCAAGGTAGTGTCTGTGATTGTATCCTGTTTTAGTCAATCTGATATTCCAGCCTTGATAGCTAAACCAGACCTCTTAATATTTACATATCTTTCCTTAAACAATGTTTATTTGTCAAAACTGTAAAATGACAGACACAAAGAAAACAAAAGACTTGTTATGTTGATTTCACTGTGAAATGCATCAGTCTAGTGTGAGGCTGAGAGAATATGCTCATTTTATACCAGTTACTAACATTTTGTTATGTTTGTTTATTGAAATCATTCTTTTTTACTTCAATAGAGTAAATCTGAAGTCTGTTTATTAGAAACTCAGTAATTATACAGTAATCATATCACTTGTGATAGATTAGTGCTTGCCCTTTGCCTCTTGATTATCATTGCAAGTGAAATGAAAACACTAGAAACCTGGCTTATTTGCCATGCAGACAGTGAGTCCTTGAGGAAAGGTGTAGAAATCAAGTGGACATTACAGCCACGCTGTGTTTGAATGTTTCTGCCTGCAACTGCCTTGGGTATGCAACAGCTACTCTTTTTTGGAAAATACTACTTGTCACAGATTTCCTTTTTAATAAAAGCTTTGAAAAAGAAACCCTAGAATAAGAGGCATTAGACTGGGGTGGTTAGAGGGAAAAAGGTGTTCTGCATTAACTTCTCCGTGTGATTATTCAGGAAGAGGGCTTATCAGCAAGTGGTAGAGAAATAGAAAGGGAAAAGATTTGTATATTTGTCTTCATGAATTCAGCTGCGGAATCCTTTGAGCCTGTGTCCTCCATGGACTTTCTAAAAGGTAGGTTTCATTAACAGCTGTATCAGGCCAGCATCCAAAATCACCTTTAGTAAAGCAGTACATTTTATTTGTGACAAATAGAACAAGTTCTGAGTGAAAGCAAACAGTGGGGGCCTTTCAGTTAAGGAACAGAGACTATGTCCCAGTTCTGAATCTCATACAGAATCTATGAAGATTTTGAAAACAATGTTTTGATTAAGTGTTCACTGAATTATCTTAAATAATAATACCTGAAAATTATGCTTTACCCAGAGACAATAGATAGAAACAGAAATATCATCTTCAATTTAGAGAAACCTGTTCTTCGGATTCCTTGGAAAAGAGCATCAGCTGCACTTGGCACAACTAGGGGAATGGTAGAAAATATACCTCTCAATCATACATGTAATTTCTGATATCCAAGCTGTTCCATGGCCCCTTGGCACCCCAAAGTACTTTAAATGAACATCAAAACTTCTGTAGCTCATGTCTTGCCATTAGATTTCGTTCCATCCCCGAGGGGTCTTTGTAAATTTTCTGACACACTACTTTTTCAAAGCCATCTATGCAAACCACGGACTTCCCACATTCCGGAAGACTCTCCCAAAGACCAAATCTACCCATCAACAAAACAATAAGAAAGTTGAAAATGATCAAGGAATTTGCATTCCAAAGGAAAAAAAAAAAAAGTTAAAGCTTTTTGGAGTAACAAGGCCATCAGTTCCAGAAAAGACCTTTTGTAAAGCAATCAAATCCTTGAACTAAGGCAGAAAACTAGTGAAAAACAGAGGTTTTAGATCAATATATAGAAGATAACTCTCATGATAAATAAGACATGAAAATCAATTATAAACAATTAAAATATGTTAAAACCTATGAATGAAGCAAATCAGGGCTAAGCAATGTGATTACTGGGGACAAATGATGGAAAATGAGACGGCACAAATTGACAGAAAAAAACAAGTCTCCAAAAATTAGATTTAAAAAATATTTTATATGAACAGTAATGACATTTCAAAAAGTAAAATGGGCATTCATTATTTATTATGTTATTTGAAGGAAAACAGGAAGTAATAAAATATATTCTTGACAGCTGATGAAGTAAACAAAGTTTTAGAGTAGGAGAAATTTTGGATATGGTGAATTTCTCAGCAATGAGAAGTAAAGGTTTGGTCTGAGGAAGTAAAAGTAGGATAAAGAACTAAGAAGATGAGACTTTTAAAGGTATATAAGAACTTTAATCATCTGATTTAGTCTGTGGGAAATATTGATGATTGGAGAACATGTAATATGGGACTTCAGCATTAGAAAGGGCAAATAATGTTCTAGTGGACCTATTTAATCTGTTTTCCTAGGCATCTGTGTCTGGGCCAAGAGAATTACTTGTGAAATATTCGTCCTGCATTGGGCTGAACTCAGCCAACTGTGATTAAAGTTTCACTCTTTCTGTTAGGTTGAAAAATGTCTCTGAAATCTAATAATATGGAGTAACATGTTCATACAAGTGACTAATGATGCTTTTATGTTTATTCAAATATGTAAATAAGTATCACTGTTAACAAGGGGTTGGTTTAATTCGTTAATATGTGTTTTTTCTGCTACAACAGTACATTATTTTAAATTCTTTGCCTCTCAGTGAATTTTGATGTAACTAGGGGGTTATATTGAAGAATTTGTTTCAGTTTCTTCATTCCTCTGATTTTAATGAAAACCAAAAGCACTAATGCCGCTGCACTTCTCTCTAATGCTGTTCTGGCACATTGCATTTTATTCATATTTTTTCTTTAGAATTAATGAAAACATGGGATTTGGTCACTGAAAGTTATAATAGATCAGTTGCTTCTTAGCCCTGTTTTGTGTTATCCTTTCAGGTCCTAAAGATTAGTTGTGGGCATATACTTAGCACTTGCCTGGTGAGAAGTACTGACTTTTAAAGGTGATAGACATTAATGCCATGTGAAGATCTTCCTTAGAGTTGGATTTTACCATTGTTTTCTTTACCAATGTAGCAGCAAGGTAAAAATCATTAACTGACAGCAGTGATACCAATATTAGCAGCAATGAAGTCCGAAAACCAGTTGCAAGAGGGTAGATGGGAATAACATTGAAAAAACAGAGTGAATCGGCAGCCATCATCTCATCAGGGTTGTTTCTCCCATGTCTTTAGAATGTGGAAGAATTTTACAAATTCTTTATTTTCCTTTTGTTGTATTATGTAGTTAAAAGCTTTAGTCCTTGCTCCCCTCAGGGATTAAAGAGTCATCAAAGAGCGTGGTGGGCTTTGTAAATGATGGATAAAATTTCTTGAAATAGCTGCTTAAAGTTACACACATATGGTGAAAATGAAAAAATTTCAAAATGTAAATATCTAGCTCTTATCTCTCACTAAAAATCAGCTCGCATACCTTTTTTGATAAACTTCTGTGCATAAATATAATATAAATTTTAAGTATATTAGTATGACTGACTATAAATGCATCGTAATTATCCATCTGCATTTAAAAAACTTATTAGTGGTTTTGCAAAACATCCTCTTTGTGGATACTGAGGCACTCAAACCCATTTGACACCTCTTAAAATATGAGCTGCTCTTAATGGCTGACTATGCAGTTACAGTTATTAATACGTCCATGGCTTACACAGTTACAGCCACTGCATCAGGAACCTCTCCAGTTTAGCAGACTGTTCACATGACATCAAAAAGAAACTGATATAAGGTTTTGAATCTGTTTTGCATTTGTCATTTGAATGACTTATGATTGAGGTGTTTTATTTCGATTTTTTCCCTCCCTATTGAGACCCTAGAATGAATCATTATAACACTCCATGAGATTTGGTTATTAAGATGCTTGAAATCAGAGTTATTACTACCATCCTTTATGTGATCGTCAATTGAAAACTCCTGTGCCAACACTGATAATTTTCTTACCACAGGTATATATTCTAACAAGAACTAGGGTATCAAATTCTGAGACTGAAGTTCAACAAGAAATAAAAATTAGTTTCATCAGCAGTTCTTCAGTTTTGCCCGTTATAATTACCTATTTTGACGCAACACCCCAAAGGCTAAACTGTCACCAAATTTTTGAGTTAGATCTGTTTTCTACTTATAATATGAATGTTCTCTCTCAAATTTACTACAAATTAACCTTCAGAGAGCCATAGCAGATTACATTTGAATCTATCCAAACTGAAATATTTGGTCAGGCATGTGCTTAAGTTTGCCCATCTTTGTCAAAGTGCTTCAGCACATGCTTAGGGCTCACTGAGGACAATGAGATGTTAGTTGTGTGCTATCAGCCACATTGGAAAGTGATGTTTGTGCTGGAGTACCTTGCCAGAGGTGCTATGAAATCAATGAATAGAATGAAATGCTTCTGTCATTCTCTTGGGTTGAAAATTCTGTAAGATTTGCATAAAGGGAAAGGGAGCCACAGAATAGAATTCTTTTCTCTGTAAGGCATATGAACAAAACAGAAGCCCTCCAGTTTCATGCTGGACTACACAATAACTTTAAATTACGTTTCTCTTCAGCTCAATCTTCTTGCTAATTTATAAATATAATTTATGTTCAGTAAGTGAAAGCGAAAGACCCACCTTATATTTAATACTCTTTGAAGTTGGTATTTAAAACGATATCAACAAGAATACTTGAGACCATAAACTCGGTTTTTAAATTTAACAAAATAACTTCCAGAAGGAAAACGTTTTGAGTGGAGAGTTTCTCTGACTGGTTTAATCCTTCCAGATACTTTGCTTATTTTTATTGATTTAAGACAACGTCTTTTTCTTTTCCCCTATTGGGCAAGCTCCTCTTTTTCTTGTGGACGAATGTCATATCTCTATTACAATGGAGTTGTACAAGAATACGTTTGCACTAAAAGTACAACTTTTGCTGACAAGTTTTTTATCTGAGACACACAAGAAAGCACAGACTATTGGATATGCCCTTTTAAATAGGTTAATTGTAATGATTGACCTGCTAAACTCTTCGCAGAACAGAACAGAATTTTGTATAACTTGGAATGAAAAAAAATGCATACTTCAAACTTGGTCACAGAGGGAGGCAGAAAAATCCATTCTTCTGTAGTCTGTGACTAAGTATTACCGCATAACAATAACTTTCATGGATAGTTTTACTAATTCAGGACAAGGAAAATGGAATTTTCAAAATGCTTCTTCCACCAGCATGCCTTGTTTTGGGCACAGAACAGACATTTCAGTAGTTCAAGTTCTGTTCCTGGCTCTTTTTACAGACCTAGTGCCCGTATCATTCTGTCTCATGTTTCCACATATTTTTTTTTCATGAACTTAGTTTAAAAGGAAACAGGCTGTGAATTCTACCTACTCCAGAAGACACTAGTGTAATATAATGACAGTCTACTTGGTAATACAATTATAAATGTGTGTTACACAGTGTAAAATTGCACTGGCAGTAAGACATCATCTGGCCAGCCCAGCCCAGCATAGCTTACCAAAAACTTTAGGAGTGGGAGCCCAAAAGAGTTGCAAACTACCAGTATTATACTCTGAGAATGAGATATATTAACATTATGTTCATTTCTTTGCTCTGAGGTAGTGTCAAGGCTTAGAAAGCCCTTATGAAACTTGTGTCAGTAATTTATATTGATAATGTTTTAAAGCCAAACTTATTACTAATAAAATGTCATGCAGCTTGTTTTCCTTTGGTGGTTTTTCATTCATAGGAGCAGACATTATGGCCCACGATATTCTTGAAGCATCCTAAAATGACTGTTCATGAATAACTCGAAACCAGTTACTGGATCCAAAAATCCAGTGTTACTTTTCTTGCCCTGGAGACTGACAACTCATTATTGTCTTAATCAGAGCATGTGTAACTCAAAACTTGACTTAGATTCAGAGACAGCCTTTGTTTAGAACCTCCCGCACCACTAACATCTGTTCTGATTTTCCATTTGGATTCTGAACAGCTCAGCCATCCGCTGCCTCTGGACCTTCTCCAGACAAAGGCTGCCAGCAGCACAGTGTCCACCTCTCTGCACCTGTCCCCTGCTGCAGCCCAAAGTGGGCAGAGGCCAAGGCAGCGCCTGCTGGAGCAGAGCAGGGCATGGGCCCTATGCCAGGCTGAGGTTTGCAGTGCCCTGCACTAGCAGCAATTTGCCAGGAGGCAGATGTGTCTCTGAAGTCATCATTACTAACAGACCCAGCTGGTGATAAATCCCTGCACAAGCTGTGGTCCAGTTTCTCTTCTGATCCATATTATGATGTTGATAACCTCTATACATTAAAGTACACTATCATGATTATTTTGGCAGTGCTATCTTCACAGCCTATTTGGAAAACAGGGGTTAAAACAAGATAAGATAAAACCATGGTGGAAGGAAAATACACTTGCTTCAGGGAGTGTAATTGGAAACCTCTGAAACAGCAGCTAACTGAGAGCAGGTAGTTTTTAAAAATATTGCACATAAAATCTGGTTACTGCTGTCATTTGGACCAGTGACCTAAGAGTTTGCAAAATGTGGCTCAGTTTCCCCTGTACTAGTGTCCTTGCACTATCATCTTTCCTGAATTATTCACTTGCATGATGCTAGTGTTCAAAGCCCAGCCCATGAGCATGTCTCTGTCATGCTGGCTACTGTTTGAAACACAATACAGGGAGAAAATAGGGGTTTGGAGTGACCACTAACTTCAGCATTTAAAATATATAGAATATGGTTAATGTTTTAGAAGTGTTTTAGTAAGTGAATCTGTGCAAATTCTTTAAGAATTGAGTAATAAGTAAATTTGCAGCAACAATTTGATGTTAATTCTTTAGCTTTAGAGTTCCTAATCCGTTTTTTGCCTTGTGCCCTTTAAATTCCCTTTGCAGCAGCTCATCTCTCATTTTAAAATTCTCCCTTAGGAGATAATGTTAAATATGTTCATAAAAAGTTCTACATAATGCTGTTAATGATTACTTTTATATCATGCTTTTTATTCACTTGTCAAATGCCTGAAATCTTAGCCTGGATAAGAATATAAGCTGCGCAAAGTGTTATATGTATTTTCTCACTTCTTTTTTGCTGTAAACAACTGTTGAGCTCTCAGAGATGAGTGTTGGTGCCATTGTGTGTTAGAAATGCAAATAACTTCTCTAGGTCCAGATATGTTTGCTTCATGTAGATGCACTTTTTCTTTCTAACTAAAAAGGTGTGTTATTGCATCTGAGGAGAAACGGAGCAAAAAAATTATAAAGCATATAGAGGACATATAGGCCTGAGTCTCTATGATCTTTATGAAAATGAGAGAGAATATAAAGTAGACATGTGGGGTTCTAATCCAACTCTAATGTCATTTACCTTGGTTTAAAGGATTCATCAAAGCCTACGGCAACAGTGGCTTGTTTCCACTTTCTTTTTTTAGAGACTTGTTTGAGAACAAAACAAGATACTTTGTGAGGTTTTGAGGGTTAGGAAAGAGAAATTCAAAATTTTGCTCTAAGACCTTGAGTGTAAGTTAATTCAAAGTCCGATCAATTTATTTAGTAAAAAACAATTTCTGTTTTTAACTAATGCCACTGTTTAGACTCTTGGCAGAAATCTTTTGGAGCGGGCAATAATGTTCTTAGAAGTCCTAATTTTTTTTTTTTTTCATGTTGCTTCATTATATCAAGTGTGTTAACTCCTGTTTCCATGTCACCTCTTTTTAAAACAATATATGGCAGAATAGTCTGGTAAATGAGTATTACTACTAGCCTACAGTAGCCTCTAGTGGCCTGAGGCAACTGGTTGTATGCAAAATATGAATGCTCTTGGCACCCATGACTTTCCTTTTTCAGCTAGACACAGGTTAAATGTATATTTATATCTGAAGTTTTTGTGATAGTTCTTGGTGTGGGGCCAGTGTAATGCAAGAGAAAAGAAAGTTTAAGTGCATTTTCTGCAGAGCAGGAAAACAAGTCTGAATTTGAATTCCTGTTTATCATGCCACATCAGCTACAAGGCCTATTGTGAAGACGTAGTCAGTACTCGGGAATGGATGTAAATTCTGTGTGAGCTCCTGCTTGCTCAGGGCTTTCAGGTCAACCTGCTTGTAACTAGATGGAGTCTGAAAGATCCCTGAAACACATTGCTGATGGAAAGAAACAAAGACTTCCTTTTGCGCATTGTACTAAAAGTGTTTTAAAAATTAACACTTAGAAAATGCTGTCACATGTGCTAGGCTAATGTTCATAACAGCAAAATTAATATTTTCTAAAAGAATGCAAATCAGACTGTGAGGAAATCAATGAGCTGGTCTTAATATTACTTTAGAACTCAGTATTGGAGTATATTTATGAGATTGTTTTAAGAATACTTAAATACTTGTCTGAGATCTTGCTTGTGTAGATGTTACAGGATCATAGAGACTCATGTACGTACAATACAATTTCACACTGTGTAATCAAAGGGTAAAAGCCTTTTCTGACTCTCAGCTAATAAAAAACACAAGACAAAAAAAAACAGAAAGAAAAAAGAACTTTCAAGATTGTAACCTCAAGATTCCTGATGATCTAGAACAATATCAAGCACCCAGAAAATGCTGGTGCAGTGCTCTCGGTGGTCTTCTTTTGATAGAGAGACGTGAGTCGAAGACTAGAGAAGAATCCCCTTGTATAAAATGATTACTTTGTTCAAAGGTGATTTGGTCTTGGATTTCTGGATATTCCATTTTCCTTTATAGAGCTTGTAGAATTGAAAAACAAAGCTTCTCCTCCTTATCCTTAATTCCTATGATTTACGAGTTTCACTCTCTCTGTCTTATTGCGTTTCCCAGTCTCTTCAAACAAATCAAGTGTGAAGCCTGGGACTATATAGCTCACTCCAGTAAGGTCTAAGATACATAATTCATTCTTTTTATTAACATGATAAAGTCAAGCTTTATATTTTTTCCCCTTAAGTCAAGTCTTTCTCTGTAGAGTCACAAGTGAAAACGAGAGATTTCTCTGGTCATGTACAGTACCCTCATTAAGCTTTGACTTGAACTCCAGAGAAACTACTGTCCCTCTATTACATGTACAGGATCCAGAAACGAATTTCTTACTTCCTCACCTGAGTCAGGAGCCTAAAGTAAAGTGCTATGAATGTTCCCTGTCTGACACAATTTTACAGGCATGGCACCTCAAGTTGTATTTAGCTAACAGACTAAGAAGCCCTGACAGCAGCCCATCACTCAGCAGGTGCCCCCTGCTAAATGAAAGTATTGGCATTACGCAACCCAGCTGTCAACATTTGTCTTGCCAACAACATTCAATAACCTATATTTTGGACCTAATGCATAAATCAAACTTTGCATTTTATAAAAATTCATCTTGGTAGCAAAAAGTTTCTACCCATGGGGAAAAGAAAAAAGAAAAGGTCACCTGAATACCTATGTCAATTTTTTGGTTTATAATTTTTATATTTTATAATTTTTATAAGGTTTTATGTTATAATTTTAAAAGAAAGATGTATCTTAAGGAAAGAAGGAAAGGGAAATTATGCCAGGATGCACTTTCATTATTACTTTCAACTGATACAAATTCACACAGATACCAGATGGGATATACCCACCTTTATTGCACCCGCAATATCTTTTATTCTGCCAGCATGCATCTTAGAGAGCTTTGTGCGTAGGAAGATCAGGTACTGATCCTGATGAAAACTATCCCTTTTCAGTCTTGGATTAATTTTCTTCTTTCCTTTGGATCCTTGAGCAATCATAAAAACACAAATTTTTACGAGAGAAAAGTAGTAGGCATATGCAACTGAAGGACGAGAAAGGACCATCCCTTTTGACAGAAGCATGGACTCAGATCAACTTTAATTGAGAATGAAACTGTTCCTTTGGATAAAAGAAGCATAAATAGGATTAATCATCTGAAGAGAATCCATCAGTGTCCATGTTTACATGAGGAAACACACCAGTTTAGCTACTGCAGAATAACTGTTCTGGAAGAGTTAACTGTGCAGCCTTCCTGTTCCAAAGTCAAAATCACTGTCATATTTGGAGAGTTGCTCTAGAATATTATACATTTTTAATGTAGCATCTCCATGGAAAATTATTCCAAACAATTGTGTTAACTGCTTTCCTCAGAAAACAAGAGATAAAAATATTGTTTTGCTCATAAGGAGTATTAAAATGCATTGATTTCCTTCTTGGATGGCTTGGAAAAATTAGGCTGTTTACACGATGTAGGCAGAGTACACAGGCATTTTTTTGCTTAACACCTGATGACTCCTCTTTGCTCTTTTCTGTTGTGCTGAATTGTAGATGCTTGGTCTAATTGTTTGAGAGGGGAATCAAATGCAGTCTGATACTTAAGAATGGCAGAACAGGTCTAGTGATTTAGTATTACACATAAAACCATTAATGCAGCTTCACACCTCAGTAGGGCTATAGTTCCCAATCCGTAATCCTTCTTAAGACTGGAATAGACTAACCCAAATGCTAGCACACCTCACTGCTCGGATTTTCAAGTTACTCTGTTACTCATTAGCATTACGTGAAGGAAAGGGCAAAGCAGTCTGGATAGTATAAAACACACACTTCACCACTGGAACTATGCCCAGTCTTTCAGTCAAAATCAGTTAATTTGAGTTAAAAATAGTTCAGCTTATTTTGCTTTTTTGTATTCTTCTTGGAGCTTCTTAGAACCAAAAATAAAGCTGATGAAAAGGCTGGGATGGGTCTTGATGGAGTACAGGAATCTGTAGAAATTACATTAACTTGCTTTGGCTCAAGAGGAATGTGTGGTCCCTGGATTTCCTTGGACTTGGGTATAATTCAAATTTACCTGCTAGATAGAATGTCTGGTTTAATTGGGAGGGAACTTGTATGTTCAGAAATGGTAAAAAATACAGTATTTCTGCCTCCTTTGGTTTTCTAGCAAGTCTTGAGACTGCTGGTTTTTTTAGAAGTAATTTAGCTTTCATTTAAAAACTTGCAAAGCAAGGCTCCAGCTCCTATACTTGGAAGATATGATTGGAAAGCTTGGAAAATTAGATTATTCATTAATAAAACCAATAGGTTTTTAAGGTAGTTCAAAAAGGAAAACTGGAGAAAAAAAAATAATAATTTTGAGGCCTGGCTCACATTTTTATTATTTTATTATGAGTTGGGATTGGCAGAACTACAAAGATCCTATACAAAGAGGGTGGGATTACATATTTCCCAGGTGTCCTCAGCCCTGAATGGTTGATGACTTTATCTAAATATGTGTCTGATATTCACAAGTAGTGACAGGATGATCCTGTTGTAAAAGCACAACCATATCCCATAGCACTGGGAAACTGGAGCACTGGATTTTATTCTGCCTTCCTTATCTTAAAACCGAACCCAGGCATTTTCCCCAGTGTATCCACAGCACGGCCTGCAGGTGAAGGCAAAGATCTCCCAGGAAAACGTGGTCCTTTATCTTTGCATGTTTCAGTTCCATATACATAAAGGAGATATAATTTTTCTTAGTTCTGGATTGGTACTGACTGTTGTGTGGATACTTTATACCAAATATGACAGTGAGTCTTTAACCAGGATTGTGAATTTATTTCACAAAACCTAAGTATCATGGAGCTCTTGTGTGACAAATAAATGTGTAGAATTGTTATAAAGGTAGAACTAGTCATGATAGTGACCGAACTGTGTAGCTCAAGTTGACTTGTGTAACTCATGCCACAGAACCTTAACTTTAGGTAGCATTTTTTTAAAGTCCATAACTTCAAATTTTGTCATATTTGTTTTATAATTGTGGAAGCTGAATGTTCTGAGAAATAACATCTAGTCAGCACTGGAACCAAGAGTTCCATATATAGTGTGTAAAAAGTTAATAAAAGATTAGTTGTGTTTTAATAAATAATTATGAGTTGTTTAGGAGGGTCAAATGTGACTCATAACCATATTCATCGCTTTCTACTGATGTACATGGAACCATCTGCAACCATGTACAATCACCACAAAAGCTACAAGACCTTGCCAGATGTGTTAAAGAATCTATTAACCATGTATTAACCCTCTATAAACCATTTCAAATGGATTTCTAACATGAAGTGTGACCAACTTGTGCTACAGGTTCTGATTTTAAGCTCTGGCCTGTGCACTGTCTTATGTTGATGATGTACCTTTAAGACCAGTGTCACCCTAGTTATAGAGCTGTGACTGTGATTTTGTGCCTTATATCATTATTTAAGTACTTTCTGTCTTCCCCACTTCCACCTATATGGAGAATGATGCTTCAACAAATAATGGATAACATTCACAGCAAGAGGCTTCGTGGTTTTGTTACAGGGCCTTGGTTATATTTCTAAAATATCAAAACAGTGTTTAACTGGCAGTTCCTTCAAAACAACTGAAATGCACTAAAATGAACAGTTCAACATCATATGGCCCACTTTTACTTTTGTTGCTGACAGCTCATTGTATATAAACATGCTGGTCAGATATTTTGTGTTAAATGTCTGCTAGCTCTTCATTTTTGCTTTTAGAATTTTTCCCTCTTTGGTTTGTTTGCATCCTGGTAAGTGCAGTGACACTAATGGCAGTCTAGAGCTCAACATCAGCCAAGTGCTTCAGTGTGAAAGGTCTGTATGTGAGCAGTGGGAGCGGTGAGAAATCCCTGGACCAGCATGTTATGTGCCAAATTCACCCTGGGAGGAGAAGCTTGTGAGTGAATGATGAGCTCAAATACAGAGTTAAGCAACTGTGCTGTAACTCCCTAAAGAGACTTTCGAATCTCAAGCTGTTTGTCTCAGATTGGAACGAACACACAGATATATTCCAACTTTAAGGAATGCAGAGTTGGCTCAGGACTCTGCACTGGTGCTGTTGGTATTGTACTGGTGGTCAGTTGTAATTCAGGATAAGTCATGGGTTGTTGGACCACTCTGGTGATTACTCCCGGGCAGACCAGTTTCAAATCAACTGTTCCTGCAAGCACAGCTTTGTGAGACCACTGCTGTAATTAAAGAAAACCTCTGTTATCTTAGGGAGGGGTGTGTGTTAGGAGTTTTAACTTCAGAGTTATCTGAGGGAGGCATTCTCTGAGGCAACTGCATTTCCTCAGTGCTGTTGGTCCACACTGACTTCACTGAGCTGCAGTGGTTTAGGTGTCAGCCCTGTACTCTCTGGTCTCTTTGCCCCTGGGGCCAGCACTGAAAATTAGATATTAGTGATTTTCTGAGCGTGATACTTATTTTATCCCACAGGTTGTGCTTTTACTTCACTGTCTGTAGACTGAGGATACTATTTCAGTTATTTTTAATTCTCTCATTCATAATATATTTCAGTGGAAGCTGAAGGAGTAAAAATTGAGTTATTTGAAAATCTCTAGTATAGTTAGGGTTATCATGACTGAATCAGCTTCTGTGTGTTTACATATGTGAAATGAGTTGATATGTTGATTAAATTCCTGCTATACAGATATCAACATTATAAAATTGTGATGATGACTGACAGTAGCTAATGTATTTTTGATTGTCAGCTGTTAAAATAAAGCGGTTGAGTGGGAAAATTTTATACTTAACTCTGCATTTTCTTTTTAGTTCAGATTTGCAGTATGCAAGAGTAGAGAAGTTTACAAGAGTATTTGTTCTATGCACAGGAGTTTGTCACCAAAACATTCAGTTCAGGCGTAGATAGATGGCTGATGTCTGAGAGACTGCTTGACCCTAAATTTCTTTTACCAGAAGGAAAAGGAGGTCCAATGTATTGACATGTTTTTTCCCCTGTTGCATGTAGAACTCTTTCACTGTGGTGAAATCTACTAGCTGTGTTAGCATCATTGATGTTTTTATTGTACTACTGTCATGAGTTATTTTTATATTCTGCTTCTACTACACAAATGTCAAAGTCAGTTTTGACTGAGTTGTGCATGAATACAGTTACAGCTTACAGTTTTGCTGTTGTTATATTGCTATAATAGCCTCACTCACACCACTTAAGCTTGAAATTACTAATGGTACCGGTACGATATACTTCTCCTGATTCTTATATCTGGGTGCAAATTTGAAAATATCGTGTGAATTTTAGAACATCCTGAAAATTTAGAGCTAAAATTGCTTCAACGTAGAATTATAACTAACTGGACATGGTTTTAAACCAGAGAATTCTTTCATTGCTGTGCAAAACACCTACCTCAGCCACTTGAAAACAGTGAACACCCACTATTACAAAAAATGTGCCTGGTTTTTTGACATGCTGAGCACCTTACCCTTTCACCATCTTTTAGAAAATAAGTAGAGACAAGATTCACTGAATGTGAGCGGGACTTGAATGACAAGAGGGTCTGTGTAGTCTCTCTGCACAGGTGTGAATTTTGACCAAAGTACTGAGAATTTGCTCAAATTGCTTTGCAGTTAGGACAGACATCTGTTTGGAATCTACTTAAGGAGAAGGAAAATTTTATGCACAGATATTAAACTGAGATAATTTTACTTTTCAAATGATAGTCACAGCTTACATATTTGAGGTAACAGATGCAGTTCTGCCCTGCAGCAAAGCTTTATTCTGCATATCATGTGATTTTTATATTAGGAATATGACCTGTTTAAAATTAGAAATGCCTTCTGCACCAATTTTAGTAGTAAAGAATAAAAGTCATTATTAATAGGAATGTTTATCATACGATTTTCAGTTGATTAAGTTTCACTAATCAAATCCACATGACTTGAACCTGCATACCACACCCCTATAAGCAGGGAGTATTAGCATATTTGAAGAACCAAAAAATCATGGTGTGTATTTGCACTGTGTTTTGGAATGTAATGGAAACTAGGTGAAAGAGTGAGAGAGAGATTGCTTCAAAGGATGCTGTCTTTAAAATTCGTATGGAACTTCTGGGAAAGGAAAGGTGCTATTCTCACTACCCTGGCAAAACCACAATTGTGTGAATTGTGTCCTACCTGTTTAAATTTCTCTTGAAACGGGTCTCGGGAGAGAATGTATGTTTAGTGATACCACTTTTATGAAAACACAACTGATGCCAGGAAATATCTAAAATTTTCAGAAAATACATAGCTGTCAGTCCGAATAATCTTTGTTGAGACATGAGTGGTGTCCTTCAGGGGCCTGGACTGGGACCAGTGTTATTTAACACCTTCATTAATGACACAGACAGAGGCATCAAGTGCACCCTCAGCAAATTTTCAGATGACACCAAGCCGAGTGGTGCTGTTGCCACACCTGGAAGACAGGATATCATCCAGAGGGACCTGGACAAGCTCAAGAACTGGGCCCTGGGGAACCTCGGGTGGTTTAACGAGACCAAGTGCAGGGTCAGGCAACTCCCAGTATCAGTCCAGGGGGATGAACAGACCCAGAGCAGCCCTGCTGAGGAGGACTCGGGGATGCTGGTGGATGAGAGGCTGGGCGTGAGCCAGCAATGTGCACTCACAGCCCAGAAAGCCAAACGTGTCCTGGGCTGCATCCAAAGCCCTGTGGCCAGCAGGACAAGGGAGGGGACTCTGCCCCTCTGATCTACTCTGGTGACACCCCACCTCCAGTCTCGGGGGACCCCAGCACAGGAAAGCCATGGATGGACCTGTTGGAGTGAGTGCATAGGAGGGCCTCCAAGATGGTTAGAGAGATGGAACACCTCTGCTATGAGGAAAGGCTGAGAGAATTGGGACTGTTCAGCCTGGAAAAGAGGAGGCTCTTAAATGATCTAATTGTGGCCTTCCAGCACCCAAAAGGAGCCTACAAGAAAGCTGGAGAGAGACTATTTACAAGAGCGTGTAGTGACAAGATGGGGGGAATGGTTTCAAACTGAAAGTACTTCTAGATTACATTAGATAATAGGAAGAAATTCTTCTCTGTGAGGGTGGTGAGACACTGGAACAGATTGTCCAGAGAAGTTGTGGCTGCCTCATTCCTGGAAATGTCCGAGGCCAGGTTGGATGGGGCTCTGAGCAACCTGATCTAGTGGAAGGCTCCCTGCTCAAGGCAGGGGACGTTGGAACTACACGATCTTTCAGGTCGCTTCCAACCCAAGCCATTCTATGATTTCATGACTGATTCTGTGACATCTGTCCATTGCTAAGGCAAGCCCAGCATAGGACGAACTGGCATTGAAACAAAATTACAGTGTAGTATAATACAAGGCACTGTGCTATTTTCAAATAGCCAGTGGTTACACTACGGATTGCGCTACCAGTTGTAGGATTTCAGCACCTTGCCTGCCCTGGTAGTATTGACACGATTTTACATCTCTGAAGCAACATAAAGAGGTGTGATTTTCCTTCCCTAGTCCTTCTTGACTCAAAATCAAATGAAATCCCTTGTCTCACCCAGATCATTTCATTCTCTCACTCCATTTTATTTCACTGCTAGAGCTTGAAAGTCAATAGAAAGCCCTTAAGCAGATTACAGACAGATCCAGAGTTGCTGAATACAGAATTATTTCCAAACTGAAAAGAAAACCCAACCTAAAAACAACAAAATCTGCTTCTTAAAGGGGGGAAAAAATAGGAAAATGTATTAATTTCCACTATTTTTTAGACCACTAACTGCCTTATAACATACTTGTGACTTTATGACATACACTTTCTTGTCTCAGTAAAAGATATTGGTTGCTGCTGCTATTGCTAGAGAAAATTTTAAAATACTGGGAAGTTATTTTAAATCTAAGAACAGAAAAAAATGCACATATCGCCTCTATTGCGTGTTCTTAAACTTAGCTTGTTGTTCTGCAAATATTTTAGTGCTATGATTGAGCAGACCACAAAGGATTTTGGTTGAGACAAACTAAAGCTAAGTAGAAGGCCACAGAAAACACTTGTAGCAGGTGTGGTTGCAGTCCATGTGCAATCTGAATAACTTTGGTTCTCTGATAGTAAGGTAGGATGACAGAGAGGCCAGCAGGGAACACGTCCTTTCTAAGATTTCTTAGCAGCACTCCACCTGCTAAACAGGGCACTACAGACTAAGCAAAACCAGGTTAATTAGACACAATCATGGGCAATACGTGCTCTTCTTTCCACGTCCTTTGCTAACATAAATTCAGTTTATTTAATCAACTGGCACTGTAACATGCTATCAAAATCTATGCTGAGCTACTGGAAGTTTCCAGTCAAATGATTAAAAAACCTGGGAATTACTACCACCATGAGATCCTTGCTTTCCTACTTTCGCTTTCTTCCTTTTTACCCCGTTACATCCCTCCTCATAGCAAAGCTCTGACTGAACACGATAACTGAAAAGATGCATGCTATGGGATTTATTCTCCAGCTTCTGGCCCTTCATTCTTCCTGAAACAGGCAGGCTTTGGCCAGGAGCATTGCTGAAACCCCAGGCCATTGCAGGTGGACAGCAGGCAGGGAAAATGACCAGCGTCAGGATGTAGGAGCAAGAGAAAGGCAGATGGAACAAGTCTAAGCTTGTCAACCCTAAGGCCTGTCCAGTTTAGCATCTGATCCAAAACCCACCTGCATCACAGAACTCTTACAACGGGATTTGAGTCAGGTTCAGGACAATAAGTACAACTGAGGCCCAGCAGTTGTTGGGAGAGGATTATTTCAGAGTCTAATTTTCCAGCTTTTTTCTGTTAAGTAGCTAAAAATGGAAGTTGCTCAACCGAACTGAATTTGCCCATTGAAAATTCCCTGCTTGGCTTTTCAATGTCAAGCACAAATCTTCAGTAGGTGGCAAGAAAGCAAACAGATTTATTTGTTTACAATCTTCACTTCTCCTGCAAACAGTAGCTGCAGCAAATTTGCCAATCCAGGATATAATAAAACCCGGTAATTTTTTAAGCAAAAGCATGTTCTTTTTTTTCAGCAGTTAGAGTCTGGCGTGCAGTGCTCATTGCTTAACAAAGGAAAATATCCAGCTCTTCTTTTTGCTTTTGTGTGGTCTGTCATATTCTTATACGAAGCAAAGTGAATTGCAACTTGCTGCTCAGCCACAACATGGCCATAATGCACCCCTTGGGAGGGATTATATATATTCAAACCAGAGAGAATCTCCTGCATTGCTTCTTCCTCTCCCATGTGACAGCTCTACTTTCTAAATACAAGACAGTGTTCGAAGCAGGCTAGCTGTGGAGGCTGCTTTGATGTCCTGCCATCACACTGAGCTGTGGAAAGCCTTCTTGTTGTCTTATGTAGGGAGCAGTTGAGGATATCAAAGGGAAGATGGGATGTTAAATTTTTATTGATGAATGTTTAATAGTCTGGGTTGTAAGCTGTCATGAGTAATGCAGTAAAAGGATTCATTCTGAATCTTGCTGTTTGCCATACAGTGCCTGAAAGTGATTAGTCTTTAAAGAGTACAAATCTTTATATTTTTTTTCTCCAGCAATTTATTTTCTGCAGCAGATTAAAAGAAATCTATCATGATACTTAGGAGAGAGTCAAGTGGGCACATTAGGTTAATTCACCAGCCTCTCAGCTTGAGACCTGAGCTTGAATCAGGTTTACAGGAAAAAAAGCAATGAATTTAGCACTGTTTTCTGAAAGCCCACTAATGTGACAAGTCTGGCCACATCTCACTGGGCTTATTAGGGTCATGCGTCTCATGAGGTGCAACTTTATGCCTCCTAAAACATGAAATATGTTAACTGAGCAATGTGCACATATACTAGGCACAGTCCCCAAGGATGCAGCAGAAGAAAACTGAGTGATCTGTTCCCTTTCCCATTCCTCCCACAAAAAAACCCAAACCAACAAATGATATTATTTTCCTACCTCCTGGAACACCAAAGTTTTAAAATAAATATGAAGGAAAACATTTTAAGACCACTGCTCACTAGTTCCACACTCCCCATTGAAAAAATATGCTGAATATTACAATTAAAACGCATGGTTTAAAAATAAATTAATTTTGTGGAATTCTGTGGAACAGAGTGGGTTTCATATTGTTACAGGTTAGGACTGTAACTAAATGATTCTGGAGACATGGAGCAAACCAGGCATGTTCCTGAAGGAGCAGAAGGTTCCTGAGGGCTGAGGGAAAGGGAGAAGGAGCAGCGAGATCACTGCAGGAGCTTTCATGGCTCATACATGTTTCATTACCCTGCCAGGTAATGATGAACAGAGAGTGTGGGCCTGGGAAGTCTGTGTGATAACACAGCTTCAGGAAACAAAAAAGTTTTCTTCTCTTATACTAAATGTGCTTCAGGAACCAGGTTTCGTTAAAAGTGAGCTCCAACCAGATATGGTTTGAGACACATTAATTTAAAAAATTTTACTGAAGTACAAAAGCAGCTGTGGGAAAGATGCCAGATACAACAGGTTTAGGTTCAGGCCCAGGTTTTGTTGAACTCTATGAACATATGAAAAAGCCAGCATCATCATTTAAGTTCTGCCTTATTCTGTAGAGAGTGGTTTTTTAGATGAGGAAAAAAGATGAATATCCTTTATGACTCCTAATCAGCCCTTGATCACAGCTAATTTAGTGACTTTTGACAGCATGAGAAGCATTTGCATACTGTGAATCCATATTTATCCACTAAGAAATGGATCAAGGTACTCTATTCATGCCGTCTTAGATTTCTGAGCAAGTAACTGATATACAATGATTTTTGTTTTCTACTATCTGAGCTGGTGATGAAAAGGTTTCTCAGATTGAGGTCGTGTTAGTAACAGGTTAACCTCATAACTATTGTCACTGTCAATGGCTTTTTAAAAGATCACTTTTTTTTTCCCTCAGTCATCCTAAAAGAGAACATGAACCAATTTTTAATTTTTTTTTTATTTTTTTTTTTTTTTTTGGTTTATGAGATACCCCAGAACAACTCTGACCTAAACAAAAAAAAAAGTTCTAATGGCTATTGAAACCCGTGGACACAAACTGGTGAGGAAGGACAATTCTACGTGTCTGTCATTTACGAGGGGCATGGGGATAAACTTATGCACACAGATATGTATGTGCCTGTGTCTTACACACCCACAATTTCTGGCTTACACATCTGTGCAAAAGCATATGTCTGGAAATCTGCACTGTCTCTTTGTTGTCCATGTACTGATTAAAGGCAGATGGAGTTTCCCTTGCTTGGAATAAATAGTTCTGGTTTCTGGTTTTTTTCAGTATTTAAGACAGATCTTGTTTGCATAAAGAAATCTTCAGCACGGCATTATTTAGCAGCCTACTCTTTGAAAAACAGTGAGCTTTACATAGGCATCTTGAAAGGCAGAATTGAAGGGTAATAAATACTTAGGTGGACTCAAAGATTAACTGAATCCTTTTCTCAGTCTCAATAACAGAAGGCTGTAGTGGGAAGAGATGACAGGATTTTCCAAAAATATTGTTTGGGATTAGAAGACCCGTGGGGATTTTCCCTTGGATGACAGGCTGTTAAAGACTACTTAGAAAGTGTAAAATTTTCATTGCTTTCCAAAATACATGCTTCACTACATTTCTGATTTTTTTCATTCTCTGCAGATTCGTGACAAAGTGTCTCACAGTTCAGCGGTGAATCAAGGGAAAACAAAGAGCTAATTAAATTATCATGAATAATTGTCTGTAAATTATATATGTTGTTTTAGTTCTTTGGTGTAGGCATACAGTCTTATCTCAATACAGCTATCTAAAGTCAATCAACATGAACAATGGGAATATTTATTCCTAATTTTTAAAAATAATGTTTTCATGACAATGCTTTTCAACTCCCTCTCTCAATAATGAGGGCAAGCACTGCCAAGTGACTCTCTGATTTTTGAGAAGACAACCGGAAATCGGAAAAAGGCCTGCAGAACATAATCTCATTGGGATCTTTCTCAGGCAGTGTGAGTAAGCTTCAGACAGAATAGTTCTTGATAGAATAATCAAGATTTTCCAGTGTATATCAGATAAAAATGCTAAAACTTTTTTTTTCAAAAATTATTTAGCATTGCAAATTATTGCAGCAAATGTTCCAGGAAAAAGAAAGGTCTTATTTCACACAAAAATCCATCCATCCTTCCAAAAAAGTTTGATATTTCTAGCTTAGTTACCTTATTTTGCTATTCTCCTCTCTGGGTTGGATTCTCTGACTAAAATGTATCAGCCATGAATGCTCAAGTCTGCCTGAGACTGACAATGGTGATGCAGCCCAGGGGCTGAGCAAGAGTGGAACCTGTCAGTGTTGTCACTGCTGCTGGCACAGAGGCAAGACTTTTCTTCCACAATGCCTCATTTCTGTGATTCTTATATTTGCTTTGATTTAGTGCTTGTCTTTTACTTTTCTGGTGTACAGAACTTTAAAAAATGCTCAAAACTTTTTAGCTGTGTTGCAAATTATTGGGAAATAACATCCACTGCATTTTCTGAATGAGATCTAGGCTGTTAGGTTATCTTTACCATCCAGGCTTTGTCTAAAACTATGGTGTTATGATATGTTAATCAGTGTCTTCCAGTATATTCACACCACCTAATGTGGAGCAGTCAGTGAATATTTTACTATACGCTCAGTTGCCTTAGGCCTTTAAAACATTTTTAGAACATATTTGCTAATACATGTCAGTCCCATTCCTTTTCTTAGTCTTTAAGCAATGCTATTCATGGTCATGAAATGAAAGTGGGTAGGTACTGAACTCATCTCAGCGTCTGGTCTCAGATGTTTTTATATGCTGCTGTAGATTGGCTACAACTGTCTTCACAGTTTATATTGAATTTATGACACTTCACTACAATCTGTTTTAAAAATACAAACATACCTTATTTCTCAAGAACTTTTCAGTGACACATTAGAAAGTAAATGGTTGGATCTAGGTCTGTTAGTTATTATTTGCTGCTTAGTCTTTTTTTTTTTTTCATGATAGCTATGTATTAACCATTATGCAAGATCATATAAAGTTAGCCTTATCTAACCATGATGGACAAAAAGGGTGCCCTTGCAAGCACACCCCAGAATGATCAGTTGCCTCTGGCACTCCTCTTCTTTTAATGATAGTGTTTTTCTGACTCGTGAAAACTCTATGTGTTGGTGGTGTCAACAATAAAGTCTTCATAAAAGAATTGATGCAGCTTCAAAGTGCAACTCCTTGGCCCCTGCCTTGAAGGAAAATTGTTCCCTTCCTTTCTTCATTTTAACTCTGACCTTGAGTTTAAATTCTTGGTTACAAGAGTCCACAGAAAAGCATTGCTCTTAGTGCCTGATTGGCAGTGCTTTGTTAGTGAGTGAGTGTTCTTGATGCCTACAGATCTCCACGGGAGTTACTGAAAATACTCAGCTGCTTAGGAACTGAACAAGCAGAAGTCAGGCCCGTGATCTCCATCCAGTTCTGCCATGAGATAACATTTCTCTCATTCCAGAGAGATCACTTCGCATTTCACAGAGCCAGAGTTACAGCACAACAGCAGAGAAGTGTTTTTCTGGGCACAAGTGGAAGACAGTATGATTTTGTTGTTTCTTGGTTTTTGTATATTCATTTGCAGACACCAAGGCTCCTCTTCAGGGTGGTCGTTTAAATCTCTGTTCATCTTTAAGGAGAGATGTAAACTTAGTGAGCAAAACTCAAAGATTTCTGCTGAACAGGACTAAGTGGTTTATATCACAGCCCTTGTTGTTCAAACTAACTCTCACACCTAGGGGCACTACCCCTGTACAGAAATTAGTCACAAAAGTAAATATTTTTTAGGATTAGCAGCAACATAAATAGTTCTCTCAAAGAGATGGTTCACCCACTGGAGAAAAAGAAAAAGTAGAAAAAACATGTCACAGAAGATAATAATTAGAGGGAAAAGAGTGTTTTTCTATTCATTTGGTTGGTTTGATAATGAAAGGCTATATCTAAAGACAGCAGTAAGTCATGAGCATCATCGAAACCTTTTTTTTCTATGTGTGTGTGTGCATGCATTAAGCAAATTTTAACCGCATGTATATGAGTGTTTTAAGCAGTTTATAAAATTAATTAAATACTTGATTTGAGTCATCAGAGCAAAACCTGATAATATTTTAGATGACTGGGTGAGCCTTAATATCAACCAGAACAATTATTTTAAAATTTGAAAAAGGGGAAAAGAAAAGTGGCAGGTTTAGGTTAGTGCAGGAGGTTTCATTTCCTTGTCCATGTCCACGTCTGCACGGGCAGGATGCGGAGATGATTACCGTCAAAGACTGAAGAAGGAGTTATGTCTCTGATACAGTGCACCTCAATTTTAGTAGTACCCCTAAAGGCTCTTCTGAGTGTGGGAAGCACAGACATGAGCTGGTGTGGGGAAGTGCCATTGGTTTCAATGAAGATGTAGGTGGTTTTGCCAAGCTCAGATTTTTCAGGACAGTTTAGAGGGTGACAAGTGATATCTAAGGGCCTCTTCAGCCAGCATCACCTGGTCTTATGATGTTTATGCTGCCTCCCTTGCATGTATCTACAGCACAGCTTAGATATATAGCAGGTGACAGTGTGGTCTGGGCCCCATTCATTTAGTAATTGCATATATAAAAGTAGAACTTAAGGAAGAGAAATGCCTGTGTTTTGAAGTAAGGAATTCTGCTGACACTACAGATTTCGAAAGCACGATGTGCTCAATGAAAGTACTTGAACCTTGAAATAGAAATACAGACCTCTTAATTAATCTCTCTGTTATTCTATAAAGTGCAAAGAAAACTAATACAGAGAATTTTACTGTTAATTACAAATGGAATTTGTGTCTGAGTGTGTGACGGGGAGGAGACTGTTAGACCAGGGCAACACAATATTACACTTCCTACATAATTTTGTACGAGGGGTAGTTTCATTAGGCTGCAGTTAACCATTATTTATGTGGATGGAATCTTTATTAGAAAACTACCTTTTAACATTGCTCTTGTTCAAGTTGCAGCACAATATTTCATCTAAATCCGCTCTTTCGTGAATGTATACACAGGCTTGAGTTATCCTCCTTAAGGAGAAATTGACCATACAAAAAAAGTGGCATGCACTTTCTTTAATCTTTGCTGCTATGGATTTAGTTGTTTTGGATCATTTTTTAATTGCTCTTAACATTAAAATTGCCTCCTTTTAAGGTGCTACTGTCAAGGCTTGGAAATATATTTAAAGGCATCTCCTTTGTTTTGTTGGTCATCATTCAGTGCTAATGGTTTTGCTGGCACCGGCCGGGTTTCTCCACCAGTGTTATTGCCTGAGCTGCACCTCGCAAATTCACACTTCAAACTTTTAGGACAACTACTTCCCCAAAGTGAATCACGTCTACATATCACATGGGTAGACAAACCTTCAAACCTTTCAGAGGCTGTTCTTCAAGCTCCCCGAGCAAGCCATTTCTGGTATTTGCCTTTACCTCACTGATCTGCCCAATACTTTAGTACTCTGTGCCATCTAAAAGTCCCTGCCCACTTCTAGCCTTCATTTTCTACACTGTTTTAGCCTCCTGAAAAGGGCACTCAAATAGATTTTTTTCAGGAACATATGGGTGCCCTGTGCTACTGTCACAATCTATTCTCTTCCTGAATGATAACTTCCATGACCTTGCTGCAGTCAACCCAGACCTTGGCGGTGTCTGAAAAGATGTGATTAACTGAAAAGATGTGACAATATAGTAATCAATTACCATGACAAAGGCTTCATCAAGTGAAAATATTTTGCCCTGTGCCAAGAGTCTGGATAATGGATGATCCTGCAGTTTGGACCCAAACACAGAGGTCTTTTACCCTGCCCACATTCCTGTAAGAAAGATTTGGTTCAATGCTAAATCCCATTTCTAATATTTCGCTTTTTGTGAGTAGAATAATTCAGAAAATTACTGACATCCTGCATTACTTCTTGTTTCTTACTAAGGTTTATCCAAGAAGAGGGAAGGAGCTTTCCACTAGGAAAGTATTACTCAGAGAAGACACATCAAAAGAGTCTTAATCAAGACTTCTAGCTTAGAGCAGCCAGCTGTCACTCAGACTCAAGAAAGCATTGGCATGTCTTCTGTGGGAGATGACCTATTTCCACCCACAGGAGTCACGGTCATTAAGTGGAGGAGAGAATCACTGATGAAGGGGCCCATTGGCCAGATACATAGCACTAAATAGCAACTCTTACTGGAGTGAGGTCTGTGATCAGCCTCAGCAGGACAGACGTACAACAGAGACTGCCTAAACAGTGCATGGGCCAGGCCATCAAAAACTTTCTTTGGGCTAGTGACCATTCCTTGGCTAGAGAAGGCCCACAGCCACATCTGTAAGCCAGATTTTTCTTCCCTGCAAATATTAAGGTGAAAATACAGGATCCCTGCCCTCCTCTTTTGGGATCGTGTGTAAGCTTTATAGCAACTTCCCTGATAAGGAATTACAATGGTTTTTCATTCCCGAAGCAGGAATGTATCCAAATCTAAGTAGGAGTGACTGGTCACAGCATTATTTTCAATTTTACTCTGTTTATAACTCTGATACAAAACTGCTTTTCATCTAAGACTCTAAACCATTTAGTCTGTGAATGAAAGTGCTGCTGCAGAAAAGCCTTTCAAAATATGTTCTCAAGAGTAATGCACGATGTTGAAAAGAAGTACCTGCACCACCTCCCACCTGTCTCCTATCCCTTGGACAAGAAGCTGACCGTGGATCTAGATGCGGATGTGAGGATCAGGTGTGTGAAAAGGATGCATGTTCTGCCTGTGAGCTGTTGAGAAGACACGGTGTGCTTTGGAGTGGCAGGACTTTTTGTGAGGCCTGGTTTTGAAGGGTATGTCACAATGCCCTGTGGGACACAAACCAGTGCATTCAGGCAACCTTCACCAGGGACACTTTGGGATATGGTTCATCCAAGCCCTGGAGCATTGTTCAAAGGCCCTGGGTTACACTTCCTGAATTTCCAGCCAGGAAACACACAAGAACCGTGAAGGGCATTCCACAGACTCGGTACGGTTGAGGCATTTGGCTTTGAGGACACCATCACAAGTGCTCCAAGGGGTCAGCTGGGGTACAGCCAGAGCCCGGGTTCCCAGCTCACTTAAAGGGCAGTGTCAGAACTCCCACGTGACCAGCTAAAGGTCACAGAGCTGTCACGGCTGTGTAACTGATTCAAGAGTACACATCCTGGGCAAGCCATCCCCTTTTTATCATCTAGAAATATGTGCCTGTCCCTCTTCCCCATCCTCTCAGCAGTGCTTTGTTCCAAATTACATTGCGCAGTTTTGCACTGCATCTGATTTCTTGTCTTATCAGTATGTCTCACAGTCACAAATTCTATGATCTGTGTCTATTCCTCAGGATAACAGTATAAAGCAATCAAGGAGGGAAAAACTGGGTAAATGTAATGTGCTTTGTGAATGAAGTATAGGCAGAATGAGATGTGTGAATATTGCTTTTCTTCTGCCCCACAGGGGAGAAACTGGATTAATTCATCATTTTGGTTAAGCAGAGGAAGAGGGCACCATTAAATAAAGCTTAGAGGAAAGAGAATTAAAATGATAGGGTGCAATCATTTTAATCACTTGGTCTCAGCTTCATAAAAAGAGGTGAAATTCCTTTTCATTGGTCTTCAGAGTGCCGGGATTTCATGCATGATTCTTCATTGACTTGTCTGCTGTACATAATTAAAAAATGTGATTTTTTTAATATGCCCTATATAACTCAGTGAATGCTGTATTAAGAAAGATTTGCAGTGTTTGAGTATTTTTCTTCTATCATTTGTTCACTGTTACCCTCCAAGAAAGTAACAATTATTGAAATAAACACATAGATGCCAGAGTAAGACAACCTCCTGTGCAATAATGCCAGCTGTTCCTGGCCTGACAAACAGATCTGCTAGAATCAAGAAACACATTATTAAATAGAAGGGAGTGAGAAGTGAAAGGCACACAGAGTTCCAATGGGGAAAAAAAAAAAAATGTGGGTTGTTTGTAAGGAATGAACAGTAATGGAAGGAGCAGAGACAGATTTCTTTAAACAGGCAATCCCTGTGCCCTGTCAGAAGAGGTGCAGTAGAACTCAGCCATTTCTAGTCCTCTGCCCTTCTCTTGAAACAAAGTGACAGCTACTGCTTTGTGACATTGCTTTACCAGGCACTAAACTGGGACATGGAAATAAAAGGATTAGTTATGCAGATGACATAGTTACACAGAAGCTGGCACAGCGGAGGCTCCTTATGTGGGATATAATGTCAGAATGAATATGTGAGCATCAGACTCTGGGTCTGGGTTACTGCTGGCCTTTGTCTTTTGTTATTCGCCATCATGAATCTTCCTTTGGTTCTACACTGTCCTAAAGAAGTCTCTGCAAGGGAATTCTCAGTAGGAGGGCTGAACCGTACACAGTAACCACAACTGGGAAAAGACAGACTATCTTGGTGTCCCTCCAGAAGAAGGGTGGGGAGCAGCAAGCTCTCAAAATCATTATCAGCCTCACTTGCCTTCACACAACCGAAAAATGAGCCGGTAGCTGCTATATACACAAAGCGTACCCGTATAAAAGCATTAAGTATTACTAGCAAGTAGATAAGTTTATCTGAAATCTAGGCATTGTTACGTTGTGAACAAAACAAAACAAACAAACAAACAAACAAAAAACAACAAAAAAGCCCCCCAAAAAACTCTCTGGGATTTGAAAGCACAATGAGAAGAGGGCCTGCTTAATCATGAAGGACCAAAAATCTGTCTAGGTCTTAGTGAAGCACCCAGCAATCATTAGGTGACTCCTTTTGCTGCCTTGGCAAGAGTTAACATCTAAGTGCATATCCAGAGTCAAACTAAGCAGGGACAACCACTGAGAGGAGGATTAAAATTCCTTCCAGCTGAGTTAAGGTGGGTCAGTGTGGTAAAGGAGGCCTTGGGTCTGGATGGGGCCTTGAGCAGACTTCAGTCAAGCCCTGAACAGTTACTCATTCAGGGTCTTTCTTGTCATTCCACCTGAAGTACAGAGAGCCAGTACTGAAAACTTGGGTGAGACGGTCACTCAGATATAACATTTGAAAGAAAGGTCTTAAGGATTTCATCTCAGGGTAGGGGGATTCACTTTGGGTTTTTCTCTTTGCTGTAAAGTGTGTCAAATAAGTAAATATTTCAATTATTTTAGGGTAAATAAAGACTCATCTTTCCTTTAACCTTAATCTGTTTCATATCACTGCAAACTCAGGGTGAGGTGAGAAACCAAGGCACTAAGGTCTTGATCCCAAAATCCATCATTGTCAATAGGAGTCTTCTCATTCATGTAGAATGATTTGTAATGAGGCCCTAAGCTGTTGTGTCTCTGTGTACAAACACATTTCTGTGTCTGCGTGAATATGTGCTAATGTGTGGATGTGTATAATGCTTTGTGTATGTGTGCATATATGTGTGTATTTACATACACATTCACACTAACACAAATATATATTTAAGATTTACAGTTCTGGAAAACCTAGTGAATAATGTAAATGATTAAAGCAGATGCCTCGCAGAAAATATTGTTCAGACCCCCTCATTTAAATTCAGCCTCTTATTCACACTTGGTAATACATTCTGCCATATGAATTATGGATTCCTGTTTTTATCTCTCACACTACACATGAATGTTTGATAAAGATTGTTTCCAATACTATATTTTATCAAAATGCTCATCTAAAATTCAGTCAGAAATTCTTTCCAGTAATTATGCATTGACTTAGCACTATGAAAATAAAAAAGGGGGAAAAAAAAAAAAAGGCAAGCCAAATTATATTATCATTGTTTTTCCTGAATATTTGTCCTAAATAAGACTAAGAGACTGACAGGATTTGCAGCCAAAATTCCTTGTTTATACTCCATCCAAATGGAGCCAAGGCAGCTACAGTATGTTTTTCACACTGCTCTACAAATGCTTCAGTCTCAGTGCTTTGTCTTGTGAGGAAAAAAGGCTGCTTTTATGCTAAATTATTCGTAATGAGTTTGTGAAGTGGATTAATATCCAGAAGGGGTCTGGATTCTCACTGGAGAAATACCAAATTTACCTCCTTGGGGAATCAGGATAGTCTTATTATAAGGTTCCTAGGAAAGAAAAAAAAAATGTTACTGTCCACAGTAATTCGGTACTTTTTGCATTTATTTTCTTTTCTGTGTGTAAAATTGCAGCTCCTGAAGAAAGGTCCGACTAGAGAAAAACAAAACATGCCTTCCCGTTTTGGCAGGTAATCTGTGTCATGGAATAGAATGCTACCCAATCTTCCCCTTCGTTTGTGCAGGGTTCTCTTCAATTTTGTCAGGCTGTGCATGGGTCAGCTGCCCAGAAGGGACTCTCTTTGGCTGTGTCTTTATTCACAAGGAGGGCAGCACAACAGAAGTGTATCTGCAGCTTGAAACAGTGGCTGCTAAGGACGTGGCACCTACAGGGTGTGTGTTTGGGAATGGAGGGTTACTTGTGTTCTAGTCTAGTTTCATGGGCTGACCTCCTACCATGAGCTGACATGGATAGGGATGCTCCTGCAGTGCATTTCCCATTTAGTTTCATTTAAACAGAATCCAGTGCTCTCCAAGAGCAAACCAAAGCCCAGTAAATGGGGAAAACTGGAGGATTTTTTCTAGAAGGGCAAGCCTTATCTCATCCAAAACACTAACATGAATACAGACATTGAATTCAGTAGGTGTTGGATCAGTCCTCAGATAAGGCTGTCAGTTGTCCTTTTCTTTTCAAGAGAATTGAGTTAGGAGAGACTGAGGTACCCAGCAGGTGTAGTTACTGGTGTGAGCTTTCTGAGTAGGAACTTAAATAATCAAGTGTACAGTGACTGGTCTTGATTGCAAATTACTCTTGGTTGGGAGAAAACTTCTGGGAAATTGTCCATACTAGCAGCACAGGCATTTGGATTCTCTCTCTCGCTCTGTGAGGCGCAACAAGTCCAAAACCACTCTGTAGCTTCTGAAGAACCAGAGGAACCCTGTACGAGGAAAGCTGTGTTTCCTCTCTAAAAATTAGCAGTAATAATGGATTCATTTTTGCCTTTCTATCTGCTTTTCCTTCCTGCATGTTTATCTGGGGAATAACTTGCCCTCCTCAGCATATGGCCCATCAGGAGATAAAAGACAGTCTTCTTTACAGAAAGACCCACTTCCTTTTCCAAGTGCAATTCTCTTTCCTTCATTTCTGTTTGGCATGCATATTCTCTCAGTGTTATTTCTTTCATGATTATGTTGAAAGCCCAAAATGCACTGAATAAGGAAAAGATTGATCCTTAATGGAGCAGTCCAATGTTGACAAATTTCAAACACATTGTATATAATATATCACATAAAGCATGCCAATATTAATCTGTCTTAGATACATATGTGCTCCATATCACCAAAGATTTTGCCATCTCACAATCTTTCTTCACAATCAGTTCTCACAACATGCTGCTGCTGTGAGAGCTTTTGCCCTACACAGCTGGTGGGAAAATGCCACACAAGGACTGGCTTGTCCAAGCTCCCGTGTGTAGACCACCCTCAAAATAGTGCTTTATATGGTGGAGTGAAGAAATGAGTAACTGAAAATGTTTACAGCTTAATATTACACATGACACTTTCTGAAGAAGGCAAAGTAAGAGAAGAGCACAAGTGCTCTATCTCTTAAACAGTACTTTGCAGCACGGTATATGCGTAGCTGTCAAAATAACAAATAAATATTTGTATCAAGTTGATGGGAATTTTTGTTTCTGTTTCTTGTTTTTCTTTTGAATTTCTCTGTAGAGTCAGTAAAGCCATATACAGCTGCCACAGTAGAAAGGGAATAGTCTTTCACGTGGTGATGAAGTGTGAAGAATTATTCTAAATGTAAGAAGAATATGTTTTGTACCTGATAAGGACTGCTCCCTTAAGAAGAGGGAACAACTTCTATCTCTAGATTTCTCAACTTGGATATCTCTATCCTATTCACCAATACTTCCACCACTTCTTTCCAAGGCACAAACCTCAGCTGTTTAGTCAGACTTTCCCTCTCGTTTCCCTTGGTTTTACACCTGAGAAACTCCCTGCTGCAAGGCTGCTTTGGGATAAGCAGGGTTGCAAAGACAGCCTGATCACTCCTCCCTCAGCAGCTGCTGCAGTGGGAAGTTCAGAAATGTCTAAGACAGGAACCTGTGGTTAAGTGGTGCAAGAGTCCTACTGACTCTCTGGAAGCCACTGCTCTGCTATATGCTGAACTCTTTTCCTAAAGCATTTTATTCAAAGCCCTGTTATGGAAGCCGTTAGCACCTTTCTACATAACAGTATGATGACAGGATTTCTGCCTGTGGTTTCCAGAGGCACGTCCTTCAGGGAGTGCCACAACTATCATAATATTAGCAGATCTGTGTGTGAATGTACACATGTCTATCTGTCTATTTAATAAACACTACACATCAGTTACTCCAGCTAAGGGAATTATTCTGCCCCACATGAACATCACTATGACATATTTCAAGGCAAAATACTGCATATTTGCAGTGTCAAGTCCTTTAAAAGGATTGCACTTTGTACTAGTTTTGGATATCCATGGATGCAAGCCCAGATGCCCTCAGCATCTCTTAGGAAATAATTAAAGTATGAAAATACTTACAGAAGTCAGTACTTTCACCTTGCAACCAAGAGAAATCATCACCTCTACTTAGGCCAGATCTACCCTGATGTTCCTATGGAAAAGCTTCACATTAAATGACTCTCATGTTTGCTGAAGGCATTATTGGCATTAATCAGATGTGTGCCAACAAATGCACGTAATGCCTAGGATGACAGCATCTTAAGGTCAATAATTACTTCACTGACAATGTAGTTGTATGTGGGTTTGTGTATCTGAGTGGATGATTTGAATATACTCCGAAGCAGAGTTCACTGACAGGATAAAAAGGTCAGAACATTCTGTCTCTTGCATCTACTCTTTGTTGCATCACTCTATGTTTTCCTTTTTTATTTTGGAAATGAGTAAAATATTTTTGGTATCAGGCCAGATCCGCAGCGGAACTCTTCCACACCATTCCAAATAGCAGTAAAATAGAATTACAGAATATTACACCAAAAAGAATCTCTCCCTACACATCAGTAATTTATCTGCTATATTTTTTGCATCAGTAACCATAAGAAATCGTTACAGGTTCCTCTTCTACTGCATATTTGCTCTGTGGTTAAAGATGAGTTACTGCACAGTTTGGGTTAATGGAGGCATTCTCCCCTGAGACAGAAGTACACACTGGCTTTAAGATGGGGATGGGTACTTTATTATGGTCTATGACTGATTTCAATGCTGCTTTATCATCTGCCAGCATGCACACACAAACTAATAAGCTATTCACTGCTTTTTGCCCCTGAGGGCACCTTTCAATAAGGCAAGTCATTGATTTTTACCATCAGACACACAGGCCATAAGCCATTCCCTGTATCATTCTCTCCCCAGTGGTGCATTCTGCAGGGGAAACTGGTCATTTTAGTCACACACATTCACACATGCACGCACAGTAGCCAGCCATAATCTAGCTCAGATGCCCAGATATTCACTTTGCCTCCATTAGAAGAACTATTCATATTAACCTCTTCTACAATTCTGTCAGCATAATTTGCTTAAAAATACTTCTATGTAATGCTGAGGCCTTATACAATAGGCAGAATATACCTTTTGTTTCAATCCTTGACAGCATGTTTCTGGTATATAAATCAGTAACTGATCATCACTGCCACTCTTTTAAGCATTCCTAGCGGGGTGCCCAAAGACTCAATTGCAGTAATGTATATAATTATGGCCAGTGCCTTTTAGATTACTTGTGTTTCTCCCAAGTCAGAGAGGGTCTCTCCAGTGGAATTCTATAGTGCTGCCTTCAAATTTTTTTCTGTTTTATAGGCCAAAGGTTCTTAAACTTTATGACTTGGCTCACCCTATCTAAAATACGAGGTACAATGTGGATCATTGTGGTTTTAATTGCTGGCACTGTCTTCTACTCTTGCTCTGATAATGTCATTTAGATCCAGCAGTCGAGCTTCCTACAGCTGCCCAGACCAAAGGAACGTGGGTGCTCAGCTGGTTTCCTCAGAGTAATTCAGATTTCAGTAGAAGCATTCCGATGCCCTGAAGCTGAGTATCTGACCATCTTGTAGGTGTTTCCCACTCCATTTACCCCCTCTTTGGCAAACTGTCCTTAGGGAAATAACTGACATTCCAGGCAGTGTCTCCTTCTCAGCTGCAAAGATGTAATGAAGGGAGCCAGTGTAGCACCTCGCTCACCTTCTCATCCGTCGTCCAGCCAAAGCAGCCAAGGCAAGGAAAGGCTGGCTCAGTACCTGGTACCACATGATGCTCAAGGCACTGAAAGCATCCTGGCTCAGCTAGGAAAGTGACCTGTAATGGCCTTAAGCTATCTTAACTCCATCTGAAATCCTAGTGACAATTCCCTCCGGGCCACTTAGGCACAGAATACTCTGCTATCCCAGAGGCTCCACTCCCAGTGAAGTAAAGCAGTTTTTAACAGCTTTAGTAGTACATGGGAAAAAGGCCTTAAAGCTATATCATTTGGAATATATATTTTTATCTGCTCTATATATGATATTTCACAGCATCTGTAGCCCATGTAAACTTTAAATAATTGCAAGTATCATAGCTAAAAATATTTTAGGCAGTTTTCACAGCAGCAAATAAGGAAAAAAAAGAAAAAAGTTTTCTATAATAAAAAGTCAATTACACTTCTGATGAAAATATAGAAACTAAATGTTGCAATGAGGTAATTCAAAACTTCTCATTAAGATCTTTTCTGGAATTGTCTTAAAATATTTCTTAACACCCTTTCATATTATACCTTTGTGCTAAAAAATACACTAAAGAAAATAATTCTGAATGTCAAAATTACTGTAGGAAATAAGCTAGTATTTATTTTTCAGCTATCTCTAAGCATTAATTAGATAGCTTGATGAATTACAATTTCATAGTATGCACAGCCTTGTTTAAAATTCAAAACATAACCTGTATTAAAATCTACGGTATTCAATTGAGAACTATACTGCCAGCTCTCTCTCGATAACACCAAATGCATTAAAACAAAGCAACTGCATTCAGTCTGTGGATATACTGTGAACTCTGATTCCTGTTCTTCCACAGGGGGAGGGCTTTATGTGTTAAAATTAAGGATTCAAAATATAAAGATCATTATATAATGAAAATGGAGTTTTTTCCAACTGAGGGAAAGGCGCTTTAAAGTGTATTAGGTTCATAATCTATTTGGAAATCTAGGCAGAAAATGCTTGTGCAGTTAATTGGCACGTGCAGTTGATCACAAGCATCTAAGCAGCCAAGTGCACGTCCTGATGCCATGAGGCTATAAAATACGTCTCTGCTCACTGCCATGTAAGTTTGCAACCTATTTTTTATACAGACCTGACTGTGAAAGTCTCCTACAGCGTTGTATTACCAGAACAAATGGTCATCCTTGACCTCAAGAATTTAATAATTTTGTGGTTTAAGTAATGAAAAGTTCAAGTTCTGCTTATCCAAGGTTAGAGAAGGAATACCTGTCTGGACGACAACTAGAAAACTGACATATTTGTGATAGTGAGGTTGAGAATAGAGAAAGAGAAAATAATCAGAACTATCCCAGTTCATCAAACATCAGTAAAAATCTGCTTCTCCAAATTTACTATCAAAGGATCACTATTTCTTCTGACAGTGTCTCTGAGCAAAGCAGATAAGCCTCTGATTGCTAATTAAAACATTGCAAAAAGCCCTTAAATGAAGCACCCCCGTGCCTGACTAACAACTCTAATCTCAAAGGCTTTCATAATTGAAAGTGGAAGAGATTAAATTAAGAAAATATTAGAGAGTTAATGAATGACAAAAAATGTTATTTGTTCTGTTTACAATGAAACAAAAATCAAGGGGTTGTCTCCCCTAGCTGTGGGAGGGCATACATTTAAATATCTGTCAGAACACACATTGTAAAGGAATAACTGCACAGGCTCAGATCCTCTGTCCAGCCAAACAAGTGTCCTGGATCCTACAAGGACCAGCCGTGCCTTATTTTCTTCTTATTTTGTCTGAATTTATAGGAGAGCTGTTTAATTCTGTACCAAGTTGCCCTTTACGATCTGTCTGCAGGGCTCTAGGAAAGGAAGCATCTGAAATCCATACATTTGGTCCTTCAGTTAGGACACTTGCCCCGGCTCCCCATCCTGCCTCTCCCATGTGCGGCAGGGTGAAAATGCCTCCTGTGGCTCTGACTGAGGTGTTCCATCCTTCCACGCAGGTGTGCCATGTGCAGCTCCTGACTGACAGCTGCTCCACAGAGCTCAGTGCTGGGGGAAAGTCCAGGTTCAGACACCTCTTCTGAGGAAAGTATTTAACCCACTGTTGCAATGTAAGTGCCATTCTTTAGGAATATTTCTAGCTGAGGTGATAAATGAGCAGCCAATATAACAGATCTTATTCCAGAAGTCCTGCTGTTAGAAAAGTACAATGCAAAGACTGGCAGATGTCAGTCTCCTTTCTTCCATAGTCAAGAGGAAACATAGTGATGCAAAAACAAATTACCCAAATACATAAATATATTGTAATCTCCAAACAGAGGGTGCTCCCTTCCTCCTTCCACAATATCACGTAGTCTGACCATGGTCTCATTTTTTCTCTTTGTCTTTCTTAAGCGTCAATGTTGCCTCCTATAAGTAAGCATCATCAGTTGGATCTTGCTAATGGAAAACATTTGTGTGGATTTGGGAAGGCCTTTGCTGCTTCGACAGCACACTTCACAATGAACATTTGTCAGCACACTGCGGTTATTTCCTAAATATTTCCACCTCTCTGGGTGGTTGTGTGTGTGTGTTTGGAGTTGTGGGGAATGTGGGAGCTTTGATGAAATGCCATGGGTGAAACACTTGACCGAGCTGTCAAGCACGTGCCTAAGCAGGGAAATGGTGAGTGTTCCAGTCTCATTTCTCACTTCTCACTTCTCACAGCCCAGATGAAGCAAGGGTTTAAGATCGTGGATCCTGCCCTTACTGATAACATACTACTCCCTCCCATGCTGGAGCAAACCAAGTGACAGAGAGAAATGGGCCTCCCTCTCGGATTTAATACTCCTGGGGTGCATTTTGTACGCAATTCCTTGGCCAGGGTGCTTTGTGAGCAAATGGTAGCCCCCACTAGATAAGCTCCTTTGACTGAAATTGCAATCAGTTTCCAAGGTCTACAGAAAAGGCATTTGGATTGAGCCGGAGAAAGATTCGATTTTATTCCTTTTCTTTCTTCCTTTCCCCTTCAAACAGCAACTGAGTACTCAGTGCAGTGGGTTTAACTTCAGTGAGGATAAAACTGCTGGAGAAAATGGTCTCACCTGAACCGTTTACCATCAGTGAGCTTTCGGATCTCAGAGAAAACCTTTCCCTGCAGGTTGCAAAAGATGAAGGCAAACTCTTTAAGGATTACTCACTTATGAGGCTTCTGATGTCTGAGCCTGGAAAATGTGATCTATGACCAGTGGAAAAGGGGCAGAAGATTTTTATGGAAGTTCCAGAACTGCCTTTGCTGTAGACTATAATTGCCCTGTAATGAGTATCCTAATAGCAACTCCTTTTGCAGAGCTGTCTATTATCTTAAAAGGAAAAAAATTCAGCTCACAGATAAAATACTGTGAAATGGGAAGCAGCATTTTTTTTTTCTTAAAACTGCTTTGCATTTAAAATAAGAGATGTTTCAACATTTTTTTAAATATCCCTCCTCCTCCGTAAAGGAACAGATTGTGTTCTGCCTTCCACTACTGGCATGGAATTGTCATAGGTATCAGGTCTCTTGCACTGTCATAGAGATATTTTAGCAAGAAATAATCGCTCATTCCTACAATATATTTGAGTTTTCTATTACCAGTTTGGAAATTTTCATGTCATATTATTGCACAGTCAAAATCCCTATGAGACTTCAGTGGAGGTGTTTTGTAGGTAGACATATTAAGCCTCACAGAAATTCAACGTCAAGCTGTCAGATGTAAGATAGGATTGCTCTCCTAATTTCAGAGAAGAGATGCTGATAAGAAGTTGGCCCCAGACCTAGAAAAGAGCTGGTTTGTCCTATCTACTTGCCTGTACGGAACTCTTTCAGAAAGTATATATCTAAATGACGTGTCAAATTATTCTTCCATTTTCCATCTTCATCTCTTTTCCTGGATGATTATTACACAGTTGAACAATTCTCACCAGTCCTGGTGACACTGATGAGAGCGTCACAATATTACACTGAAATTTCCTCTTTATCAATTCCATCAAACTATTTCTAGTGATATCTCTCTCAGCTGCTTGAAGAGTTCTTCACTTGTCTTGCTGAACATCACCCTCCAAACCCCTCAGCCTTTCCCTGGCAGCTTGGCTCAGTTAGGAGGCTTGGCTAGTTCAGAAGAGCCCCTCACCTTGGCCTGTGTGTGGGAGGTGCCAGGACAGCACACTGCCCCCACGCAGCCCGGGTGACAGCCCTGTCCCCGTGCCCTGGCAAGGCGTGGTTATGGTGCTGGGTTTGGCTGGGGTGGTTAATTCTCTTCCTAGTAGCTGGTATGGGCTGTGTTTTGGGTATGTGCTTGATCCAGTGTTGATAATTCAGGGATGTTTTCCTTCCTGCTTAGCAGCATTAAACAGAGCCAAGGCCTTTTCTGCTTCTCACCCCACTGGGGAAGAGGCTGGGAGTGTACAAGTTGGGAGGGGACATGGTCAGGACAGCTGACCCCAGCTGACCCAAGGGATAGTCCAGACCATATGACGTCAAGCTCAACATATAAAGCTGTGAGAAGAAGGAGGAGGGGGGAAGGCTCAGAGTGCTGGCACTTGTCTTCCCAAGTCACCCTTATGTGTGATGGAGCCCTGCTCTCCTGGGGATGGCTGAACACCTGCCTGCCCATGGGAAATGGAGAAGAAATTCCTTGTTCTACTTCCTCTATTAAACTGTCTTTATTTCAACACACAAATTTTCTCACTTTTGCACTTCTGATTCCCTCCCTCCCACCAGGAGGGAGTGAGTGAACAGCTGCCTGGAGCTGAGTTGCTAGCTGGGGTTAAACCACAACAGCGTGTTTGTTGCACTTTCTCTCTATATTACAGTGTTTGCTGTGTGGAAAATGTACCTGCAGGTAATCTCTGGAAGTAGCCCCGTGTAATTAAACAATAGAAAATGATAAAGACAAATCAATTTAAAGGCACTTCTAGCCTTTGCGTTAAACACATGACTTCACCTAAATACTCTGAGCTTTCTGCTTGGAGAAATGGAGTTAAGAGACGTCAAAAATGCTTGAAAATTAAATGAAGCCAGGCTTTGTTGGGCAGGTGATAGGAGTGTGTGTTCCTGACTGAAAACTCAAAACATCTGCTTTGAGCAAACCAACATTTGTGTTCCAGATTTAACAATAGTATAAAAAAATACGTCAGCCTGTGACATGGTGCATTTGGAGAAGGTTGCACATCACATCCAAGCTAAGTTTTTTAGAGCATTTTTGCTAGAAACATTGGGTCAGTGCAGTAGTGTACCTCAGAACAGTTTGGGTCCCTGTGCACAACGTGCAGTGCCTGCTCTTACTGATGGATCCCAAATATAATCCATAAGAGAGAGATCCATGCATCAGCAACAGGACGTTGTGATATGTGGATGCTGAGATAGGCACTATGCTCCAACTTATATAGAGTTTTGTATAGTTTTAGTAAAATTGTACCACCCCTCCCCTCCTATAGTTCATGACGAAAAGCTTTTTATCTCCTCTGGACAATAATTTCCAAATACTTTTCAACTGTAACATTGAGCAGACAACCAGGGGCAAAAACAGATCCCAAATCCTTCCCTTAACTGGGACACTGGAAAGAAACTTGAAGCATTTTCAAGAAAAGGAAAAAGTGCATCTCCTAATAACTAATTGTTCTGATTATTTTTTTTTTTTCAAAGCTTATAATGTCTCCAGTGACTTTAATTTGATTTTTTTATATGGTCCACTCACTGGGCCCTACTTTTCTTTTTTAAAATGGCACTGTTCATGAGACAGATTTTTCCAAAGACTTGCAGCTCTGCTCAGTAATCAGTCACCCTCAGATGAATATTTTTAATTATGAGCATCTGGCTAAATCACAGGCTTATGCAAAAGTCATACTAGGTCATCTTGTGTGACTCACTGACAAATGTTATATTGTTCACTACAGGATATCTTCCAGCACTTTGTCCTACCCTTCCTAAATTAGGAAATCATAGAGGATTCCTTTAATTCTCTTAAAGAGATTGTCTTATAGGCTAGTAAATCCTGCTGTTGGGAATTTTATTTTTTTTTTCTAATATTCATGAACCCAAACAATATCTTTAGTAATCTGTAAACACTGAAAATTGTTTTCCTATTGAAATTCTGTGATGCTGTAGAAATGCAGTGCTTCCTTCTAGGATAGTAATTTTTATTGCAATCACAATATTAAGGTACTACTTCCAACCCACCTGTACTAACTTCTGTGGCTTTTCCTGTTAGATGAAATTAATGGAGATTTTGAAATCTAATTAGTAATCCTAGAGCCCTCTATACTGTGGTTCTCCAAAAGCCCTCCCTCAGTCTTCATTTCTTTTTTTTTTCCCCCCCACAGTTTTCACAGAATATTCAGAGTATTACAGTTTCCATTTTAGAAGGCTCAAAAACTTAATCCTACTGGAAGTTTTGACTGATGTTAGTGAGAAAAGACTTAATGTATATAGTGGGCACTTTTGGAAACAGTCCCTATCCCTTTCTTGATTGCAGAACAGGAACGTTTTTTTCCCTGGTACATGGTACCACTGTTCTCAACAGAATAATCCCTCTGGGCAGGGTATTCCTTGTCATTTAGTTCAAGAGATTCTCTGACTGTACTGGAGCACTTTTTATCTTTGCCTCTGAGTGATTCATTTATTTTTAATTCACACAAAGGAAAAGCCTTTTGCTTTTTCCTCATTTGCTTTTGATTTCATGTTTCTTTTGTTTGTCAACAGAAAGAATGGGACAGTTCAAAATACTTTACTGGCTTGACAAAAATACTGATAGTTTTGATCAAAACCAAAAGATCAAGCTTTTTGTGAAAGATGCACTTCAGAGCAGCTTTTTTAAGTTAGTGGCTCTAGCTGCCATTAATTCCAGCTGTTCATGGCATGGACATTAAATTTTCAGTGTATCTGCACTGGAGAAAAAAAAAGAAAAAAGGAAGCATGCATTTACGAGGGACTCTGGCTCCCGAGAAGGTGAAGCCTGGCCCAGAAGGAAGGTACGCTCTTTCTCCTATCCTAATGCCTCAGCCTATTTTTTTACATATTTACTGGATTGGATTTACTTTCCCTGATGCTTTCTCTGTTTTTTCAGTCCTACTTTTTTTTATTTTTTACATCTTTGCATAAAAATCAGTGCACACATTTTAGCTGATCTCCTGAACTGCAAAGCCCAAATGAGTTTGGAATGACACAAAAAAGTTAAATAGTTTCTAATCAAGAGAAGGGAATAAATGATAGGTGCATGTAAATCTGTGTAGCTCCATGAAAGGAAATGAGGCTGTTGTGCATTCTATTTTTAAAAATCTTTATTCTAATTTGAGGCTAGGTAGCGATGTTCATCCTGAATTCATCCTTGAATTAAATCCCATGCGTTTATACAAAGAGCAGATTTCAGTCTCTGTGTTTTAAGAGTATATTAGTTTATCACTTTAGTTACGAGGAACATTACGTGTCTCTTCCTTTTCCCCTTTATTTTACCTACTTTAAATTCTAGTGGAACAATTCACTTGCCATCACTAGGAGTGTTTGACAGAACAAGATAAAGCTGTGCCAAATTGTTGATGATATAGCACTGTGCCAGATCATACAATGTTTCTACCTGTGGCCACATCTGGCACTTTCTCTTCCTGGTTCTGTTGGGAGACTCGTCAGCTCTGGTTCATTTTCTGTGATTATCATTAGGGCAGGATACATCCTTTCCTTCTCTGTCTTGAAAGCTTCTAGCATAGTTGCAAAAAGATTTTAAATTAGAGGTAACTAAATAGGAGTTAATTTTCCAATAGTTTGAAATATGATTGATTTTATTTTTGAGCTTATTAGAAAGCCAGATCAACAATTTTTCAGTCTTCATTTTTTAATTAGTAGCTCTATCACAGTTTGAATCTGGTCTAGCTGGAAAAAATCTGACTAACACCACTGAACACTGTACCAAAGCCTGAGAGTATTCCCATTATACACACCTGTGTGTATAAATGTCAGTCTTTCCAAACAAGTGCCCATGCTCTTTCTTCTGAAACTCAGTAACTTAACTTCTGGTGCTCTCACTGGTGAGAGCACAGAAAATATATTCAATGCATTCATAAAATATAGGCCTTTTGTTGGGTTTTTAAAATTATTTTAATTGGAGGAATTGAGCTTCTAAAATGTAGCAAGAATGGGGTCATTGGTAGGCTGACAATCATTTGACTTTATCTTCAAATTTATTCTCTCTTTTTTTATTTTTTTTTGTTTCTTTCTTTTTGGAGCTAAATGATTGCCTTTACATTTTGGCTTAAAGAACATCTATGGCTTCTTAACCTGCCTATTTCCTGAAAAGATTTATGCATTTGTTTCATACTGAATTCAGCCCTGAAATTAAAGAGTCAATGAATCTTCACAAAATTAAGGAAGTCATTGCACAGAAAGACCAAATAGAATTTTTTAAATGCAAGTAATTTTTTCTGTATTAATATGGGTAAGAGGCACTATTATTAAAAAGGAGTAGCTTTCACATAATTTAAAAGGATATGAATATTGTGTAGCTCAAAACCTTAAATTAGTCTTTCATAGCTGAATAACAGGGTATAAATTGTAGTCCATTTCTTTGTGCAGTATCTGTAAAAATGGGGTCTGGTATCTTAGGGTTTCCTGGGAATACAATCATGTATGTGTGTGCTATTTGCAGACATTGGTATAAAGGTATTGATATAAATGACTACAAAAGGTGCAAGACAATGGGGAATGACATGCTGCATGTCACAAACCGTTCCAATCTTCTTGTGCTATTTAAGTAATTTTAGTCTGGTTGTGTCCCTTGTGACATGGGGCCACTTCTTTCTCCTGGATTAACTCTGCTGGGACTCTAAGTGAATGCAGAATTTGATATATGGGGTTTGAAGTGTTTCAGTAAAATTTAAAATATTAATTGGTTAATAATTTGCATTGATTTATAGTCTGGTTACTTTGAAGGTCTTCTGGGTCATGTCAGTCCTGAAATAATTAAAATAATACACAAAAGGGTGAATACAATAAGTGCCAATAAAATTAAATAACCACCCTGTTGCTCCTCTCAAATGGAAGAAGTATGAAAACAATCTCAATTGCATAACTTCTTGATAAATTTCTTACAGAATTTGGACCGTTCAAGAATAACCCTGAGTACTGCAAAAGCTCATTTACAGTCTGTGGCAGCACTGGACAGCCTTATTCTAGAAATCATGAAAAAGTGTTAATTTAACATAAATCTAAGCTTTCAAAATAATTCAAGTGTAATCAGGAGTCCATAATGTAGAAATCATTGAGGATCATTTGTCATTATGTTAAAAGGAGACTAGGCAGAGATCAGAAGCACTGGTTGTCCCAGTGCCCTCCATTTCACCCCAGCATCAAGCTCTTTTGCACATTAAGCTTCTTACAAGTCTTCTGATTTTTCAGCTGTTGGTTCTGTTATAAATATACCTCTGCTTTGTAACGTCACAGTGTTTGCTCTGTGCACTGAGCCTACAGACTCAGGAAAGAGCAAGGAAAAGCTCCAGTTAATGGCTGTGGGTGAAATATTGACTGAAAGCACATTAGTAGTAATTATTAGTGCTCTCATTATTTTTATGTATAGATATAGATTATATATCTTTATATAGATTTAGGAAATCCCCTGTAAATAGAGAATCTCAGATCGCTTCCTCACCAGTTAAAAAAAAAAATATTCTGTATTGTTACCATATGAAATGGCTAATAAGTTAAAGTTTTGAATAAACAAAAAGAGTTAGAGACGAAATAGGCTCTTTAAACAGCTCAGTCATTCCTTCCACTTTAAAAATCTGTGACATCCCTTAAAGATGGTAAGGTAACAGGGGGAAGTGGAGCAGTGGTCATGAGCAATCCAGGTTCATGTTTCTCTTTGTCCAGCCATGGAAATCGAAACAACGTGAAACTTCAGACACCTGTTTTGATAAGCATGTTAAATGTAGATATTTTTGAAAAATTCACTATTAAATAAAGTGCCAGCAGATGGCATTGAAGAATATATGTCATCATTCCAGTTTCTTGTAGAAGGAATAAGGCTTCCTGTACCACAGATTTCTTCCTCCATGTATCTTCTAAACACTGTATGGAGTTCACTAAAGCAGCCAACTTACAGCAGCTGGAGACCTGGTCTTAGGTGTAAGAAAACTTAAAAGGCTCTGAGATCTTAGCTCTTTGTATGCTAAAGTTTTTATTTCTCCTCTCCTACAGAGGCAGGCTGAGAGAGTTGGGGCTGTTCAACTTGGAGAACAGAAGGCTCCAGCAGACCTTCTAACACCTTCCAGTACTTAAAGGGGTCCTACAGGGAACCTGGACAGGCAGTTTTGGCAAAGTGACAGGACAAAGGGTAATAGCTTCAAACAGAAAGAGTGTGGGTATAGATTAGGTATTAAGAAAATCTTTACTGTGAGGGTGATGAGGCACTGGAACAGGTTGCCCAGAGAAGTTTTGCTTGCCCCATGCCTGAGCAGTGTTCACAGCAAAGCTGGATGGGGCCCTGAGCAACCTGGTCTAGTGGAAGGTGTCCCTGCCCATGGTGGGGGGTTTTTAATTAGATGATCTGTAAGGTCATCTAACCATTCTCTGATTCCAACTCAAACCATTTTGCTGATTCTGTGATGCCCTGGACTCAGCCATCACATGGAAAAATCCTGACTGGATTGCCATCAGTAACTGAGAACCATCACAGTGGCACGGGTCTCCTGTTGTTTCTGTCTGCCATGGTTGTGAGCTGTTGGTGCCATTGCCAGTGAATTAATTAATAGCTTTAATGTCCCTTTTAATGGTGATTGCTCCAGATTATCTTTTGCCATTTCTACTTTATATTTGCAGGGTGAATATGAAGAAAGTAAAGGAAGGGAAAATAAGAATGTATAAGAACAACAGAAGTTAGTGAGAAAAAAAGAAATGGGGAAATAAAATGTTGAAAGATAAATGATACTGAGATCAAGAGGATTGAGTCAGAGATCTCACTCTGGTAATGAAAAGTAGCTGAGTTTTCACTTGGATTGGTCTTAGTTAGTCAGACTTAAGAAAGCCAGATCTGTTTTGATTGCCTTTTGTGATCCAGAGATGATGGGTGGAAGAGACACAAGAAAACAGAAAATACAAAAAATAATAATATGCTTCAAAAAAATAACATTCAAGATATTTCCTTTTCATTTGTCTTTTTAGACTTTTGTCTTTCCCATCCCCTAAATGTACATTTTTATGTCTTGATTCTCTGAGTTTCTGTTTTCTACCTTTTTTTTTCATGTTTTGCATATTTCTCCCTCTTCCTTTGAATGTAAATAGATAGGATCTATATTTTCTCTTAGGTGTGTTTCTCCAGGTGAAAAGGTTTGTACAGTTTGACTTCGAAATCAGTAGTGAGAACTTCAAATATTCATCTCTCAGTAGGTGGAGAAGGTCTTAACAAACACTGCAGATGAATCAAAGGCTATTTGGTTATGTTTACTGCTGTAACAAAATGAAAATATCTGCTGCGTATTTGTATGGTTTAATACTGATGGGTGATTTCTTCCTCCTTGTCTCGAATCTGACTGGTTTTGAAATGCCAAATCAAACACCCATCCAGTGAATGTGCAAAGACGTGTCTGTCGCAGAAGCAGCTGCTTGCAGATTGCTTTACTTGAAGTGCTTAGAGAGGTAGGGTTGCCCAATGGGGAAACGGGCTACAGACTAATTAAGAAATGTCATGTTTCTTCTTCCTTGCCTTAAAATTCTCCATAGAATTTTTTCGTTATTAAGCACTTCATAAGATCCCAAGCCTACTGAACTTTGAAAACTTGCAAAAAGCCTTCTGCTACAAGTTTTAATTAGAATGTTTCCCATTCCAGCTCATGACAAAACAAATAGGTGACCTCTAATTGGTCTTCATAATCATCTACCTATCTCAAATTAAAGTTGTGGGGTTTATTTTAGGTTGGTACGAGGAAGCTCCGCTCTTTTTTTATTTCCCCTTGTTTCTTTTATGGTATTTTCTAATAAAGTGAAGGAAATCCAAGTAGTTATACAGCATTCACCAAGCAAAGGTGTGAAGTGTTGGGTTTATTGTGGCTTTTCATATTCACGGAAAACCAAGCTGGCGTCTTTAATGCATTCACAGATGTCAGACATCTTGTGAAGAGAACCAACGTACTGTAGTATGATTTACTTGGCAACAGAGTACAGCAAAAAAAGGGAAAATTGTTTGGCTGCAGGATAGACAGTAGCTCTGGACGTACCTCCTAGCCAAACAGTCACACTGAGCTGACTGTGTTATCACAAATTCATCTTTCTCCCATTTGTCCCACATTCCATCTCACACTGACTCCTTGTTTTCAGCACTGTCACCCAGTGACCTTTCTGTCCAATCTTGTAATGCCAGCAGGGGTGAAATATTATGTTTTGACTGATTAAGCAAAAGGTTAATTAGAACACACACATTTATTTTTTTTTACCACGTGTTGGAGGGGTGGGAAGAAATAAAGAAAAAAACCCCTTGAAAGCTTAAATAACATTAGCTACATTTCTACATATGGAAATATCAAGAAATAATAAAGTTTACTTGCTTCTGAGTCCCTCAGTAAGAAGAAGAATAGAATGTAATAATCTATCATATTCATCTTCTTTTATTCATATTAAAAAATGTTTTCTATACAGACGTTCGGGTCTGCGGCTTAGTTGCTCATCCTTCTGGCCCAAAGCACACTTCTGCACACGGGCAGCATTTCTGTCAAATCTCACAGCCTCTGTCTGTGTTTCGTGTGTGACTGGTCTTATGTTCCTCTGGTGCTACCTTGGTGTCTCAGGGCATTTGCCAGACCGTCTGTAGCATATCTCACTTGCAGGGTTCGTGAGCCAGAAGCAGCTCAGCACCCTGGCTGCAGACCAGTGGGACCGAGACCACGGCAAGGACGGGCCGCAGCACCGAGCTGCAGCTGAAGGCAGGGCTGCACCAGGGCCAAAGGGTTCCGCTCAAGTCACCAACAAACAGAACCCATCACTGCTGACTCTGGGGTGGTCAAATGACTTCATATGCTGAAACCTCAGAAACTCAGACCTGACAGGAGCCGTGCTGAGAAACAATACTAGCCAGGACTAACTGGGATTTACTAGGTGTCCTCCATGACACCATTAGCACCCACAGAAGTTCGTAAGAACAGAACAGGCAAATATTGTCCACACCCTCTCACAGCCTTCAGCAATTTGCAGTTCAGTCTTTCTGGAATTAAATGTATTACTTTCCCTTTCAATAGCCCATTGTGGATTTTTCTTCTATGAGTTTATCTTTTGTTGAACAAATGTAAATTTTAGCACCTATATTGTCCTGTTACGACTTCCACAACTGTGCTGCACAGCACAGTAGTATCTTTTCTTCTGAAATTTCTACCTGCTAGTTTCATTTGATGCACTGTAGCCCTTGTTTTGGAAAAAACAATGAATACTGATTCTGTATTTACTGTCTTCATTCCACTCATGTTCTAAACATCTCTATCACACACCCACACAGCTGTCTTTCTTCCAGGTTGAAGAGCTGTAGTCATTATGTATATGAAAAGTATTCCACTCCTTAAATGATCTTTTTCTATTTTTCAGTTCTACTCTCTGTCTGTTTTGAGATGGGGAACTGAGAATTTGAAAGGTTAGAAAGAGTGACTTGGTGACTTTTTTTACGTCCATGGTCATACATTACATACAAACCATAACAACCGTAGAAAAAAATCAGTCATGAAGGTTGCAGTAGGCATGAGTAAACTGGTGTTATGACTTCTGGGATAAACCCACAAACTGTTACATCTTGGACTTGTTAATTTCTTTTTTCATGCTGTGCTATTTATGTAATTTTATGCAGTTTAAACTAAGCCTTTTTCTACCCTCTAATATCTCATATCTTATTTTAATTGCTTTAGTGCCTTTTTAAGAATTATTTCCATGTATATTTTCCACTCATTTTACCCTACAGGCAGAGGTCCAGAGTGCCTCCAGCACTGAGAGCTTTGTCTCCTTTTTTTCTTTTCAAAAGTAGTAAATATCTCATCAGTCCATAAAGGCCCTCCCACCCCAGAGCATCTTGCTGTTTGTGTCTACTCTTACCACCTTCTCTACAAAGAAACCTGTACGATTCAGTCGGCTGCAATGAGGCAGCTGCCACTGACAGATTTTCCTGTAGGAAAATACTGTGAGATGATTCTGATCTCACAAAAAATGTACTAGAAGCAACCTTTCTTCCACATATTCTAAAAGGAGCCAAAAATATAAAGCAAAGGGGTTTTTCACAGTATCTAGGGAACTTAGGAGCAGAAATCCCACTAAGACATCAAAGAGGTTTTTCCTTAACTCCCTTGGATGCTTCTGAAACTCCCATCCTCAAAGCTTGTCCTAGAAGGATTATAAGCACACCCCAGCAGCAGGAATGTGTTGTTCTGTTTAGCAATTGTGCGGGAGAGAATTGTGTTTGAGCTGCATGTGAACAGTCTCCCTTAGATCACTGCCTGCATCAAAAGATTGGCTCAAGCCCTTTCCTCCTCCCTGTTCCTTCCCAAACTGGCCACGTCACAAGGGAGTATTTCTGGATGCTTCAAAGGAGGACAGACCTAAAGAAGGTTTTCACCAGCTGTTTCATATGCATAAACTGGAATTATTTTACATTACATAATTAAGCCTTGTGACTGTACCTTCCCCACAAAAGGAGCAAACCTGGTGACACATAGTCTACAGTTTAAGAGGGCTTTTTGCAGAAAGGAAATTGAGACACAGAGTGATTTAAGTGGTTCTCCCAAGGACAGAAAAAAGGAACAATGGCTAGGGCATTAGCCTGAGCCTTGCCAATTTAGCTCAATGCCTTTTCAGATATTTCTGAAAGTCCCTGTGCACCTTAAATAGATAATTATATTTTTTCACAGTAGTATGAGGTAACTGCATAAAAAGTTTAGAAGTGCTCTAAACTGTTGTTCTGGCACACAGCTAAGAGGAGAACAAGAGAAGTCAGACCAGGAAGTTCCTGACTTGCGGATGATTACCATAACAACTTAGTTATCCCTCTTTGTTTCCTTTACTGTAATTACTGGTTGTGACCTATCACATATGATGTAATTACTGTGTTATTGACATAGAGCTTAAGCTCAAGCACTTTCTAGAGGTGAACTTGATGTTTGAGAAGGCTTTCCCCCATCTTTCCCTTTTTGATAGGAAAATGAGAGTCTAGAGAATGGAAATGCTGAGCTCCCGTGCAGTGGGACTTAAGTTGTCTCAAAAATGCTGTCTTTATGAGCTGATAAAAAGACTTCAATAAGGAAAACCACACAAAGGATCCAATAGTTCTTGGCTATTTAGAGGAAAGAAAAGCAGAAGAATGTGAAGGAAAAATAATAATAATGTAACCTTCCATTTTCTAACATGGACAGTTGGCAATACTGTGCTTTTCCAATTAAGATGATAGCATCTGGACTACTGTAATCGTTAAGGTTGTAAACTGTGTCATGTTGCCCAGAGTGGATTCATCAGTCAGCTGGCAATAATTTATATGATTAAAAAGAAAGGCACTGCCCATAATTTTACTGTAGGATGGCTATGTTGTTTTTTGGGTTTTTTTTTTTCATATGTGGGAAATAATTTGTCTAAAGCATTGTACTGGAAGAAAAAAAACCTGCAACAAAATTAACAAAACATCTTCCTTTGTCTTCTCTTCCCTGTTCAAAAATACCTAATATAAAAGAACTAAACTGAGGCTTTAATGATTTTAAGATTAATTTTTTTACACACTAGATTAGATTATTTATTATATGCTGGAGTTTATTCCTGCAGAGATGCTCAGGCTAGCTGCAGGGTGGGGAGAGAAGCATGCAGCTTTAGAAGGGAAGACCAGTATGGCAGATGGGGCTGTGTGACAGCTGCCACCAAGATAGGCAGGGCAGGGGACAGCTGAGGGAAAAAAGAATTAACAGACCAAAGGGCTGGGAAATCCTCAGCAGTGAGGAGTTAGGAAGGTACAACTTTAAAGAAACAAAGAGAGACTGAAATGAGTTTCACTGAGTCGTTTCCCTTAGTCCTTTCTCTGGCATCCAGCTCAGCATTTGGATCAGTAATGCTGTTATCCTGCAAATGCATAAGAGTAGCTGCAAAGCAAGAACTGCTCTTTTAGGAGGAGATAGTTTGGTGTTCCTTGTTTGAAAAATTAAAATGAATCTGTCAGTAATTTCAACACTTCTGTGAGATTATGAAGTTTCTTTTAATTTCCTCCAAATCGTTTTTATCACGAGTTCAGAGGTAGAGTTCTAGTCTGAGCAACTTACCTGCTGATTCAGGTTTTCTGAGGTAAATTGAGACTGCTTAAATGCAAAGAAAGACTTGCTAGAAAGAAATTGAGAGCTCTTCTGGAGCTACCAAACCTTCCCTCACACAAGATCCTTGTTTGAGCCCTGTGTAAGGATTCACACCTGTGCTGAAATGGGAATGCTGAACACCTGTGCTGAGCAGGTGGAAGAAGTTATAAAAGCAGGGAAAAGGGTAAACAAGCTTTTCATAACTTCAGAATTCGGGTAAGCAGGGGCTTCTGAAAAGTTCTTTCTAAATCTTTGCTTTGTTTCTTCTGCTGGTTTTTTTGTTTCTGTTTTGGTGTTTTTTTGGTGTGTTTTTTTTGTGGGGTGTTTTGGTTTGATTTTTTGTTGTTGTTTTTCATTTTTGTTTGTTGGTTGGTTTATTTGTGACATGGGATAAAATTCTAAACATTTTTCATATTTTTCCCAAGCTGTTGACTTGTACCGATTCCAGATTGTTCCTTGCTTTCCTTAATGAGCCCTGGTACTTTTTCTTGGTTTGTGTAGCTCCCTCCTTTCATGACTGGAAACAGGAGTAATCACAAAGGAGGAAAAATGGTGATTTTCATGATAGGCTATAAGTGTCAGCTGGTATATTGGCCAGAGCTGCTCTGGCAATTTCTGTCTGACCCATTCCTATATATCCAAAAAAGGCCAGTTTGCACCCAGAATTTTTTTTGCTAATAGATCCAGTACTGATGGCAAGCTAATTGTGTGTTATCCTTAACAGATTTTTATAAATATGGTTATATATGGAAGGGCATAGCCAGCCTTCTCTCCAGTAAGGCAATACTAGATTCAGTGAATCAACCCTAGCCTTTAAAATAAGGTTTTTCTGATGGAAGAGGTTAATATTCTCTTCTTTGTGTCATAGAGGCATAGTAGACTTGCCATAAACTTTGTAGAAGTGGGTGATGCTTCACTGGAATAGAGGGGAAACTTGTCTTTCAGTTTGTGGTTTCCACCTCTAAGAGCCACCACGAGAGGACCTGTGCAGCATCCACAAGGTTTTGTGTTGGTTTTGGATGACTGAACTGCAAGTGGCTCTACGCACTTGGTTTCATCATAGTTCTTTAAAATATGTGTATTGACAGCATCAAAGTGACTTGCATTAATCTTTTTTACTCACTGGTACTCCAGCTTCATCCCTAATCTCAGTATATTTACTATTTGAATTAGTTTATTATTGGAAGATGAACCAAGACTACTACCATACCCCTACTACCCTCCCCCCATCTCCCTGCCACTGAAAGCAACCCATTTAACTTTTTTAGGTGATTTTTCGCTAGCAACCTGCGAAGTTTCCTTTTGGTGTAGTTGGGAATGAATAAATAGATGGGGATTACCTGAAAATGCTGCTAATGAATTGGTATATGTAATGCTCAAAAAAGCTTAGGCACACAATCAAACAGGTCTGTAAGAGAAAATCCATAGGTTGTTTAAGAGCAAGGAGCAATCTATGCTTGTGAAGTCACACCATGCAGACTTACTGGCAGGAGTATTTACCTTGCCAGTGGTAAAACTGCAGATTCCCAGGCAAGCTTGTCTGGCAGGGCACATGTGGGGCACAGTCTGCTGTGGGAAGCATCTCCTGGGCACAAATAGCCCTAAGTCAGTTTGCTGAAGGACTGCATTGCTCTGGAGAACTAAGCCAGAGTCTTACATAGGTGCATAGCCTTGCAAGGCCCCCCTTGACTTCAGAGAAGAGGAACTGATGCTCAAGTAGAGAAAATCACAGAATCACACAAATATTCTGAATTGGAAGGGACCCACAAAGATCAGTGACTCCAACTCTTAAGTGAATGGCCCACACAGGGATCAAACTCTCAACCTTGGCACTATTAGCACCAGGATCTGATCAGCTGGGCTAATACTGAGCCTAGTTGTCCTTCTGCTGTGTGATGTGGAAAAGGAGGAAAGGAGCTTCTTGTAATATTTCATTGGTGTGGGAGGCATTTAAGGATCTTTTTTTCCAGTGAAATAAATGGCTCCAGCTACAATACCTTGTGTTGGGTGGAGAGTCTGATGCTTCTGAGCGTGGACGAGAGGTAAAAGCTGTAGGAAATGGCTGGGTAACCTCTGCTTTTGAAGGCAGAGCTATAAACTGCAGGGGCATATTAGACAGGAGTATAGTATCTTACACTGAGACATGATTCTTGTTATTAATCAGTGATTAAATAACAGCTTAGCCATACAAATTCCTCCCACTTTCAAAGCACAAAAGAGCTGTGCTCATTTACTCCAGCCAAGAATTTGATATAATAATTTTGGGAAGCTTCCTGTTTCTTTCATCTTCACGAGAGTTCTTGTATTATGTAAAGAGACTGTGGCATGAATGTTACCTGGCCCAATTTCTGTGTGTAATTAATTGAGTTAGCTTTTTTCTCTGCATGCAATTCCACACACAAAATGATGTTTTAAATCACAGACAATTGCTGAGAACACTTTCAAGGAATCTTTTATTAAAAAAAACCAAAGGTCCCAAATATTCTGTTTTCTTTTATTCCTGCATTTTACAATTGTAAAGTTTTTAAGCAAGCAATATGGTATTTTTCTACTGAGCCTTCTAGTACCAGGCTTTCTGTTTATTCCAGAAATTTCAGTCGTTTTACTCCATTTGTTCTATAAGAATCGAACCCTGTATACTTTACTAAAACTTCTTCTTGGGATACTCTTGTCCAACAAGTGCAGCCCAAAGACATCTACATAGGGATAGTGCATTAAAAAAAGGAACACTTAGGAATGAAAGGTACTTTATAAAGTGCATAAATATTATGTGTAGGTCTTCGAATGTGGCTTGGCTGAGCTTTTGATAGAATACCTAGGATATTTTTCCTGCAATGACACTGTCACGAAGTCATTTGAGTAGTAATTTGTTTGGAGCAATACCTGTGATTTCTGGCATGTGCTGGAAATTTTAATTCAGGCTCACATATGTTGAGAATAAACACTTGAAATCACTAGGCTGGTAAAACATATAAGCTACATTTTATGACCTTGAGTTGAGTGAAGTTGTAGTATCAGCAGAGGCATATTTTGCGTTGCAATAAAAATAGTGTTTTTAAAGAAAGTCTCAGTTTGTACTGAGAGGAAATTTGCTGGGATTTCTTTTCAAAATGCTGATTGGAAGACAAGATGGGTGAGGGGTCTTCATCAAAGGGGAAAACTTGAAGAGAAAAGAAAAATAAAAGGGGCAGGTGTTAGAGTTTTGAAGGCTAGATACTGGATCAAGGAAAGAGAAGGATAGAGGGAGGATATAGAAACAATGTAAGTTGGGAAAGGGAAAATGATGCGGAAAACAGCATATCAAAAAATGAAGAGTAAGATTAAGAAAAAGAGCAGAGTTAGCAAAAGAAAAAGCATTAAAGCAGTGCTGGAATTAGGCCAGTGCTGGACTGTGGCAGTTCACAAAAGAGCCCTGACAGCTCTTGTAATGAGGGTCAGGCTAATTGAAATTTGTCCCTCTCCAATTCTGATGGTGAAATTCCAGTACCGATGAGAGAAGAACACAGAAAAATGCAGAATGAGGAAGAGCTCTCCAGCATGACTAGGAGCACACTTATAATACCAAGTATAAAAGGAGAAGAATAGAATTTTTCCAAACTGTTTTTTCTTTCTTTGCAGCACACTGTGAATTATCACTGGCATGGAACATAAATGGAATTCAGTCAAGTTCCAACTTTAAACACCGGGTCTGAGGAGACTTCTTAAATGTAAGTCATTTGGGTATTAATATATACATTATTAAAGTTTTTTCTGCGTTCGAAAAATAAATGTTATGATTTGGGGGCGAATAAACTGAATTTTTCTGGTGTTACTAAATAGCTGAATGTGTATTTTAAATAGAAAGCTTAGTGCAGGCTGTACCACAGGACCATGGCTGATTCTTCTTTACGGGGTCTCCTGTAATTAACGTTATCAGTAATACAAAAGAGGAAGGTATTTATTATGCAAGATCTGCAGCTAACTATTTATACAAGGAGATCTGATCCTTCTGGTCTATTTTATCCATCATTAAATCATGGAAGGAAATACGTGAGGCAAAGAATCCTAGGCTTTTTCCAAAGCAGAGTCTTCTTTTATGTAAATTAGGTTAATGCTATTTTAAGAGCAAAGTCCAGTTTTAAATATAAGTCTAGAAGAAATTGTTTAAATAACCTTTTTTTTTTTTTTTTTACATAAACCTAGTGTGTTGGGAAAGTAATCGTATAGAGTAAAATATATGCTCAGTATTTTTCACATACGGTGGGAAATACTTCTCAACACGCAAATTTATGGGACATATTTCTTGTGTTTCACTTGCACCAATTTAAGGGAGAGGCAACTCTGCTGAGGTAATGCTGATGCAAAATCCACTGAAGATCTGCCCAAGTGGTGAGGGGCGTGATTCAGCCAAGTGTATAAACACATGCTAAAATTCATTCCCACTCACAGCATATGCTCACATGTGCTATTGCTTCACTATCACACACAGTTTATGTCAGCTATAGCATAGTCCAAAAGCTGTAATATCCATCATTTCAGACAGAATGCAGAGCTGTAGGCTGTGGGAGTGAATGTGTTCTCCTTGGCTTCTGGGCCCCGCACATGCAGTGAAGCGCTGCTTGTGTCTGCACTCGGCCAGAGGCGCATCCTCACAGCTCTGGTGAGAAACCTTTCCCAGCACCAAGAAGTGCTTTCTGTAGCTGGATAAGGTGTTTTCATCTTCAATTCTTTTTGTATTTAGTAAAATCCAGCTATTCTGTTAATGTGTTTAGATAATATAGTGATTGGCACCTTAGAAATACTTTAGACAGACAGATAAAAGGATTCCAAATGCATCTTTTGTGAATTTTTAATAAAAGATTTTGCATTGTCCAGTGATGAAAACAAATCTTCTACGGAAAGACAAAACTATTTTCCATTACTATCATTCACTGAGGATGTTTGTACATGTTTGGTGTCTGATAGCATCTTAAACTTAATCATTTTACCATTTCTTGTGACAAGATATGTCACTTGACAAGCACTTGTACTTTGTATCTGCCTCTTCTTTTTTTCTTTTCTTTCTCGAGCTACAAGGTCTGTGCTGTATTTTTCACACAATGATGCAATTGACGAGCAGGTAAAGTTTTCTGACAGTAAATTGTTTCTTTACAAACAATACACAAGTTTTGGATTTATTTCAAATTCCAGAGAAACCAAAAAAACGGATAAAAATTTATTTCCTTCAGGTTTTTCAACTAGGGTTAGACAAAGAAAGCTCTGTATCACAGATCTTTTGGGGATCCAGTATCAGCAATCACTCTGACTGGATTTGACCTTGCTATGATTTTCTTTTTGCTGCATTGACATGCCTCCTCTTCACAGCCCTTCCCAAAATTATCTGTTACTGAATTATTCACAGAATCATATCATAGAATAGTTTGGGTTCGACAGGACCTTCAATATCATCTCGTTATCCTAATACTAATGGTGAACAGGCATTTTATAAGTGTCCAGTGTGTGGTGACAAAAAATATATTTTATAAATTAATTTCAAGTTAATGCTAAATTATTATGGAATTACGTACTGCATACACTTTACTACTAAAAGAGTTCATCATGTTTAATGTTATTACAGTGAGCACCAAAGGAATTAATAATGATTTGCGCTCCTTATAGAGTAGTACCAATGTAGAGGAAAGAAGGTTAGCCTAATTAAATTGCACAAACCACTTATGGGCTCTGCCGTATTGTGGAGGCTGTTTTTTATGTTAATTAATTCTGAATGGAAGGTTTCTGAAGTATTTTAATATTGTTCAAAGAGGCACCAGGAAGTATTTCAATTTTTATTTTTTTTTTTGTTCAGGATAGTTTGACCAATCAAGTATCATCCTTTCCATAATGAGCTCTTGCATGCTGTATAAATTAGAGTAAATAATAATAAACTGAATATTCTAGTATTTTATTGAGAGATAGACCTGAAGTTCGGTGAGGATATTGCTGTGTTCTGACAAGACACAGCTTGGGGAGCAAACCTCAGGCCTAGAAATCCAGTTCATTTTCTTGCAGTACACAGAGTTGCTGGACAATGCATTATGAACTTAATTCCCCTTTGGAATTGCTTACTGTCCTCATTCCTAGTGTTCCACAAAAACAAATGCTACACTACATTTGGCTTAGATTTTAGTTTCCACGCATCTGACTTCCTGATGATCTAGTGCTGTAGTTCAAGGGGTGAAAGGGTAAATTTTTGCATGTTATTTGCTTTCTGGTTCTTTTTAATTGTCATAAAGCAGAGAGGTACAAGGCATCTATTGGTAGCATTTTGGTGACCTGCCTAGATCCTTTTCAGCTTCCCTTAACTGTTGTTGAGTAATACAAATATTTCAGGCTGGGATTTGCACCAAAAAAAATAGCTGTGAAAAAACAAATATGAAAATTTGCTTCGCCTCTCCTTCTACTGAAATTCTTGGAAATGTTTTTACTTTTAGCCTTCTAATAGACCTGTTTGGAAATCCTATTCAAGCTGGATTTTTCAAACCCCAATTCCCTTAAGCACATGTTTCACATGTTAGGCATGTGTTTAAATTCTCTTGATTTAGTGTCATATACTTAAGGGCATTGCTGAACAAAGAAGGGCATGAGCATGTACTTAAATGCTTTGCTGATCAAAGGAACAAACCTTTTGATTTGATCTGCATTTAATGCAAGTTAGATCACCTATCCAGTAGTCGAGAATTTACTAAACGTCTCTACTAAAGACAGTTCTTGATTAAGCTGTGTTCTTCTGGGTATGGAAGTAGGCAGGGCTGCATAATACAGCATGTTTCTTAATATTTTTTTTTTTTAATGACGTTGGTTGTAAATTACATTTTCAAGTGCTATATTCTCGCTGCAAATAAAAGAAGGGATCAAGGTAGTAAAAATGAAAAAAAAAGAGGGGTTTGTTTGTTAAAGACATATATTCAGTCTAACACCAGAATGATTCGATATGTTTTATGTTCTTAATATTTTTTCTTTCTATATACAGTACAGTATGTAACACATCTCTTCCTCCTTACACTAAAAATTTATATTCAGGATACTCTAATGAAGTATATCTTGAGTCTCCTTTTCATGGCTAATGAGGAGACAACAAGAATTTGACTAATACTAGTACAATTACTGGAGCAGTGAAGCGTGCATCTCTGATTAGACGTGATAATTTGCAAGGCTGGGCTCTTCACATTAAGTTTGCAAACAGTTTAAAAATCACTTCCTCTATTTATCCAGCTAATCTCTGTTTAATGACTCCAGACCTGACAAAAGAAAGAGAAAATGTCTCTTAAAACCCCATACTTCATTTATGAAGCTTGTATGTAGAGGAGAGGTGTAATTGATAGCAAATTTTTTCCAGAACACTTTTAGATGAAGCCATGCAGCTGACTTTTTACTATGCAGTGGTATTTTTATTATTCCTGTAATACTCAGTCTCCTTTACACAGAGCTTTGTTGTCTTTGTCCAGGTGCAGACATATATTTCTACTGATCTTTGGCTCTTTTGATTTCTTTCTAATGTTCCGTTTGAATTAAATACTTGATAATCCATAGAGTATAAATATTTTTGTTAGATTTGCTTCTTTTTTTCAGAAAAGGTTGATACAGTGACTGGTGATGGTGCTGTTAGGGAACTCTTCATCACTCACCAGCATCTCGGACAGGGAAGTTTTAAAAGGAATCAGGCACGTACCATTCCAGATTTTTGAAATATTCCTTCATCTTTGAGGCCTCTGTTCACCATTTTGACTTGAAGCCAAGCAGCCTGAAACAACAGGAACTATGGTTAGAATTCTTGATGAATTTAATTAAGCAAACACGAGCAGCTCTTGCTGTCAGTAGGTGGCACTTGTCCCGAGGCAGGAGTGAGATGATATTTAAAAAGGACAGCCAGCGGTTTCAGCTGGGTCTAAGAAGGGATGCCTTCATGTAAAACTCTGTCCCAGAACACATCACTGACAGAAATAACCTATTCTAGGCGTGACTGCAGAGAAAGAACTTCCATTAGAGGATTTAACTGAGTTTGCCAAGTCACTTGATACACTCATACCTGGACCAAGTGCCACTGTATTGTCTCCATATTGCACAGTGGCATCACACGATTGCAATGTCTTTCAGGATCCTCTAAAACTGAGTAAAAACTGATTCAAAAGCAATATGCTGTCATAAGAAGGTAGAAAGGATTCAAGACTGTGACTCCCACAGATATTTTCTGGAGTTTTGCCTAAAATGTGTCAAAGCAGAAGTATGGAAAGAGGATCAAATACTCAGCCTGTTGTTTTGTATATATTTATTTGCTTATATAGCTTCCAGAGAGCATGATCAACTTTGCCTAAAATATCTTGTAAAAGATGGGCTTTGAGATTTCCCTGTCTGTTTTAGTAAGAGATACCTACTACCCTTTTGTTTCCACTGAAACACAGCAGTTGCAAGAATTGTGTAGAACAGACAGAAAATGTGCATCAACTTCCTTCCAGATCTATGGAAGTTATTTGTGTCAGAGAGGAGGGAATCTTTAGGGAAGTTTTGACATGAGCAGTCCAAGACTGCATGGAAAAGACATCTTTAAGTACCGAGGGCATCTGAATCTTTCTCCTCTTCCAGACACAAAAGAGAGAAAAACAGAAAGTTGAGTGTTTAGTTCTTGGGGATGGCAGCTTCTAAAACTGATCTGAATTCCCAGTGGCAGAGCATCCTCCCTGAAGACTAGGATAGAAGGGTGGAGGCAGTGCAAAATGACATCACTTCTTGCTGTTACTAATGTGATGGAAGATGGCCAATGCAGCTTCAGAAATGGAAAAAGCAGAGAAAGGATTTTCTTCATTTTTGCTCTGCAGCCTCCACTGGTGGTCTTTACAGGGCCAACTGTCTGATTTCACTCTTCCCCATTACAAAGTAGTGGATTTAAGGACCAGGAGGTAGTATATGAATGTGCTCTCTTCATATAAATCATAATTTTTTTTAAAAAATTGGCCCATTCTGCCTAGAACTGGAACTAAAGAAGCTGTTTCTCAAAGAGGAAAAATTGGATAGAAATTACACTATGATCAGTTCCTTGTTCCCTATGCTATTTAGAGCTCTTGCTCTTGAATCTGTGCAAGTGCTCTATATAATTGATATTACTTTGTAATAATAAGTTTCCTGCTTCTGATCACAACAGCAGCACTAGGAAACAAAGGACCGCTTTTGCTCTTGCTCAGTGCTCTGGAAAGTAGCTCATCCCCCCATGAGTGAAGGTGAGGGACTGCAGTGTTTTCATGCAATTCGATTGTACTTGTGATTAGCAGAAAGTTTCCTCACCATTACCCAGTGAGTGGTTCCAAGCAGACATCCAGTACTGTCTTTAAGCTCCAAAGCTGCCTGTTAAGCTTTGAGGAGAATTACCAAGTTACTTTTTCCTCTTCCCTGTGCCTTGAGGCAGGATGTGAAGCATTGGAAGGGTGGAGCTGCTCAGTCTCCAGCTGCCTGTTGTCATTCTGTGCTGGGATAGAGCATTTAGAAGCCATTGAGGCCACAATAGATTTTTAGGACATGTTTACTTACAAACAGGTTGATGTTAATGCAATTAAGTGATAAAAAGAAGAAGCAACAAAATCAGTCATTAACCTTAAATGTAGAGGTTTGGTGGTTCCAGCTTATTGCTGGTTCCAGCTTATGGGACTGGTTAATGAACTTCTGCTTTTTCTAGAGCTCATACCTTGGAAAGTTCCTAGGGCTATATAATTCCCACTCCTTTTGAAGCAGATAATTAGTGGAGACACCCTGAGTTAATTCTGCCTTTTTTCTGTTCTGAGTGAGGTAACACCCTCCTTTTTCTCTTCTGTTTACACATTCTCTGACTGTATTAAAGGCAGGACAGGAAACTTTCCATTTTTTTCTGCTGGTTAGTTCTTTTTACTTTGTATTCTCTAGTGTAAAGAGTAAAGTACATTTTGCCTTGTAGCCAAGTAGGGTCTAATTTGGTTCCCTGTTAAATAAATGCAAGCTTTTCAGTAGGCTTTGTAGTTTCATAGTAGATTTATCACTTGTACTCATTTTAAAAGAAACAAAATCACTTGTAAGTTGGACAAAAAAATCAAACCCAAGTATAATGGAAACTCTATGTGGCCGGGAATCGGTGCTGAGAAGGGTTTTTACTTGAGGAGTGTGGCAGCAGTTAGAAGCATGCTCTCACTTTATCTCAAAGCCAAGGCATTCTCTGAAATGGATCCCAGTAGTTGCCATGCATAGCAAAAAAAAAAAAAAAAAAGAAGGCACATTGGTACTCTTCTGAATACACCCATAATAAAACCTTAAGTTTATTTTGTTGACAGTTCCACAAATTAAAATGTGAATATAGCAAATTTTTCCTTCCAGTAGTTTTTCATTTTCATTATCAACGTAGAGGACCACTGTTTCAAGCATGCAGAGTGTCTGCGCCTTTATCTGTCACCCAATATTCCTGATTTCTCTGTAGTGGTGTCTTTGCTTAGTCTCTCTATCTTGTTGCACTCCACAATGAGAAAAACCTGGAGCCTAATGAGGCAGCCTAAATTCCCTTTTATAAATTACATCCAGAATCCCCAGTGGTGGGTTTGCTGGCAGTCTGCCAGATACCATGTTCCACTGCATAGACCTCTCTTCTTTCCCACTGAGATTACTCACACGGAAGAGTTCATGTATCCCTGAGTATGTCCAGGAGCGTAAGCGGGCCCGTGCTTAAGGCCTTAGCGTGGCAATGTGGAAATCTGAACTCTGAGATTCGGCTACGCGTCCCTGAACACGCAGAGAAATCAATATCATAAATGGCAACAGCGTCAGGTTTGCCTGTTTTTAAAATAGCAAAAATATTCCCTCCTTTCTTTGTTTGCGTGGATCACGGGCTCCTACAGGAGTAGATGGAGGTCTGGTAATCACAGAAGCACTTGGGTTTTCCCAGGACATTTCTTCTTCCACCGTGAGGAATGTTGAAATAAGATTCACTAATCAGCAGGGAAACCACTATAAATTCCAAGTTTACCCAGTCCCCCAGGTTGTTTCCACCTCTCTGCATATCTGATTTATTTGAATCCTCATTTCCTAAGGAAATGAGATTTATGAAAACATCTTTACCTGTCTTTCATTTTGAATCAGACATATTTGTGAATAAAGTTCTTAATCACATCAAATTCCTAATAAGTAATAAAATACCTCTCCTGGAAAGCAAATATCTTTTTAATATGTCCACTGTAGAGAGTGGAAAATAAGAATCACTTAAATTCTTACTAAAGCAAAAAAACCTACACAGAGTAGTACATTATGAATACTTAGCTGCTTGGGAAAAAAGCAGCTTTCTGAGTTTTTGGTATTTCAGACATTAAAGAATCCCCTCCTCAAGTAAATCTTCTTTCCTATGTGAATTACCAGTTTTCAAACAAGGAGCAACAGAAAAAGATCTATTTTTTTCCATCTAATACCTACTGGATATTTAGTTAGGGTGACCTCACACATATTCAGTTAAAAGTTAATCACCTGGAAGACACTAGCCCAGCGGAAACCAGATGTAGTTAGCACCACTGCTCACGGAACAATTTCTCTGCAGATCCTTGTAATTTCTTCCCCAGATGTGACCTGTCCCCTCTGATCATTGTGCTATTTCAAACGACATGTTCACACACTCCACAGACTTCAAAGCAACTCTTATACAAAGCAAATCATCCCCAAGTTTGGAATAAAGAGGGATTGAGCTATTTCTTAAATTACTATTTAGAAAAGGGCCTTAAATTGTATCACCCTTTCCATTTAGTTGTTGATAGTCTGAGGCTGGTGTGGTGCTGTTTATTAGAAGATTCTCAAGTCACAGACAGGAACTGATGCTCAGGAAGCTTCATCTGAAGATGAGGAAGAACTTCTTTACTGTATGGGTGACCAAGCACAGGAACAGGTTGCCTGGAGAGGTTGTGGAGTCTCCCTCACTGGAGATATTCCAGAATCATCTGGTCACAATCCTGTGCCATGTGATTGAGGATGGGCCTGCTTGATCAGGAAGGTTGGTCCCTTGCAACCTTATCCATTCTGGGATCTCTTTCAGCACCCTTTGGTTTTGCTACCTTTATGGAAAGCGTGTGTCATTTCACCACAAATGGGACTCTGCCTTCAGGATGTTTTGCAATGGATTTTATTGTGCTTTTGTTGGTTGCCTCAGAGACTTTTATCTGTGTAGGTAGTTACCTTGATTTAGTCACCTTTTTAGTTTTCTGAGCTCCCTGCCTAAATCTGGAATTCCAAGAGCTGTGGAAATTCCGTTCTACCTAGAAATTCCTTGCGAGCTGAAACCCCAGTTCATTTTCACAGAGATTTCTGGTACGGTCTGTAAAATAGACAATACAATTGTTGCAAGACAATAATGCTTCTATAACTAATTATCAGGCTTTTTCCTCTTCATAAGCTCTTTACATGTGGCTATAGCATGTGGATATAGGCAAACAGAATGTGAATTCCACTGCACTATCAGCAAGCTTTTAGCCAAGGTGGTTCACTACCTCAAAAGTAGATTTTGTGCTTAAGGGTTGCTTCTGAGCTGCAAAGTTCCAGGTCACAGCTGTTGGCATTTGAATATGCATCTCTGTTGAAAATGTGCAAAATGTTTGGCATTGTCAGAACAGGAAGTCCAGCTGCAACAAAAACAGTAGTTTCATGTGGAAGCACCTATATGCAACAGCACACCAAGTATTCCTAGAAGGAATCTGCTGCCCTCCTGATGTGTGAGGGTACTTATTTTTGTGTTTTAACCCTGAAATAAGGGTTCCTTGCCTTAGAAAACTTAAGGTAGGGGTTTGGTTTTTTTGGTCACGAAAGTTAAAACAATTAACTCATTCATAAAGCAGGAACTTTAATTGAGATCACCAAGGTTGAAATACAAGTGACTTATTCACAACTAGAATTATATGTTTTTGCCAGCCTTTTCCTCTAAATATTTGATCATAGAAGGGCTTGTTTTAGACCAACTGCAGCAGCAGAAAACATTACTCTTAGATTTTATATTCCGTGAGTCAGTGGAAGTTGGTAACACACAGCTATATTTATCTTGTCCTGTCATTTCAGATGTACCTTACCCCACTCTATGGAATCATTTCTTATAGATCCTGGCAGCAGTCCTTGCCATCTCATACCTGAGGTTTTTTTTTTTAAGCTAGACTTGTTTATTTTAGACAGGTTGCTTCATACCCTGTTCAGAAATGAAATGTTTTCTCTGTGTATGGAATTTGACAGAAATGAAGAAAAATCTCATCCATTTTCCTCAGTTGTCCTTACCTCATATGAAGGAAAACATTCACAGCTGTCTCTAGTGTCCTGCAATGCAATAATTTTTCTCAGAGGTAGACTAATACCCGAAAACCTGCTGACAAGGCCACTTGCCTTCTGCACTTGGTACTGTAATGTCTGGACACTGGGAGTACAGGTATGATCACTTTAAGTTTCTATTAAGCCCATTAGCCCTTTAAACAGACACATAGTTTGCTATTTAGGCTAACAGAAAAGGCACAAGGATTTTTACTGACACTGAAATGAATAATTTCTGAAACACCCCAGGGAGCCATGTACAAAGATCTTACTGAAAATCAACAACATTTGTACTCAGTAGAAAACTTTCTCCTTGGAAAATTACTGCAGATTCATATTAGGAATCACACTAAAAGAAATCTTCAACATTGGATGAGTTGATTTCTTCCTTCTTTGTCATTGGGCTCATCTTTGTATTATATGAGTGTAGTGGACTGTGCTGTGCTATTGAGGCACGTGTCCAGTGCAAAGTTGACTTGAGCTGTTTTGAATGCCAGTTGCTACTCTAATAACCATTTTTAAGATGGCAGCATGAAATGAATATGCTACAGTCTGCACAAAAGGAAGATAGAGCAAATATAAACTTAGATCAGATAATTAACACGCCTTTGTGCACAGTGCTTGTAACAAATCCCAAGAAACTATTCTATGATATTTTAAAGCAAGGAGGTTAAACTTTGTAAGTGTGATGAGGTTCCTCTTTCACTCTTTGAAGTGATCTAGATGAAACAGGGGAGTTTTTTGTTTAAGGTCAAAAAAATGCAAGTGATAATGGATATAAAACATTTCAACCTCAAGCCAACAATTCTAACTTTACAAACTGAAAAAAAAAAAATAGGGATCTTTCCTGTGATTATATAAACAGAAAGGTTTAGACACTTCTTTTAGAGATGCAAAGCAGTACAGTGAATTGTAATAGTGCTGGAGAGGCATAAGGCCCTCATGAGCAGAAAAGAGCATTAATGTATTTTCTGGAGGAAATCCAGGGGTGTGTTTCTTTTATTTTTTTTTTTATTCTTCTTTCTTGGTTTGGGTTTTTTGGGGTTTTTTTGGGTGTGTGGCTTTTTGTTGTTGTTCGTCTGTCTGAGTTTGGGTTTTTTCGGTTTGGTTTTGTTTTGGAAAAAGACTAACTAAATTTTACCACTGAGTCAGATAATTGAGCTGAATATCAATCACTGCATGAACAGCAGCAAATACCTGGCATATGCAAGAGAAAAAATTATTGCCTGCATAACCTGCAACAGAGAAAACAGTGATCCCAGTGCAGTTCCACAACCCATGCCTAATGCTGTGGTAGCATCTGCAGTGTGTCACTGCAATCTCACACAGCAAAATCAGGTGTATATTAAAGAAGAAAGCCATTACAAGCCAAATTCTGTGGGATGAAGTCAACAGTGGCTACACCCTAAGAAGGCTGGAATTAGACTTTAAGCATTCATTCAATTTTCCTAAATTGTAGTACGTAACTGTTATCCTGACAGTAAAAAATTTTATTCTTTCCTGTATATCTAGGGTTTTATCCCATTACATGCTGACCTTGCTTATATAATTGGCAAAAGGGTATTCCATTAAAAGTAAAAGCTTTTTTATTTCATTTTGTCCGTATGATTCAATTTTTAATGTCCATCCTCTTAGTGACCAAACATTTACCAGGTTCACTAACTTTCTGTAGGTGACTGTATATTACGGCTCAGTTGCTCTGAGGTCAATCCACCGTTTTCCTATTTATTTACTTAAAGAAATGAACAGACTTTCTTGTCCAGACTGGCCATTTTCTAAGATAGTACACAGAATAAGCCACAACTTTCAGGCACCAGGACTAATTGCATATTGGATATAGGTATGCATTTTGGATATAGGTATACATTCTCAAACCAAACTACATCAGGCTTTTCTCTGACCTTTTTATTCTTACTTAGATAGAAACTGATAAGTGCATGATAGCCTAAATTAAAAAGCTGTATTTAAATCCATTTTTGTGTGCAACTGCTGTGTACACTGGAAATCTGTCCAACTACTAAATTGCACCACTAGCTAGTTTGATAGTTAAAGAAAGGCAGAGCTGGAATTACTGTATCTGTCCTAGAGGTTTCAAAAAAGGGAATACTAAAATATCTAGTCAAAATTATAAATTGAAGTGTAAAACTGTGAGGGTTTAAGGTATGGCAGAAAAGCTACCAATTAAATTTATTTTTGCGGTGGAAAGACAGTGGATTAGATTCTCTAGGTGCTTTATACAGAAAAAAGCATAGATTGAATCTTCCAAGATATTCAGTGCTGTAAACCGCTTCTAAGCTGTATACTGCTAGGAGGCAGGCAAATCCTTCCATCAGTGCTGTTAAAGCAGTTTTTAAACTCATTGCAGGTGGGGTGTGCCCTCAGTCTCAGAGCTGGGGTATTTCATGTTTCCACTCTGTGCTCTCCACTCTGTTGTAGAAACTAAGAGAAATAGCTGTGACAATATTATGGGTTCTGGTTTATGCAATTCTGAAAAAAAAGAACAGTAATGAACACTAATTAACTGAAAATAAATTGAGGGGAATAAGTGTGTTTAACTTTTGCGGTATTTTAACTTTTAAAAGAACTAAACCAATTTCTTTTAAAAATAAACTAAGAATCTTGAGAAAAACTCGGGCTTTTTGTGACAAGAGGAGCTTCTAGCCACACAGTATCTATCAGGATCATTGAAAGTTGTTTGCAGTGTACTATGGAAAATAGTTCTGCAATGGTGGGGTGTACTTCTAGTACTAATCTAATAGTATTCTAGTATTTTTCATCCATGTTTTCATCTTTGTTTAGTTAGAAAATATCTAAATGTGTTGTCTGTGAAGAAAGCATGACAATGCTACAATAGCTTCATTACAGCCTTCACAGCCTATAGAAGTTTTGTGCTTGGATTTATTCTAGGAATGGAATATCACAACGAGACAGAACTTAAGGTTTCACCCTTTGGAAAATTCATAATGGCTCTTGGCATGAACTAAAAATAAGGAAAAAGCATCAGATATGAGATTTTGAGAAACAACAGATTTCTGCACTTTGACATTATTAATTACAATACATACTACATTTTGCACAGGACCAAATATTTAAAAAAAATAATAATTAAACATTTCACACGACTTTTTTTTCCTTGAAGTATTTTCTTATTGCTGAAAACTTTCCTTCTGACTCCATTTCCCCATCTGTTCCTAGCAAAGCATTTCATATATATATAAATTTTCCGATGCTTTGCTTTTATGGCTTTGCTACTAACACACAAGAGTACTGTCACAAATGTGTATGTGTAAAGTGAAGATAGGATCTGGTGGCATATTTATTAACTGGCTTTCAGAGACTTGTTAGATGGAACATATTTTGGTAGAAAGAGGTATTTATATTCACAAATTAGGTTGCTGGTCTGTAGTTAGATTTGTGTGGAAGGTACAACCTGCTATCTGATCAGGTCTTAATTAAATCTTGGGAGCAGTGGATGTCTCATGAATTCATTTCATGAAATGAAAGAAATTTAATATAAATGCAGTACAATACATACGTAAAAGACTAAACAATTGTACTAGAACTGATGGAATAGATCTTAAATTAGTTGCATGTAGTTTTTGTTTGTGATCCATCAGCTGACAAGGATGATAGGTAAAGCTTTAGCTTGTTAATACCTGGCCCATGAAGGAAGGTAAGAACTAAGGCTTTGTCCTTTCAGGCAAAGGAATTTTCTTATACGTACAAATGCCAAAAGACAGTTGGTGGAAACTGAAACACTCTTCATGTTCACAAAGTTGTTTTTGAGTCTAATGAATCCTTTCCAAAGTAAGGACCACAAAAGCTGAGGCAGCCTATCCAGGTTATCCAGGACCAGCAACCTTGAAAGGACTTGATGCTTACCTTGGGAAAACTGGCTGTCCTGAGATTTGCCCCAAAAGTGAAGTCTTTGGAGTCTGGGCAAGTTGCCCCAAAGCTGGGCATAGGCCTGAAACATTTGTCTCTGAGGTTGTTGTGGCAGGAACTGCAAGCTGTGTCCTGAGGAGGAAGCCCCCACAGCAGCCCCAGCGGGGTGGCCCTGTAGCAGCGTCTGGTGGCACCTCGAGCCAGAGCCCTGGCTCTGCCCCTCTGCCGCTTCCTGCTGGGAAGCATGGGTGAAGAATTGGGTGAAAACATGGGAATAGTTGTCCTGTGCCTTCAGGGCTGAATTCTCAGCAGATGTGTCCAAAATCCATCAGTTTCGAGAATCGTAAGGCTTACAGAAAATGAGTCAGTCAGTGCAGCTGCAGGGTCCTGAGAACTTATTTTCTATGGAAAAAATGTGGGTTTGACAATGTCTTGCTGTCAACTCAAATTTGTCCAAACCTGAACTCTAGAGCAGACATAGTTCCTGGGAATTGGAAACTACTTTTTGACTAGTTTCGCTTATAGCTATAACTATGATTAATTTTTTTTTCTGCATAATTTTTGCTGTCCTCCTTCACTTTTCCAGCTCAGCATGCTATTTTTTTCAGCAGAACTGAAGTCTCTTAAGAACAGAGTTCCCTTTGACCAAGTATAGAGAGGAATATTTCCAGGAGACAAAGCCAGTATGAGGGGAAAATACCTTTAAGAGCTTCTTAACATGCAGAGAATAAAACCCACATTTCTTTATGGGGATTTTTTTTTTCCTGGAGTAGGGGGTGAGAAGATGAGGAAAATAATTCACCTACCCTGTTATAGACTTGCCTTCCACATGGGACCTTTCTGTTTTAGCCAGTTGAAGGTTATGCACACATTCCTTTAACATACGCAGTTGGGGTATGTCTAAATCTTGTGATGCACAGAAGTCATCACTTGAGCAAGAGGGGTTTAGTCCAATGTCAGTTGATGGAATCCTTAACACTGATTCCAAAGAAATTTAGATCAGTCCTCAAGTAAGCACAAATACCAGCTTTAATATTTTTAAGAGTGCCTCAGGTTGGTTATGAAGAAAAAAGGGTAGATAACACGACTTGGTGCATAGAATGCTTTCCAATTTGTTGAGTTACTTGCCAGCTTCTGAAATTTCTCATGCTTAATCTAACAGGAGAGTGTGCCTGAGCAAAGGAAGCTGTAAGCATCAAGAAAGGAGGGAAGGCAGGGCTTAAACAGAGATGAGCTGCTTTGCAGTTACTAATGTGTTTTCCCTATTAAAATTATGTAGCTGCCAGCATTTCATATTTTTCTCACATAAGCACTACCCAGATGGGGAGAAGCAGAGATGCCCCGTGTCCTTCCAGATAAAACAGGCACATTTGGTAGCAATTGAACTGGAGAGAGGGAGGGGTTTCTGTTGGCTTTTGCTGATATCGTCTGGTTTATATTAGGTTGGAATTTCTGAGACTGGGGATGCATTACTCTAACAAACAGTGGTTGCTATAGAAAATGTAGGATCATCTGAATTATCCTACATATATAAAATAGGCATGCATACTGACGGCTTCCCGGGATTTGAGAGTTGGGGGAAGCTAATGGACACTTGTATTGTTATACTTGTGATTTCACGTCTTGCATTTGTCACTTTTACTCTTGACATCGTAATAATTATGTGTAGTCTTCAGGAATTTGTGTGGGCTGTAATCAGCCACCAGTATACCATTTTGTATTTTCCATCTTCAGTTCCATCTAGGACAAGATGATGCTTGGGAACAGCCAGAATAGATTGACCAGAGCAAACTGTGCCTGAACAACCTGCAGGCTTACTTAGGATGAAATAAGTGGTTCTGTGGACTAGTAAAGAAGCGGATGTCTCTTATCCTGACTTTAATAAGGATAGAAGGGCAAAAAAAATTCTGCAAAGATGTCAAATTTACGGTACTGGATATTCGAAACCTAGTTTGTTTAGACAATTATATGGGAAACTTCTGTAAGGTTAATCTGTAGGCTCTGTTATTGTCTGCAGTACCTATTAATAGTCCAGTTTTCCTCAACCTTTACTTGGTTGGATGTCAGGTGGCAGAAGAGTCTGGCAGGAGAAAGGCAGTGCCACACTGCTTCCAGTTCTTCCTGTGCCATGGAGATTACCCATAATTGTGTGGTATTTGCAGCTTCCCGATATATCAGGCAACAATTGCCATCCCGTTCCCCAAAGACCAGCAGATCTGAGGGGTTTGGCTCCAGCATCTTTCAAGTTCTATATCTCGACAGCTTGTGCTGCATGCCAAGTGCATTCACAAAGCGCTGTAATAAATTTGATATTATTGTCTTTTGAAGGAATCTGTGTCACTGAGCCAGCATGTACCGACTGCACACACAGCAATGCTCTGTATTTTCCTAGCTCTGTGATATAATGACAGAAGGGGGGAAAAAAAAAAGCCAGACATAGAAGTATAAAGAAACCAGAGAACCTAGACTCAGGGCACTTGCTAATGATACTGTACAGAAAAACTGAAAATATGTTAGTACAGATAGAGCCTGGGAGTACACAGCATTTGAATTTTGATCAGCTTTTCATATATGCAGCTCTCAAAGCAGCAAGCATATTTATGAGGTTCAGACTAGATTTACTGTCACAGACATTGTTTCATGGTGGTGTGGTTTAAGCCCAGCTGGCAACTAAGGACCACACAGCCACTTGCTCATGCACCAAGGGGATGCAGAAGAGAATAGGAAAAACGGTAAAACCCTTGGGTAGAGATAGGAACAATTTAATAATTGAAATAGAATAATCATAATGGAAATGGAGGGAAGAAAAAAAAATAAATAAAACCCAAGAAAGACAGGTGATGCAGAATGAAATTTCTCATGACCTGCTGAGCAGTGCTCAACCCATCCCTGAGCAATGACTGGCATCTCTCAAACAACCGTCCCAGTTTATATACTGGACATCATGCTCTGTAGTACAGAGTATCCCTTTGGCCAGTTCAGCTCAGCTCTCCTGCCTCTACTCCCTCCCAGCTTCTTGAGTACCTCCTCACTGGCAAAGCAGGGGAAACTGAAAAGTCCTTGACTGACGGTCAGCACCAAGTAGTGCCAACTAAAAAAAAATGGTGTGTTATCAACCTTCTCCTGCTGAATCCAAAACACAGCACTGCATCAGCTACTAGGAAGAAATTTAACTCTATCCCAGCCAAACCCACTACACATGGGCACACTCCACCCCTTCCCGACTACCGTGCAAAATCAGCTTAGCCTAAGCTTCCAAGCAGGGCTCAGAGAATATAAGGCCAGCTTTTCCATGCTCTCTGCACCCAAAGGCAACTGAAACGGGGACTGAAAGGAGCAGGATGTTTGAAGTGGAGGTGGTAATGCTGAGCTTCCAGTAATATCTGGTCATTAATTTCAGCACTAGGGACTTCCAAAATGTTGGCAAACACAGCTCCAGCTGGTCTGGGGGCTGTGGCTTCTCCATCAGCAGGTAAATGGGACAGATGGTCTCTAATTTTACTACTGTTTCTAGTATGGATGATGAACCTTGGTCCCCACAGAGCAATGCTCCTTCTAAATGCTGAATATTTTTATCCACCTTTTGACCACATAGAAACAATGTAATTATTAGAAGAGTAGTAAAATTATTAGAGCAGTGGCTACAAAGAAAGTCTGAATGTGAGAAGCTAAGAAAAAGCAGCAATGATCACCTCGTTTCCCTCTTTCTATTTCAGACTGGGTAAGTCTAGAAATCCATTTTGAACAGCTGCAATTCCATTTGTGTTTGCTATAAAACAAAACTGTTTCATTTGTAGGAAGAAACTGGGGAAAACTGTTTTGTCTTTGCCATTTCTGTTCATTTCAGCAAACAACAATGGACAAAAAAAAAAATCAGACACACAATCAAATGAAAAAATCCCATCAAGCCTTCTCTAGAGCTATAGAACTAAGATGTGCATTAGAAAGCTGAAAGAATCCCAATTTAAGTGCTTTATCTTCAGTACTTATTGGAGGGAATTTTTGTCATAGCTGCATGCAGCATAAAAACTTGTAACAGGGTGGGAAGATGAGATTTTGCAGAATCTGGAGCTGGAACCTAAGGCAATATTCAGGCAGTGATTATGCAATTGTTGCGTAATATGGAGAGTGCTTGCATGAATAATCTTGTTAACATCAGAGTTTCACAATCAAGCAATTGAACACTGCACTGTTTAAAATAATCAGCATTTATGATGGAAAAGTCAGCAAAATCACCATTAAAAGAATAGTGGTCTCATAAATACAGACTTTCTCAGTGGGAGTTAAGCGTGTAACAGCGTCAGAGGAAAGAATAGAGGAAAACATTTTCTCAGCTTACATATAGCAGGAAGGATTGGTTTTAATGGTTTCCCTTGAGAAATGGAAAAGATATAGATGATTATTATGGATTGTCATTAATTCATTTGTTATGCCTGAGAAGCACTTTGAACACTAGGACTGGCAAAATTGAAAGGAAAGGGGGGGAAAATGCACTAGTCACCTGAACAATGAGTGATTTTTTTTTATTTGTATCTAGCAAGTGCCAGAGCCAGCATAGGCAGAAGGCTTCGTTCCCAAACATTTGATGATTCTTTGCGCTAATGAGGCAGTAGCTGCTGCAGCAGGTGCGGCTCCTCTCCTCCCACGCCCCCCTGTACCGAGGGAAGGCTCCTGCTCCAGGGCTCTCCACGTGGAGTGAGGAGCCCGGGCGGCTGCGCTCTGGGGAAAGGGGGGAACCGAGGGCTGCCTGGAGGAACCGCAGCACTGGCAGCACGGAGCAGCAAATGTAATGTCAGTTCCACGGCTGGAAAAGCCGCAGCATCTCTGCAAGCTGTTTCTGTGTTCCCAGCGGGGGAACACACACGCTGAGCCTGTGCTCATGCCAAGGGCGGGCCCAGCCCGGGCTGCGTGCGGGGCGGCAGCGGCTCTCCCTCGGCAAGATTCATGTGCCACCTCCTGCAACTTCGCCAGCTACAAAGCAGCCCGAAACCTCTGCACAAACACAGAGGCGGCGGCGGCACAGCTGCTGCCAGCAATGCTGTGGAAAACAAGTCATTAAATATCTGATATATGAAGTTTAAGCTAGACGCCAAAGCAGAAGTAAACCTCTGTTAGACTGCCCTTTTTGTTTGGTTGTTTTTGGGGTTTTTTTCCCAGAAGGTTTAAGGCTATGGAAAATGAGTGGGTCTGTGAAGATATATCTCTAGGTATCAGGGACAAGGCAGGATGACAGCTGAAATTTAACCAGAGTTCATGTTGCCAGGAAGAATTTGAATGTTTAGGTGCTGATAGCTAAAGAATGTGTACAGTCATCTGTGCAAAAAGACTGAGAAAATCTGTAGCTGATGGAGGAAAGTCATCTGCTTCTACCTCATGCCACACCATTTGAAAAAGCAAATCCAGTGCCCTAAATGCCAATAGCTGCAGAATACTGGAGCCTTTCAAAGCTCGTGTGCTTCTAGGTGGATTTATTCATTAGCTTCGTAAAGCTTTTGACATGCCAGAAAGTACAACCATTTTCAGACCAAATAGAACTGGTGTAAGATAAATAATATTTTTATGGTTGTTCCTATGCGACAATCCATGTCAGGAGGAAAACCGTGAGGCAATCTTCCCTATTCTGGTTTCTCTTATACTCTGTATAAAAATAGTCATCTAGTAAACTTCCACGCTTGTCGAGTTCTTGGATGTATGTGGTAGATTTGGATGTTGTAATAATCTTAAAGTTTTATTTCTATGGGAAAATACATCTGGAGAATGTACCGAAGGCATAGTTCATTTCTCTTTGTTAGCCAGCATGCTATTTTGGTGTTTTCTAGAGTGCAAATAAAGTTCCAAAAGTGTTCTAGGAAATAAATTGGAAAAAGCTACTAAAGGTATATCCCTTTGCTTTAAAAACTATATTTTAGAGTATGGGAGTTTGCTTTTTCATTTTGGGGGAGATAATGAATAATTGGTATGAACAGGAAAATCTCTACTAACATCAGTGCAGCTACATTCATTTAGATCAGTTGAGGATCTGAGGATCTGATTCACTGTATGACAAAATGTCTCAACTAATATAATTAGCTAAAACTGCAATCAAAGCCCAGCAGGGATATGGGTTGTTGCAGCAATGTGAAATAGAAAAAAGAGAAGCAAAGCTGAAAGTTTCCGATATACCAACATGTATGAATATGTTCAGCTACAACTACTGTTCTATTTTTTTGTATTTATGGATGTGATAAGTTGCGGTACCATGCCAGGATGAGAGGAGGTAGCTAGCTGAGTTGGGAGAGTTTGCCTCATAATTATGAAAACCACTTTTCCCCTTGCCTTCATTCAAGTATTGAACGTGTCAGTGTAGATCTGTGGCTGCTGGCTGAGCAGCAGAGAGAGCTGCTACCAGGGCTTATGTTGTCCATTTTCTTATTTACTCTTTGCAAGGCTCTGTGTTTGGCTCACTGTAGGCACATGCCTGTCTTCCTCTGTGCTTCAGCGTTCTCATTCCCACACCTGCCTGCCCAGATCTCCGAGGCAGAGCTTGCTCTCATCCTGTGCCTCCTGCGAGGAATTAGTGCTCAAGTAGCTGATGGTTTCTGTCCCTCTCCAGTAGCACCAAGTAGAGTCACTGCAGTAAACACCAGGAATAAACATTTACTGGAATAACCCAAATATTCAAACTATTAAGAAGTGCAAGCTTGACAAGGACAAAAGTGTCCAACGTAGCCTTTGACTCAGTTTATTAAAGCTGCGACCTAGCTGACTGCCTATGGCCATTTTTTTCCAGACTACTGAAATATCCAGGAGCCTCAGGGTTTTTTTGGCTTCTGGCCTAAGCAGGAAGACAGGAGAGAAGCATGAAGTGCTTTATCACTGCCATTGTAAACAGCTTGTGTATTTGCTGTGGAAGTGTGTTTCTATGAGGGGTCAGACTGTAATACCTTGTACCTTGTCAGCAGAAACACTTCAGTGCAACCAGCTCCCACCAACAGGGTTCTTTTCATCCATCCAGTCCTTAAGAGAGAGTACAGTCCTTTTTGTTTTCTGTGGTGTAGGGGGCACAAAGAGAAAGCTGCTTCTGGTAATATTTGTACATAAAATACAAACCACCATTCAAAACATTGCGTCTCATCTTTGTGTCAGTGAACCCTCACCAAAACCTCATATTATCATATTATATCTATGCCAAAAGGGGCAGGTGAATAGATAAATAATGAATGAGTGTTTCTTTTCAGTGTTGTTCATTCCTGCTCTAGCAACAGAAAGGAGCTATGCAATAAGAGAGACTCCAGAACAGAGGAATGAAAAGTGCCATGAGACAGGAGACAAATTCTACTGCCTGAGTGCAGGTCCTCCTCTCTTCTTCCAGGGTTCAGATTTCCTGGTAATGGATAGAAATCCACAGCTAATGGCAATAATGGTGTATAGGAAAAGCTACCCTCCTTAAGTTGAACTTTAGTAACTAGGAGACAGAAAATAACAATATCAGAGCTAGGAATTTCAACAAAGAGTATGCCTTGACATGCCATCAAAAAAAATTCCTGCTTGCAGTAAATTTCTGTCCTAGGAATTCCGGTTGTGAGAAGTGTCTTAATTTCTCTGTAAGTGTATAAGACCACTACAATATCAGGGTCAAATTTTCTATTTCTAATATATTTTCTTTACTTACTCTCAGGTTCTCTTTGTTCAAACTGCCTTAATTCTTTAATACCTAGGCTTTGTATGAAGTAAAATTTGCTAATTTCTTCTCAGTTTCACATTTATTATTTTTGAGGATGGCTATTGATTTTTCCAATATCACAGAGTTTAGGTAAAAATATTTATGGCTAATAGATCTATATAGAGCAAAAGGCAGTAGAAAGGTAGTAAATGGTGGTGTACATTGCTCAGAACCAGCTCTAATATGTTCATCAGGCTATTAAGAAAGAGAATCTGACACGTTGTCTGGGAGTTACAGGGTTACTGTTACTACTGTTTTCACATTGGAAGGCTTTAGTACTGTGTGGCTGTTTTCTGTTCATCATTTACTTGCAATCATTTACTGGGTGGAACTGGAGCTTCTGCTACTTACTTGCTCAAAAGAATGTGAATTTGGTCAGGTTTTTGTAAAATTAAGCAGTAGATATTGCAATTAGTGCTGTCTGCTAACATCAGTTGACAGGAAATTTTTCAGATTAGGTTTTTTCGTTTCATAATTTTAGTAGCAACTTAGTGACAGTAAAATCATCTGAATAAACTGCACTGAATTGCAGTTCAGAATTTAATAAAAATTAATTCCTTATGGCTAAGTTGTGTAAAATATGGATTGTTTATAATATAAAAAAATCAAATCCTTTTAGTTCTTTACAGTGTCCCACTCCATAAAAGACATTCTTCTTTGCTTCAAATTGCAGATAGTGACACTTACAGGCCTTTGTAACAATAGTTTTATTTTTTAAGAGCCTGGACAGTACATTTGGAGAACAAACTTCTGCACATGTGTGTCAGATTTGCTGGTTTATTTTAAAGCATGTTGGTAAGCAAATACCTCACTTCCTGTCTGAGCTCGTCAGAGCACACTCTTGTGCATGTACAGTCCAGAATCCAGAAAAACAGAACTGCTTATGTTAGAGACAAATCAAAACATATGCATTTTTCTACCAAATATCTGGAGACATTAGCTAGGCCACTTAAAAATATTTTTTTAAAATTTCCAAATCAAAGGGAAGAAAGGGTTGCAAATTATTGAGATACCTTATATGGATTGTTCGTCAACTGTCTGTTGGTCTGCTTAGGATTTTATCTTTGCACCTATTAACTTGGACTTGAGAAAAGGCTAAATCTTATGTTTGGATGTTGAAACTTCCTTGAGGTGTTAGCTGACAAGGAGCAGCAAAGATAAATGGAAATAAAAACAAAAGCTGGCAAACTAAGGGAAAGTTTCCCAATCTAAGTTGTATTGTTAAAGTAACCGAGCTTCCGGCTTCAAAGAAAAGCAAACAGACTCTCCAGTTGTATCCCTCTGAGATGCAATCCGCTGTTGAGAAATTTTTACATTCCAGACATACTTCTGGGTCTAAGTCTGAAAACATCTGCAAAGAACAGATGTCTTTAGGTGACTATACCTGTCTCATAGGTCAGGGAATTTAGGAACTTTTTGAAAGAAAACAGTTGTCTTGAGACACTAATATGGTCTTCAGTGCAAGCATCTGTCTTGGAAGTCCCAGTGGATTTTGAGTTCTCTATCAATAAATTAAGAATAGGATTGAGAAGTGCTATAGTGTGACTCATATCACTTTTGACTACGGAAAATTGAAGAGACAAAGCCTCACTGAGGTTTGATTACTCCTTTCCTGGTTTACCTTTGCACAGTATTTGGCAGAATACAGAAACAGATATCACACCTCAACAGAGAATGGGTGAGGTTGGCAGGGACCTTCTGAGATCCAGTTTTTGCTCCAGCCCCCCAGTTCAGGCAAGGTCACGCAATTACAACAGGTTGCCATAGCAGGGACTTTGACCAGTCAGGTTTTGAGTATCTCCAGAGATGAAGACTCTTCAACCTCTCTTGACAACCTGTTCTATACTCAAGTTGTGATTTTGGGTTTTTTATTGAGATGGAAATTCATGAGTTTCAAGTTGTGCCCATTGCCTCTTCATGTGTCTGTGAGCACCACCAGCTATTGACTATTAGTCATTGACTATCGGCTCACATTATGCAAAAATAATAGTTTGCCTCACTGGAAATGTATTTCCCATTACAACTCCAATAGCTATGAACTGGCTAAAGAAAGCAGGCAACAAGATCAGTTTTCCTGGTGATCAGTTTTCCCTGCTGACATTTGGTGAACCAGACATTGCAGAAAAATATATAAATCTGAAGCAGGAAATCTGTCATTTTAAGACTAACTGTATTTGTGTAGAACCCGAAGTGTTTTCCAGATAAAATGAGGTAATGCAAAACTGTGGTCATGCCCAAAGCCAAGGAGCAGCTGACTAGAGCTGAGAACAGATTTTGCATTAGACCTCCAACCCAAACAAGCCAAGCATCAAGGGCTTGTGTGTTTTGTGTAGTTTCAGCAATCCTAGTGGAAACATTGCAGACATGAGCCTGCACTTATGTACTTGAGTTAGTGTTTTCTGCCCTTTCCCTTTGGCCAGGTTAGGAAATATTTTCTTCAGGCAATGTAAATCTGTCTGAGCCTATGAGATCTCTGCACGAGTTTTAATCAAATCCCACAGTCCACTATGAATACTGAGCACTTCGTACTCTGGTTGGAATTTCGTGATGGAATACTGACGGCCAGAGGCAGAAAACTCATAGTGTTGAATTGATGACTACCTCTGAAATCAAATCAAGTTAAAGACAAGCTCTTACCTTGGAAAACAGATTTGTATGGGAAGATATGACTTCTCAACGAGGTTGACCATTAAGGTCTGGTCTGTGCTTGCTTTGCGGTTCTGAGCAGGCCCATGTGATGGCAGACTGGAACATGAGAAAAGGGCAAGAGCTTCCCAGCTCTAAAAACCACTTTTGCTATTTCATGATGGAGATATTCCCTCATAAATCAGGGTGTATCTGTGTCTTCTTGAGCACAGTCAAACTTTCTGGGTTTTTTTTAAAGGAGAGATAAGTGAGAGAACTATTGCATTTCAACTGCTTTTCTAAAGAGTCATTATTTTGGGCTGTCTTCCTCTCTTCTTAAAACCCAAGCTGTCTGATCAGAATCCTGTGCAAAACTTGCACGCAAGACGAGCTGTGTCTGTAGAGCGCTGACAGCTGTGTGAAGTTGGCAGTGCTGATCCAAGTGTGTGGAGAAGGGCAGTGCAGCACACCCAGGCCAGGCGCTGCTTGGAGCCAGTTCACCTGCAATGAGCAGCCCAAGGCCGGGTCACAGAAGGGTGGGAAGGGCTCAGTTGGTCCCTGTAGGGCACAGGCAAGGCTTCCCCAGGCAGCTGCTTGCAAAGTCTCCAGGATGTCTGTACTGGAAAGCTCACTTGGCAGAGAACAGCAGTGTGTATTTGTATTAGAAATATAAGATTTGATATGATCAAGCTACCAAACAAAAATTGGATTGTGAGTAAATAATGGTGTATATAACATTGAGAAAGATCAAGAAGAAAAGAGCCAAGTGCTTAAGTGAACTCTGAGATGAATTTCCACTAGAATAATAATTTTTAAAGGCATCTATTTTCCTTACAATCATAAGTTAATCACATAACACATTTATGACAAGTATTACAAACATGGAAAATAGCTTTAGTTTTGCAGACTGTCAAGCAAACTGATAAGCCATGCCAGTAAGTTCATGAAGCCTGTCTTACTTAAAATGCTGTTTCATTGACATATGCCTACTTACTGTTACCTGCACCTATATTGCTAAATAAAACCAGTTCTGGATGTATAAGCATCTGTTATTTATTAAGCACTGCAACTGCTTGCACATTCTGGTAGGCACAATGAGAGTCCATTTACTGTAGTACGTCTTTGTGAACAATAGTTGAGGAACTGCTAGTGTAGCTATTTATCAAACAGCATTAAATGTGAAAATTTTGAGACCAGGGAAAAGATAATATTTTTATTTGTTTAGGTTTGTTACCATAGTACTTAGATTAGTTACCATGGGAATGGAAACATATTGGTAAGTTACCATTACCCACCATTACCCAATATCAGTACTATAGGGGTTTTGTTTTCAGAAGCCACTAACCTCAGCTTCATTGATTCGCTCAGAACCTTTTTTCCTTGTTTAACTTCTTTCTCTATGTGGAAAAGGAGAAAGGAAAAAATCCCTGGTGGAATCCATTATTTGAAGTTATATCTGGATGAAAAGACAGAAGGCGGCTATAAGATAAAAAGGAAAAAGGCTCACAGTGATTGATCCAGGGAAAAGAAAATAGAAATTTAGACCAAATAACATTCACCATCTAGGCTGTTCAGGGTGAGGGGTGTGACTGATATATTCCTTAAGGACAAGGCCTTCCTGCTCTGTTGTTGTCTCACACATGCCCACAAACATGTTCAATAGAGTAAAGTTTTCTTCTAAGTCAGTTTTCCATATGCAGACTGCCTACCTTGCACTTAGTGCAGAATTGCAGTGGGATTATGACAGTTCAGGTTTCGGAGAGGGATGACAAGAAATGCTACAGATGCACTACAAAATGTAAACATGTCAAGCACAATGAAATTCAGGACTTTACCAAAATTTAAAATAAGACGCCTGATAAATGTGCGTTGTACTGTCTTGGTGCTTCTTCATTGTTACAAGGTACAAATGAAAATATTATTTATTATTTACATTTATTTTGCTTCCCAGTGGTTCCAAATAAACCTGTTGCTTAACCAATTTCAAGCCTACTTAGAGGTGACCAGGGTGAGAAATGTTCTTCTAAATTTGTAGCTTTTGAAAACCTGTGACTATCTGAAAATTTCAACAATTTTTCTTCAACACCCAACCCACCCAAATAATTCTGGGAGGGGATGTCTTCTCACAGGCTCAAAGGAAGGAGAAAAGAGAGGATTCCATATTTACATTATAGATTATTTATATTATTACTCTTGAAGGTATAGGATATTTCTCTTATGAGTTTAACTGCAGTCTGGAGCCACAAATGTCCAGCTGGGAACAGTCATAACCAGATTAAATTGTGTTCAACGTGTTCAGTAATCGGTTGTGAGAGGATTGGTTTGTTGGTTTGTTTGGTTTTTTCTGGATGCTTTGTAACTCTTCGGTATAAACTTCAAACGTTTTCTTGTTAGTGCTCCACATAGGTTTGCAGAACTGCCAGCTTTAGAGATCTTTATCAACAGCCAGTGGTACTTAGACTGAAACAGTGCCCTCCAGAAGGGCTCCTCCAGCTCTGCCAGCACCCCCAGGCCTTGCTTTACAGTAGGACCTCACTTCTCATGCAGGGCTGGCTGCTAATTACACACATGCTGTGCCTAATCCTGGGGTCAGGAGACAAATCTAGTGCTGAGAATCAGGCCCATGTTCTTTACTGCCTCAACCAGAGAGAAAAAACTCAAAAACATATTGTAATTGAAGCCTAAATTCTCTAATATTATATAAAAGTAAAGTTTCAAATTCATTATTTGAGAATGAAAGTAATTCTTTAATTTTTCTTTTTTAAGCATCTTGATGTCTAATTTGGGATTTTTGACTGCATTGGTTTAACTATGTATTGAAATTTTATTAATAAACCATCAAGGTTTTCCCCAGCCACACTCAGCAATAAAACTGTTAATTTTCTTCTGCTTAAAATGTGCTTATTGAAGAAAGTTAATTGCTGCTTCACAGTTTTTATCTTTTCAAAGTAGAATTATGGGCCTGCATGATATCAAACAAAACTGAGGAAACATCAGAGCTTGTGCTGCAATGAAAACAGTCCTGGGGAGAGCACCATTTCAATACTTGTGCTTGATTCCAGTGGTCTCCAGCAGTGTTTGGGAGGGCTACCTGGTGGCCAGCTGCACAAACACTCTACCTGGCCCTTCCCAGCAAAACTCAGCCTTTGCAAACCTAAAAGCCTTCTGTGTAAATAAACATCACAAATAAATACCAGAGCAGGGACTATCCCAATTAAACAGCTGTAAAAATAAAAAATAAAAATTAAAAGGTTTGCCTTATGACCGAGCTGTGAAACCACAAAGAAAGCATCTGCAAGCAGCAGTTAGGACAAATACTTTCCATTTAGCTGTGCAGGCAAAGTCACTTGCAGGCAAAGTCACTTGCAGGCAAAGTCACTTGCAGGCAAGTCTCTAGGATGCTGGTTTATACATTTAATAGCTACTGGCAAAAAAAGTAAAGTCAAGCTGTCTTTTGGGCTCACTTATAAACAGACCATCTAAAACATCAGTGACAATATTTATCTTTGCAGTAAGAAGCCTAATTAATTAGTTTAGAACCATAACAGATTGCAAGGTGAAGTACCATGATATATATTCCTGTTTTAATTTCAAGCATTACATCCTACTAGAGGCAGGGTTGTCTTTCTAATTAATGCAGTGAATGTACAAATAACATGCTAGAGGTGAGTTTTATGTAGCTCTATGACTTGTTGTTGTCTGACTAGCCTTAGCTCTGGTAATACACTTTCAGAGATCTTGCCAATGAACTTTAAGGTCTATTGACCTCAGTTTTATAGTCTGCCTCTCTACCCGATACTTCCCTTTACTTTCAGCAGAAGGAATTTAGTGCTTGTACTTTAACTCTTTAATAGGAAGTTCAGGGCCTTAGCTGAAAATGCTGGCTTGAGGTAGGCTAGCACTGAGGAGCTGCTGAGCTTTACAGTGGCACGTGTGCAGGCACATGTTCTGCTTCCTTTCCTCCTGCTGCAGCCCTGCCTGGAAAATGTCGTGAAAATGCACTGAGCATTTTCAACAATTTCAAACAACTGGAGCCAGGTGCAAGGTTCCTCAGCCCGTCCCCCTGCCGGCACCCAGAGCCAGCCTAGCTGATTGGCATTTCAGGAGAAACTTCTGCACAGCATGAAGCATTAACTAAAATGTTGTCCACTCAACTCTGGTCCTTCAGTTTTTTTCAGAAGTGTAAAGCAGCAAAAAGCATCTCTCCTTCGGTTAGCCACTCTGCTACTCTGCTGGAAGTGGGTGTAGACAGTGAGAGGCAGAACCCAAAGGCCAGCACTAAAACTGCCCTATGCCAGGGTGTTCATAGGGATTAGATTCCTCTCTAACTTGTCAGCCATTTACTCTTCCTTTTTGCTAAAGCAAAACACTTGGTGATATGAAAGCAAGCTGTTGCCTACAGTTTTAAGTAATCCCAGTGGTTCCACGTCAAGCACATGGCATAGTTCACAGTCATATTATTATTCATATTATTTCTCATTAGTTTTATATGCTTCTGCCTTTTTTCCAGTGAATGACACATTTCTTAATTCTTCGGGCTGGACAGTGTCATCCACCTAAAACAGAGTGGATGATTTCTTGAAACTTGAAAATCATTCTCCCTGGCACCTAGTGTCCTGAGGCCCTTCCTTGCTGCTTCCATGCAACTGCAGGATTTGTCTGCCCCAGGCTTTGCGTGAGCTCTATTGCCCGTGTAGGTGGTGATCTGAGGATGGCTTTTTTCCACTTACACTGCAAAAGTAAAAATTGATTCCAGCCTGCTGAATGTTTTGGCATACGATGTATTTTCTCATTTAGAAACCAATAAGCGACTGTAAGTTTCCTTTGCTAGCTGCAGATCCATACTTTAGATGAGGCTGTGAGCTAATTTTTAACTGCCATCATGTTGATGATTATTTGGGCTTTCTTGCATTAAAATGACTGTGAGATGAAGAGTTTTGGAGGGGGTCAGCCGCAGACTCTGCAGAGCTCTGCCTGAGGGCACTGTCCCTCCCGGAGAGAAGTGGGGTCAGTGCATGGAAGGAGGTGCACCTCTCCCTCCATGCATTGCATCCAGGGTGGAATCCATCTGCCCAGGCTAACCTTCCACTCAGTGATGGATTTGAGGAACAGCCCAGGTCTCCAGAGCAAGAGCAGATGAAACAGCATAGACTCAACTTCAGGGCTGCTGCTATCTTATTGTCTCTAGCGTGTCCCATGTGTGGATGTACACACACTCACATCTCTGGCACCTAAAATATTTGAAAAAATGTGCCACACCTACCACTGAACTTTGGTGGTTCTTTTTCATCACCTTGGGCCAATTGGCCCGTGCACTGCCTGAACCAGCTCCTGCAGTGAAGAGCAGTGACAGGGCTGTATGGTTCAGACTTGGATCCTCACTTGCTTGCTCAGTTACAGACCGGGACACTGCAAAAGATAAACACAGAGGTGTGTCCTGTGCAGGAGCAATAGGAAATAAAGGTCACATAAAGCTATCTCAACCTCATAAAAACTTTTTTAAGACGTCAGAATACAAATGAAAGTATCTTAAAAACAATGAAAGATTTGTTGTAACTGAATTGCAAAAATACTAAAAGACGGAAACTTCAAAACACATTATTTTTGAACCTTCATTTAAAATTGTCTACATTTTGAGCTGTTATCTTCTTTGATCATTTTTACACATTATTGCATCATTTTTGTGCTTTTAAAGTCTTGCAGAAATATGAGGACAGGCTACAAAATCATCCCATGAAAACTGGGGCTTTACTTATTCCAGCCTTGCTCACTTCCAGGAACAGGTCTCAAAGTCTCGGAACATATTTGGTAAATCCTTCTGACGAAATTCCTCTAGGATCCACCTGGGAATCATATTGGTGAACAATTCAACAACAGATGGTCCTATCTGGCAGCAACACCCTAAAAAGCTGGAGATCCTCCTGTTAGTGGCATAAACATCCTAAAAATGCAGAGGTCGTCCAGTTAGTTCCATAAATGACCACTGTTCAGAAGTTTGAACAAAATTCTTCCTTTTCTTAAGAAATTAGTTTCTTAAAAAGCATTTCAACAAACCATTCCAGAAATTTTCTTTTGAGACTGCTAAGTAAATGATTATGATTTGTCCAGAAAAAAACAAATCTGCATGCTTCTGAAGATTCACTTTTACGAAGGAAACTGGATATCTTCCCTGCCCAGATCTGGAGCTAAGGTAGAGGATAAGGTATCAAGAAAGGGCCGGATACTCCTTTTAATGCAGGGAAGAAAAATCAGATTAAGAACTGTAATACATATGAGCAACCATTTATTTCAGGTAGCATCACGATCACGTAAGCCAAGTGCTATTAGGAACTTTGCATAACAATATAGACTGAGGCTGGCATGGCCAAATACTTGAATGGAGTTTCTTCAAAACTGCTTTTCTAAAGGCTGGCAACAGAAAATTGAAGATCACTGTGTTGATTTGGCTTTTCTTTGTGACACTTGGTAGCTTTTTAACAGATTTTAAAATAAACTGCATTCCATTATTTTTGCTATATACATTTTATATCTATTCTAGCTCCTGAAGATAACATAAAACATCTTCTTTAAGGACCAATTGGTTCTATGAAGAGTCATGTGAAAAGATAGCATTTTTCACAGAAATTGCCTCATGCTATTCACAGTGTATTAAACATGTAATGTATAAAGAGCCACAAAAACAGTCTGAAGAGGAAAGCCACATTACTCCTGATTTAGGCTAGGATCATACATGAAATTCTTGGACCTCTTAGAAATATTCTGAGACAAAGCTTGGTTAATCTGGTATGAAAGGCAGACAAGTATCAGACTATCTTAATACAGGTAATAGTATTCCAAGATAGATGGCACTTTATATGTGAGAATATGCTACACAGGCTTTTGGATTCCCTCAAGATCTCTTTATTAGCAGGTATGCTAAAATTGCATATGTAGTGGCATTATAAATATTGTGCACAGCCTTGCTTAACCAAAATAAGTTGTCTTATTTGCTAGTGAAATTTGATGTGTTGTCTAATAAATAAGCTGTAGGGAATAACTTGCTGTGGTTTTTTCCTTATATAATTATATCTAATTCCTGGTAGTGCAGCGACACATCTCAGGAAAATCAAGTTATGTTGATAGAGCAATAAAATAATAACACTTAAAAATTATGACTACACTTGAAGTTTTACTTGTGATAATAGGCAATTGTACAAAAATAAACATTCCAGCTTCTGTTCAATAATTAACTATGAATAGCAACAAATGTAATTTTCCGTGCTACTAAACCTGGACTGCTCGAGAATTTACATCATAAACTAATTGCATGGATCAGGCTCTGTAGCTTAAACATACACATCGGTAACATGTCAGGAAAACTTGTTAGCACTTGGAAACTTTTGTCTCAATCCATTACAAAACCGTATCTGCTACTAATCAGAAGCAGGCAGGTTTTTCTGTGTGTCCTGAGTGTTGGCTGGGAGAATAACATAATTGGCTTGTGAACTCTGAGCTGAAAGATATTGTGTTAGAATATCAGCCTTCAGGAAAAAGTTATTAGATATTGGTCTGACATTAGCACTGTGGGAATGTCTGGAAAACAATTTTAAGAAATCTGGGAAGGCAGCATGAACCAAGACTAACTCTAATCCAAGAAAAAAAGCAATGGAAATCTGTCTCTTTTTTTCTTAAGGATTCCAGTCAGTCAGCTATTTCCTAAAGAAATATTTCTTTACACAGAACTTGCTCTTAGACATCATTAGAAGAGCAGGGGGAAATCTCTCATTTCCTGTGCTCAGGCCTCTTAATACACGTGGTCTTCATTAAGCACTATCAGTTGTTGCTGAGCATGTGTGCCTCTGTCCTATCAGCTATTCCACGTGGGAATCTTGCATGGGTCTGAGCCCAGCAGTGCTATGGTAGCTTTACTCCTCTGAGCAGGTCCGTTGCATTCGCTGGGATTGCTCTCATGAGTAAAGTTTCCAATGAGTTCATCCTGACATGACTGAGTGCTTTATCTATGTTAGCCTAGAAGGCCTTAAACCCATATGTCTCTGTTTCACAGCATCAGTAAATACCCAGGCAAGAGACCCAGAGTGTCGAGCTCTGTTAATACCCCTATGTGGACTAGGCTTGTTGCCCTCTTTCCTCCATGTCATACTGAGCACAATGTCCCTGCCCACTCCTCAAAAGTCCATAAATATAGTATGAAATAAAGACCTTTTCAGAGTTGGAAGCGATTTTAGTCTACAAATCAATCCAAAACCCATGTTTTTGTTACATTCCTCAGTTGCTCAGTAAGGGACTCTGATTTGGAGGAGATGCAGAGTGAAATAAAGAACAACTTTGGCTCAAGCTCCAGGCAGGGAGACTATTACTGATCCCTATGGATATGGACTACTTGCAACAACTATGAACGATTTCCCAACTCTTTCTCTTGCTACTGTTGTATGAAAAATATACATTAAGTATATTTTAAATGCACTACCACAGAGTGTTTCGGGATATGTGAAGTTTTTTATTGAAAATTGATCAAGTTTTAAGGAATAGTCACAATGTTTATGCACAGAACATCTTGATAAGAACATGGTGAAGAGTTGCTTTTTTCCCCGTCTCCTGTTTTCAGCTTGCTTAATTTATCCATAACCTTGGCTATCATTTAAATTGTAAACGTTATATAGCCAGGAAAGTGATTAAATAGAAATTAAATTGGAAGGATTTTCCTTCTCAGTTCTTTTTATTACAGAAACTCCTTGATGGAAATGAAAGGATTACTTTTTTTCTCCATTCTAACTATGACCTGAGAAGAGTATTCTTTGTTTTGCACCAAAGCTAATAAAAACGATAGTGCAGACAAATCATCATTGGAAAGGTAGTGAGTGGTGTAATAAAGAGTAAAAGCAGGGCAACCTTTCATCACCACTGCAGTTCAGCTGCCAGAGCTTGCTAGCGTTTTTCATTCCATTCTACTGACAAATCAATGGCCACAGAGACTAGAAGGTATAAAATTAAAATATTTGTTGTTTTCCAGAGAAATTAAATACAGTTGCTGGAAAAATGGGAATCACGCAACCTCTGATTGATTTCCGTCAACTGTATGGACAGCAATGGCCTCAGGCCATGCTCAGGAGGAAGCCTTTGGGCTCATATATATAAATATATATGTATGTGTACAGTGTGGGACAGAGCAATTTGAACCTCCTGTGGGGTGAAATGGTTGGGGGTTATAAATATGAAATTTTAATAATAAGTATAACGAAACTATAAAGTATTTCAAAATATTGGACATTTTCTAAAGTTAAGAAAAGACTGGTTTTTTTTCTAAAGAGCAGCCCTTGTTCATATTGTAAAGGAGACTGGTTAGCAGGGGACAAGTTTTGTAGGCTAGCAACAATCTCCACTGAACTCAGTAGGAACTTCATCAGTTTTGCACTAAAAGCTACAGAGCACACCTCACTGATTTTTTCCAAATTCATCTGGTTTTAGCAGTAACTAGTTTAAGTACAGAAGTCGTTTTTTGCACAAAAGAATGCAATATAAAAATACAAATTTTTAAAATTGGAATAATAGAAGTAAATGTCTCAAAACCTATTTGAAAATGATCCTGAGTACAGATCGCACCGGTTTTGTAGCAGCCATGTCAGGAGTAAAACGGAACGAGTAGGAAGCCAAGAGAATTAGTAGGAAGCCAGGGGAGGGCCCTGCCCCTGAAAGGGACTGGGGACACTGGGAGCCTCTCTCTGCCTGCCCACACCCTGTGCAGCCCAAAGCCCACCCTGTGCCCAGCCATGGAGTGCAGGGACGGCAGGAGCCACAGTGTTCGGATGTTCCAGCCCCCTCAAAGGCATCCCAAAATGTATGGAAAGGCTCTGCAGGCCTGGCCATCCTCTGGAGTGCAGCTCAGGGCTACCCCTGTATGCAAGATCATGTTGGGTCACTCGATTAAGGAGGTTATTTTAACATGTGCTCTAATGGAAATTCAGTTTTAAAAGAATCATTTGAGCAGCATAATACTATGGTAACAGCATAATAATGTTCTTTATTTGAATTAAAGGATAAAAGAATTGATCTGAGGTAACAGGAACGTGTGGGCTGGAAAAAGTAAAGTGGAAATATAGGAAATAGCATTTTTCTTATTTTGTTTAACTTCCATAATTCTAGATATTTAATCAATTTTGTTGATCTAGCAATGAGGAGGCTACAGTGACTACTCATATGAAATCTGTTTGCTTTTTACTTGCATATTTAAAGAGTGGTTACTAGCTCTCTCTCAAATTATCAAATGGATTATCTGCTTGGATTTTTTGACTGGCTCCATTCAACACATAAAATGTGAAACAGTTCCTATAAAAGAGGACACTCCATACCCAAAAAAGGAGCTAGTTTATTTTGTTTAAGGTTTTTTGGCTCTACTGTGATAAGAAAGCAGCATTTCTCAGATGTTTCTCATTAGTCTCAGTGCTAGCTACTTTCCAGATAAATGTGAACTCTCCAGAAAATGAGAAAAGCAGTATCATGAATCTGAGGCTGCAGAAATAGATCTCCTATTGGGAATTTAAAAAAAAAAATCGAAATCTAAAAAGCAGGATTTGCATTTGCCAAAAAAAGGCAAGTACCCAGAGAATTATTTCAGTATCTACTAAACTTCTAGTATACTTTGTGATGAAACATTGCCCTTACTCAAGGAATGACAAAACCGACACTGACTTCAAGGAGACATTTCACCCTAATTTCACCTTACTTCTGTGCTTAATTTCTGTGGTGAATACAGGGCTGAAGTACCTGAGGCAAGGACTAATACTTTATCTCAGGTCTCATTTGGATGCTTTTCAATACTGGATTCCTGTTCTCTGGCCAGCTGTCCGCAGCTAGAAGAGCACTTTGTGCAGCGCGTGTAGCATCCTGTGGCATCCTGGAAGGACCTGGCTTGTTGCACATTTTATTGCAGAGGTGACACTGCTTTCTCAATGGCCACTTCTTTGGGTGAGGAGCTGCTTGTCCAGGCAGTATCAAAAAGAAGGGACTATAGTCAAACAAAGAGTCTTATTTCTAAATTATGTTGACTGATTAATAACATGCTGGTGTAAGAATACCAACTACTCACAGTGCTTTAGACGCAAGGTAATTGTTCATGCCCTGTTTCAAAGCAATCAATGTATAGACAAAGTAATGCACATCTAAAATATACCAAGACGCATCACTCCATTGAATTTTTCTACTTTCAATTGTCTTATTTCTCTGCATAAAGGTATTTACTAACTTACTGGAGGTTAGATTGCACTATCTTTTCTGCTCAAAGCAGACACAGACTAACAACCATCTGTTGTAAATTTTACTATTCACAAAAGATGCTATAAAAGCAATGAGTAAAACTGAGTAAAAAATAATCTTTAAAAAATAGGCTCCATTTTCTATTTTCTTTAGGAGGAGGGGAGAACTTTTAAATTTTATTTCTTTCCATGTATTTTTGGAGGACATCAACTCTTTCCATAAGACAGGTTGGATTTTTATAGTATTAGGCTGAATGTGCAGAAAGGGAGTCAGAAGTGAAATAAATCTACCTAAATGAGGCCACAAAGTGGTTTCACATCTAAACTCCAAAAGCATTATGTGTGCCCTTTGCTCAAGTCATGATAACTTCACTGCACATAAAATATTTTCCTGTCCATATCAAAGCACATCCAGAAACACCTGGATTTCAGTGCCACTCAGCTGGAGAATGCCCTGCATATTCTTGGTCTAGATCCTGATGTGGAGGAAATTAGCGACTGGTTGTCAGCTCCAGTAAAGCTTCAGTAAATCAATAGCTATTTACACCAGGTCAAGATCTGATGTGTATTCCTTTCTCTTCCTTTTTTTTTTTTTGGATAGTCTCTTACTTGAAATCAGTAGGAATTACAACATGGATAAACAATACAGACACACTTTTAATAAAAACAAATTGCATGTTTAAGATTGTGCATATTGGGAGCAAAGTTGAGTGAAACAATGCATACAAAGCACTGAAGGGTTTCTGGCATCTTCCAAGTCTCAATCTCAGAGCATTTCAGTATTAGCCCTTGCACTTACTGCAGGGAATAAATACTTATCACAAGCTAGGCTACAGCTAAACTTTGAGGTCTTGATGTCTGACCCCCAAGATTCTGTGAAAAGGGACAGAAAACCAGATGAGGACAGCAGAAAAAGAATGCATACGGTTATTTTATTTGGAGTTTAGCTTTGAGTCAAAAACACATGAAAAAACACATGAAATTTGAAGAGATTGGATGTGCTGGAAAATGCAGGGATAGGGAGTTGTGCGGTATGCTGAGGATTTTGAAAATTAGTAAGTACATACCTTGCCACATTTTTTTCTAATTTTCCCCTCTTAGAAAATAGCATGAGAAGAGTCCATGTTTGTAAAACTGAAGGTGTTCTTTACTGAAGAGACCAACTGCATTCATCTTTTTGGGGCTTTCCAAATATTCTGACTTCTTGGCAGAAACACTCCAGACTTCTTTTCCTTGAAAGATGCATTCCTCCTTCATATTCCATGTGGGCTATTTCTACATTTCCCTTGCTTTTTACTTTTTATCCCACCAACTTTGTAAGGGACACAGATCTCATTCCTTCGCAAAGTGAGTGAGTGAATAAAACCGCTTCTGCAGACCTGGTCCCATCACAGCTCAGCTTTGCAGAAGTAGAGAAACACCTCAAGAGAAAACTTGAGTCAAGGACAAGGAAAGAAAACTAAGTTTTCAAAGAGCAAAAAATGCAAGCAAGTAGGATTTTCACAAGCCAGAGGAAAGGGAAAGATGAATAGGGTCAGCCAGTCCTTGGTTGAAGCAAAGAGGAAAGTTTTACATGAGAACTAGCTCAGTGGTCTGGAATAGGAAGGTGAGAAGATGTTTTGCAGACAAGTGGGAAAAAGAGGATGAGAGCAATAACCATTATTCATGGGAGTCCTATAAAGGCAAAGAAATTACAGGTCAATGTGAGTTTTAAGTAATACAAGACTGGGAAGACTACATAGAGATAGTTCAAGATGAGTTTTGGAAATCCAGAGACAAGAAGTAAACTGTGGATAAACTGGCAATGCCTTGAAGTACATTTACTCTATTCAAGAGTAAAACTCTGTGTGACAGTTCTCATAGGGTGTTACCTATCCCTTCAGAGGGAGAGCTGGGAAGCTCAGGCCTGTTCAGTGAGCCTTTGGGTTAGAAGAGAGCAGAAGCAGTGCAGGTTCCCTGCAGGCCCCTGTGTGTGTAGTTTGCACATTCCTTGTCTGCTCTATGCCTTGCCCAAATCATTAGTATTAGTTTATTTCTTTCAGGAGCAATGCCTTCATACAGAGCACAGACCATGTTAGAAAAAAAGTCAAGGCTTATCTGTGATCAAAAGCACACACATTTTTGCTAAGGCCCCTCTCTCCAGGCCCCTCAGATGCTATAATTCTGTCAGCAATCTAAGTCCATGCCTATTGCAGATTGCACTTTAAATGAATATCAACAGTACCTGATGTTCCTTTCTTTTAGACTTTTTTTCGCCTCCCCCATCTGAAGGGATACATTTAGACAAAGAAGGCAAAAGTGCAAAGACTAAACTGAACTTAAACCAGACACCTTCTGCACTCAGATAGCTGTGTCCTTTGTTCAGAAGTCACTTACAGCCCTCCCCCTACACTAAGCTGTATTTTTCATTCTCAGCAAATCACAGGACCAGATGCTCCTTTTGACATGTGGAGACAAGTCACAGATTTGGAGGCTTTCTCAATTTGTGTTAGCTAATGTAACAGTTATTATAGCTACATTCTCAGTATTGGAGAAACACGCTTCCCTGACTTGATTTGATTTCTTGTCAAAGTAGCTTACAGAAAACACAAGTAGCTATTACTTGGCTTACTCTCTGTTCTGTTAAGTTTATTTTAAAAGTGGCATGAAATTAATTTTTCCACTTTGGGTTATTTCTTTTTTATTAGTTTTCAGTGTGAAATGGTTGAATCTGACTTCGTTCTCTAAAAATGAGAATCTGACGATAGTGAATGTACTGCTAGGATGGAAAGTTCATGCACTGACAGTTCCAGAGGCCAATGTTTATTATCAGTACTGCAGTGCAGGTACAGATTCTGCAGTACATTGTAGTCTCAGCCATGGAGGAGGACCCCACTGTACCCTGTGTACTGTACAAACAAGAAGCAAGAACAGATAGTGGCGAGGTAACCTTCAGCAGTAAGAGACTTGTTTCAACTCCATGTTTGGCCAGTGTGCAGCTCAGCTGTCACAGAGTCAGTGCAGAGCTGATGAAGAGGTGCTGTTTGGGTGTTTTCAGTCAAGATATTCTCTCTGAAAACAGCAGTTCACGAACACCCAAATATGTGGGTCTGGATGAAATTCAGATAAACTCCCTGTAAGCATGTTAGCTTCAGCTGAATCTCTGTGGTTGTCATTGTAGCACAGAGCTTGTCATAAATTAATTTATTTTGATATTTGACTTGAGCATTGTACTGTTACTCTAAGAGAAGAGGAGAATTTCATGTGTGTACTACAGCAGGGGTGAATTGTCAGTGGTCTGAAAATCTGTTCACATAGAGTGATGCTTAGCACTGATATTAACAGTGTTCTCTTATTTTTAAGTGCAAAATGTATGCTCATTCATATTTTAATCTGTATTATAGATATTTTTGTAATATATAATGTATATATTTTATCTATCTGTAACATACTTTGTCAGCTGGATGTAGGTAAACACACAAATCTGTGTTGTGCAGGTTGCTACATAGCACTAGGGGGTGTGAAAATGTGAGCAGGTTCCTCAGATTCTTTCAAATCCATGTAGAACAAATAAGCTTTCATTTTTAAAGGCCAGGACAAGATGTGGTAACTGTGTGGCACTTAATTTTTCTTCCTTGGAACGATGAAGGGCTGAGATGACCTTGTAACTTCAAGGAGTCTACAGCAGTGATTTCAAACCTGACACTTAGATCAATCACTAAATCATTCCCCTTAGCTGAACTGACTCATTGCCTATTTGCCCACCATGAAAAAGGCAAAAAGCACGATCCTTTTAATGCCCCTCTTGTATTTCAAAGCCACTCCTGTGTAAGGCCTGTCCTAAACAATATACTATCCAGGCACATAGCAGCCAACCTTTCTAGTGCAGAAGCTGCAGGTAATTTAATAAATGATTCCACAAGCAGCAGGTTTAATTAACCTACATCTCCTCCACTCAGTAAGCCAGCCCATGGCAGCACTGCCTACAAGATCTGCGGGTCTCCCCCAGAAACCCAGTGCCCCATTTCCTCCCCCTCTCCCAAAGATGCTTACAATCTGCCCCGCCTCCGCCCCACCTCCCCAATTCCTGAATCCCTGTCCATACCCCTCCTCCATCTCTTGTTCCTAAAATCACCCCCAATTGCAATGCCGGACGTTTTTTCCTTTGCTCCCTGCAGTTCTGTGCCACTCCCACCCTCTCCCTGCCCTCCCTCTATTTACATTCTGTCTCTCTGCTCTGCAAACCTGGAGCGCGGATATTTGTGCTGACTGGCGAGCTGTGCTGATCAGGCAGTCCACACAACATGCGACTGCCCAGCTAGCTGCTGCCAACTGAGTAAAGAAAGCCTCCTTTCTCCGTGGCTTTTCCTCAGAGAAAGGAATAATACAGCCATTTTCTCTCCTCTACCAACGCCCGATTTTCATTAAGCTCCTAGGAGAGGAAGATTTTTGAGACCTGTGTCCTGAAGGCATTGTCAGATGTGGCTGAAATTGGCTGGCATGTTCAAGATCATTAAGGGCAGGACTGACAGACAGGCTGGTAGCATGATTGCATTATTCTTTTCCTTGGAAACTAGGCTAAAAAAAGTGGGTTTGACAGTATAATTGATACTGGGTGTTGTGAGCAAATAAGGGATAGCAACAAAAGTGCCTTTAATTTGATACTTGTTTGTCTGCAGTAAGACTTTTGTCAGTATTTCTTAAATCTGTTAAAGGACCACGTCCTCGCTACCAGCAAAAATGCACTCCTGGCCTAATTTTGATTAGCAGATAAAATGCCTCCCCACCAGTAACAGACCATGCTGTAAGGAACAAATAAGAGCAATGACTTCATTAGAAATTCTCTGACAGTAAACTTAGTTGTGTCAGTTGTTTCCAGTCCAGTCCAGCACACAAAGCACCCAGTGTTGCTTGAAATTTCCTGTTTCCATAACACTCGTCAGGAAATGCTGAGTGTGTGATATATAGACTTCTGTACCAAGCATACATGGTGACATTCTTCTGCTCATCAGGGGCAGTGCACCCACCCTGAGCTGGACGTGGGTGAGAAAGGGGCATACGAAAGAGCAGTGAAGAACTGGGATTCATCACAGAGGGGGGGGAAAGAGAGCTGTGTGTGGTTGAAACTTGTGCCTGCAGAAATGCGGTGCTGTGTGAGAAACTGCATAGACAGACTGAGGGACTTCCTGACCAACTTTAATCCCTGGCCTGGCAACAATTTACAGTTTTCCCTCGGAATTACTTTTCAGCTCAGTATACCTTGGTTATCCTTTCATGAAGCATTCATAGTCTTTACCTGCTTCACGTGGGTGTTTTGAAGTTTCGCTAATTAATATGTGAAGATTCTTAAGTCAGAAAGTGCCATGTAACTGCAATGTATTCCTTTCATTACTTCCACATAAGCTATTTTGATCAAACTCTTCATCTGCACAGCCATCAGGAGATCTCACAGCAGACGACTGTGGAGGTAATTTTTTCTTTACTGAATTGAGCCCCTAGGAATTAATGATTGACTGCTAATAGGTTTATTCCATTAAATATGGGGAGAAGGAAGGTTTTGCCTGAAGTGCAGCAGACAAAGAAGGAAAATATCCAAGTAAAAGTGAGCTCTGTGGAATATAAGTGACCATCTTATGTTATGTGTTGGAACCAGATCTCAGGAATGGGGGAAGGTTTATAATATTTTATACGGTCTGAAGGTTTGCAGTGAAGTTTGGGCTGCACATTGCCTACTTTCAGTTCATGATTTAAGAAAGGAACCTCTGTAAGAACAAGCAATGAAATCTATCCTATTGCTAGTAGAGAAGTTTTGCAAAGTAAATGTTTATAAACCTTTCATATGAAGTTAATGATGCTTATTAAAACGTTAAAAGCAGTCATTCACAACGACTCCCATTTTTAAGAGCAGTTTTATTATCACACTCTGAATTAATGGGCAGCTTAGTTACTTATTTGGTTTACAGTAAGTGTTGGCCAGATTATACAATTTAGTTCATGAAATATTTAGAGGTTTTTGAAATTATAATACTTTATAGAAAGTCTGCAGTGTCTACAATATCTGTGATACTGTGACTTTAGCCCTTGAAATTATTCCTAATACTGATATGCCTTTCTGTACTCCTAGGATTCAAACTTTCCTTGGAGAATTATATTTGTATAACTTTTTTTTTCTCTGAAATATATCCACTTCTAGGTTTATGAAACTTGCTATTTTATGGCAAATCACAGAGGAGTACTGGACTGAAAGCAGGGACATGCCATTCATAACTTCATGGAATATGTGACCAGACACACTTTATGCTTACACAGACTTGATTTGGGCTAGCACAACAAGCTATTATTGCAAGACTGGAATTATTATATGAGTAGATGAGGAATTAGACCTTTAAAGTCACTGTTTTTACGGCTGTGAAAAATGCTAACAATTAATGCCAAATGCTAACAGTTTCTGGTTACTTTGAAAAAGCTTCCCTAATTTTATTGTCTGTGTAGTGTGACTGCAATTCCACATGAAGCATAGCTTTATTGGTATCACTAGGCCCTACATATGAACCTGCATTTCAGCATATGACTCTTTACAGTATAAGAAGAGACTTTTGAATCAGATATGTAAAAATTGAACAGACAATTTTTGGAAGAAAAGTACTAAAAAAATGCTAGTAAACACTTCTGGCAGTGTCTCTGTCTCAGATTTTGCTTTTACTTTGGGTTGATTTTGAGAGGGAGAAGAGAGTAGTTTTCTTTTCAGTTTTCACAATGGAGAGTGTCAGTCCATCCCTGCCTTTCCTCCCCCTTCCTCTCTACTGTCTAGAAATCTTTTTGTACAAAACAGTCCACTTCTTACCTGTGCATGCTTTACTCATTGGGCAAAGAAATTCTGGCACTTTGACTGTCTTTTAATAAAGGGACATTGTAACACTTAGAAATACTTTAACATTCAGACCAAACTTTCAGTTATCAAGAGTATATTTCCAGGAGAAAAAGCATGAGGAATTAAAATAATTTTCCTTTAACTAGAAGTCCAGAAATTTCCATGGGAATTTTTTGCAAGTGGGAACGGAAACAGAAACCCTGTTCTTCGGTCTTTAATGAAGTTTCTAGTCTGCTGTTAAAAATGAGATTCCTTACAATAGCTGCATGACAAATTTTCCACCTTTTCTACCTTCCATGTTCAGTCACTGACTATACTCCCTGTGGTTCAAGGTGGGGACAGGAGGACCACAGAGGACAAAATCGGTTTCAAAGAGAGAAAAAAATATGGTTGCAGTACAAAAAAATGTCAAGGGATTCTAGGGCAGATGCATCAGCTGAAACTATCTTTAGTAGTAGTAAATAATGAACTGGACTTGAAACTAGTAATGTTTTAAATTTTCTATTGTGCTCTTACTGCAGTGCAAAAGCAACAACAATCTAAAATTTTTCATTCTACACCATCTACACCTGACTTCTAGTTTACCTTTCTTTTAACCGTCTCTCAAAACCCAGACAAGTGCTGTTGTATCACTAAAATAAGAATTGAAGAGTAATTTGCTTCATGAATCCCTACATCACATCACACGTCATTAGTGTAAACATATACCATTATATAGGTGTTGAACTATTTGACATTTTATATTTATTTAAACTGTGAATTTCCACAGAAATTCTACCAGTTCTACCAGAGAGAACCAGACAAGAAAATTGAAAGATACTCTTGTAATCACTGTTTTGTTCAGGACATGGCTTCACGAGCAGAGGATGTTCATTTTAGAGTACTTAAGGAAACTAACCAAAATAATCTGAGTAATCTGGTGAGCTTGTGAAAGACTGGTAAAAAATAAACATGGGATCTTCCTTTCAAAAATAAAAAAATGGAAAAATGAAGATATGAGTAATATAGACCACAAATATTCTAAAATTATCTATTTAGAAGGAACTATTTTCTTGATGGAAGACAATAGTACAATTAAAATATAGGTGGATATGTCCATGGGAAATAAGTCACATCAAAGCAATACAATTGCCTTCTTTATCAGATTGTGATAAGTGATTCAGAGGAAAATGGTAGACAGGATATACCTTATAAAGAAGCTGGTATTTTCTAACATTGCTTTCTCAGGGGGTATTGGAAAAGGGCAGTCCTGATGTGATGACTGTGATGGGAATGTACAGCTTGTTAAAAGATCCTCTCAAATACTTGGAAATTTCAAGTGGATATCTACAAGGACCAGTTCTACACTCAGCTGTTATATTATTTTCACTGATATCTTGTACAATGAAATAGAGAATACAGTTACATCACTTGGGGGTGACACCAAAACACAAGGGTTTGGCTGCAAGCTCTTTGAGAGACAAAACTGTAATTCAAAGACATCTTGATAAATTGAGGAAATGGCTTGGTGTCAACAAGAGTAAAATCAATAGGTGCAGTCAGAAACAGAGCAGTTACGAAGTTCAGAATATACTCTAGGAGTTACAGTCTTAAGTTATAAGCAGGGAATGGGATGGTGCTGCAAAAAAAAAAGAATTTGTTTTGGGGTGTACTAACAGAAATGTCACATTAGAAATAAGAAGTATCTGTATCACCGTGATAAGCATGGCTGAGGCTTTAGCTGGTGAATAATTCTGAGCACCGCACTCTACAGAAAATGTATACATATAGGAGAATGATAAGATGTCTATAAAGCATAGCATATGAGCAAGTTTGAATAAACACTGCTTAACTATCCCAGAAAGTAAAAGACTTACAGGAAATACGGAACTTTCAAATACAACCCAGATATTTTTAAGTTGTGAATATTTACACTCAGTGGCCTACAATGACGTCAAAAATAAATGTGCTTAACTTCTGAATTCCGTGTGTTCAGAAATTGCAGTGGTTTACACAGAAGCATTCTGGTAAACTCCTTAGACAGCAATTTTAAGAACAGTTTAAATATGTTAAGGATGATTTAAGTGTTCTTGATTCTTCCTTCATGCAGAGAGTTTGACTAAGTGCTCCCTTGAGACCCCTTCTGTCCTGTGTTTCTGTGATTTTAGTTTATATGGAAGTCTAAAAAAATCTGGGCCATTCTATTAATTTTTTATACATCAAACAAAAATGTTAGGTGAATAACTCTGTGAGCTAGGATACAAATATTTTTTAAAAGCTCTCTTGCCATAATCATGTAGTCTAAAAAATACCATCTCAAGATACATTATATAGTTCAACTAAAATTAAAAAAGAATCAAGGAAAGTATTGAAATGCCTACTGTTATTTCTTAAAGTCCAGGTTCTAAGAATTGTATTTCAGTTGGATGGTGGGAAATAAGTCATTTTTTTCTCTTAATCAAAATCCCTGGCAGTTGTCAGTTCTCTCTTTTTGCAATTTTTGTCCAGTAATGTTTTTTGAGTCTGAGTTGTGTGCTGTAGGTTCACTAGATGAAATCTGCTCTAAGTAAGAAGGTAGGACAAATGGTGACTCCAACTTCACATCTCTCAGGAAAAGAAAATTCTACTTTCTCCCTATACCTTTTACACTTCAGCATCAAAGTCTCTTGAGTTCTTACAGGAGGCTTGACCTAGTTTTTGAGGCTTTCCTTTAGTCAAAAACACTTTTCTGGTTTCTTCTTGTCATCCACCTGAGTAAGACTCAGGCCTACTGCCTTCTACATAAACACTGACACAGGAGTTGTTCCTGTTTGTACAAAACAACGGTGTTGTTGAATTTATTCTTTACATTGTGAACACAGCCGGGAAATCACATGCATAGGCTGCATTTATCTAGTTTAGGAGAGCATTCGGAAACTGCACACAAGAATGAATCTGCCCATTGGCCCATCCATGTTTTCAAAGTTACAGACGAGACTGTAGTGTTTGGTACCTGCACCCAAACTTTATGCTGGTAGAAGTCAGCATGAATTTCACATGCGAGAAGGTAATTTATACTTAATTAGGTCCAGGATCATTAGGAAAATGTTATTTGCCCTTACAGATGTATAAATCACAGGAAGAAAAACTGAATTTGAATCTTTAAAACCACTCAGTGAAACAGTTAAATCTGTATATAGTCCTAGACTTCAGTTTAGGGATTACTACTTGGGATGATTAAAACATGCTAAAAAGCAGCCACTATTGGGCTTTTTCACATCCGTATGCTTATTAAAACCAGAAACCATGTGAAACAATGATATAGTCCCTTAACTAACAGTTTATCTAGCATGAAGGAAAATACCATTATATCAGTCTTGATGAAACCTAATTGCAATTTGACTGTGATCACATTAACTGCTTTGTGGTCCTAGAGTTACATGTTAAAGGTGAATTCCTGAGTGCATTAATAAGCTTTATACCAGGGTCTTGTTGAGAAGAAATATTTTGTGAGTTGTATTGACCAAACACAATTTTGATCACTTATACTCGGTATTAGACCAGATTAAATTCTACGGAAGTCATCCTCCTGACAACAACCTTTTTTTCTGCTCACACTCAAAAAAAAAGAAATCCCTAGATCCCAACTGTGCCTGTAATGAAGGTGAATTGTCTTTAATGACTTAAAGAGTGCCATTTTGTGCTTAACAGTTTACGTATTGCAAATTACCCTGTAAATATTCTGTTCCTAGATCAAATTAATTGTATAACAAGTTGTACTGAGAGGCAATGAATTTTCTTTGCTGCTTTAGCTCCCATAGTCTGGAAGCTTAAAATGGTTTTCTTTAAATCCTATGCAAAAGCTTTATCTTACCCCCATATGGGTACTTGAACACAGGCATGGAATTCGTGATGGATGCGGATGTTGTAACTCGATATTTAAAACGATAAGCTGTTATGACCTTGATTGGACTTTGACTTGCTTGTCTCTGTTAATAAACCAGTGCACTCAAAATTGTTCAACTTCACATTTTATGCACATAACTCATTAAACTCAAGATACATAAATTACGATCAACTGTAATTACTATGGGCTTACATGGAGGTGGAGGACCTTATTGCTCTCTACGACTACCTGAAAGGAGGTGGTAGCCAGGTGGGGATCAGGCTCTTCCCCCAGGTAACAAGTGGCAAGACAGGAGGAAACGGCCTTGAGTTGCACCAGTGGAGGTTTAATTTGGATATTAGGAAAAAATTCTACATGGAAAGGTTTATCAAGCATCGAAACAGGCTGCTTGAGGAAGTCTCTGAGGCACTGTCCCTGGAAGTATTTAAAAACATGTAGATGTGGCACTTAGAGACATGGGTTAGTGGTAGACTTGGCAATGTTGGGTTAATGGTTGGACTCAATCATCTTAAAGATCTTTTTCAATCTAAAACTTCTATGATTCGATGATTTTATCCTTGATAGCAGAAGTTATTTCCTCTTTTCCCCATTACCCAGAAGACATTTTCCTGAAAGCTGTTACTGTCTGTCTGAGATGAACCAAGACTAAAAGCAGAGATAAAAACATAGTTGTGGTACTTAAATGATCTTTCAGGAAAAGCTCCAGGCCACCGATTTTGGATCAATATAGAACCACATAAGTCCCTGATGACTAAAGCCAGTTTTCATGTTCAGCAGTAGGGAGGTGAGCCAGGTTCATAGAGGACATGAAAATATTTCATTTGGAAAATATCCCCAGAAACCTCTGCAATCTCCTACTTTACCAGCAATTTTTGTGTTCATCTGGTGTTCTGATTGTCTGTGCTGCTTCTGGCAGAGACCCCTTTTTCAAGGGCTCTGTCAAACACAAGTCTTAAATAGTTTGGCTGAACTAAAGCGTAGCGGTCTGCAGGTGTATAATGCAATGCTGACCTGAGCTGCTGATCACGTGAGGCTGGAGCTTCCAGTGACACTTATTCCAAAAGAAGTTGGAAGAGGGAACTCGTGATTGATATATTGGCTACAGTCTCATCATATCAGAAACTGGCTTTAAGAAAAGAATAAAGAAACTACAAGCTCAGGTAGATTTTGGTAAGGCAGTAATGATCAAAACAAGAGTGGAACGGCTTACTTTGAGTAGTTTGTGGTAATCTAGCAACTGATCTAAGAGGAGACTGCTGGAAGTAAACAATCTTGCAGGGTGTATGCAGAGTCACATTAATCTAGCTCAATTATGCATTATTTTTCAAAATGTATTTTGGTTATGGGAATCCTTACAGCAATTTGAACTTTCCTTGTAGTGGTCTGAAATAAAAGCTGAAGTGTGAATGCCCAAGACTGTTGCAGGAGTAATAAAAATACTGAAGGGCACTGCACCGTTGTGGTGATGTCCCTATAGGAGCTTGCACTAGTTTTCCTAAACTGGCATTTAAATTTGCTTCCTCTGTTCACAAAACAAGACTGATACAACAGTAACATTTGGCTCTTTTGAAACTTCACTTTCAGTATTCAGATGGTTAAATGGGCTTCTGTCCTTACCACCTTCTGTTTTAACATATGTAAACCGTCATTGAGAGAAGGGAATGAAAAAAAAATCTGAATATTCACATCTTGAACGAGACACCAAAAAGTATGGGGTATTTTCTACTTTATGAATTTTTGTCCCACTTCTGCATTTGAAGTCTGGCTCATTCCATTCTCATACCAGGGACGTGTTAAAATCATCTTTGCCAGTGGGACAGCTGGATGCTGTCCTGTAATACACAGGGTAAAATAGACCAAGAAAAAATTAATATTTCCATCCTTACAGCAGAAGTATACTCTTATCCTGGGTGTAAGGCATGGGCCAGATATTGAGTAAAATAATAAACAAACAAGCAAAACCGCAAAAGATTGAACAGCTTCTTGTTAAATGAACATTGTCTATTACATGCAATGAAAGAGAATGTGTGCAGAAGAATTGATTGTGTGTGATCACTTTTTAAGGATTTTATTATACCATATATCCGCAAGAGGACCTCCAAAAAAGTTGCATAAACAAATTTAATTTTAGTGTTTTGTAGCTTTTAAAGTACTTGGCTTTACAACCTTGAGGATGCCCTTCTAAGGTATGCTTTGATATGTAATTTCAATTTTTCAGCCTCTGTGCTCATTTTACATTTCTCTTACTCTCCAAAACTGATCCAATCCCTTCTCAAAAACAGCCGTACTCATTGACTATAAAATACCTATTTACATTGTATAAAAAGAGCCACACAAAGAATGCTCAAACAAGAAAGGGTTATAACAGTGGGGCTGAGCTACAGCAGTAGTAGGGTAAAACAGATTGGCTTAATTGCAGGAGCTTTGCTTTGCATGATGAGGTTCTGCTGGGGGAATCTCTTTTTGCTTAGCCAGACGTTGTGAATTTGCCCTGCATGTGAGAAAGATGACACAGCTCATTTGCTCTCCAGGGCCCATAGTGTGAGGCAGGGAATTGGAATACTTCTGTAACCACAACCTCAAAGGTAGGGGTTAATCCTAAACAGATTTCTGTGCCCCCCCTTTCCTTTATTGTGCTCATTTTTAACACAAACAACAAAGTTTACTAAAATATATAACTCTAATTGGCAACCGCTGTCTGTAGAAGATGATGGAAGGCTACTAGGGCTGTAAGTAAACCAATTTCTATCTGTCTTACCAAACTGTTTGCATCGGTTGTTGTTTTATTTGGTGCCCAGTGATATATTTTGCTGTGAAACTTATTGTGGAATACTTTATGTTTTCATATGTCTTATTTTATTTGAAACGTGAGAGAAATCAAGCAGAGTAAACTGCAAGGTGGCAGAGAGTCAAACTTTCTACAAATCTCATCTTGAACTGTTGCTTAGCCATGAACAGTTGTTGAGCTGTTGCTGTTTGCCCCCTGTGAGGTGGATGCACTTCAGTGGAGGTAGATGCAAGATTTTTCTGCTAGAGGCAAAGGTTGGAGCCGTAGATGTTTTTTGCATACATTTTTTTTTATTGTTACAGACAGAAGTAGAAGCACAATGTGCTCTAGCAGTGTAGGACATGGAAAATGAGTGATACTGCAAGTGAGTGAAAAAAAACCATGTTGACCATGGATTTAGATAACACTGACTAAAGTCTTAGTGAAAAAATAAGTTAAATCTCTCTCTTATTTTATTGGTGATCTCATACTTTTAATAATAATGTTATGAGTTGAAATATAGATATTAATAAAAGTGCTGGTCTATTACTGAGTCTTATGGTACTAACCCTGTTGGGGAGCTAATCTTGGGTCACCTCTTTGGGATATGTCTGCAAGAGTGGGCACCAGGATGGTATAGCTGTCCAGACCTTGAGCCATAAGGCCTGATGGTGCAAAAGAAAGTCTAGAACACACAGAACAAGGGGTGCATCACTGCTACTGCATCTCCTGCTGGTCTTAAGCCTTACAATTGCTAGCATGCAGATAAAAAGCTCTTTCCTATTGCTAATAAACTTGCCATTAGCCTCACTGTTTGCAGATATTTGCCTGCAGTGTTCATGGAACAGTTCTGCTGCAACTGTGCACATTGGTGCTTGTGTTAACTTGGCATCTGTGCCCACCAGCTCAAACAGCTCTACTGTGATGCAAGATGGATTTCAAACTGTGCAAACTGTAATGTACAGAGACTTTGGTGTTACATGCAAGGCTAACATTTATGTTGTGTGCCTTTGAGTTTCAATTATATTAGTGTCTATTTACTTCCTTTCTAAATTCTCCTTTCTAAACTAATGAAGGTGGAGTGTTTAGCAACCGATGTTCATACAGGTTGGAAACTGTGAAACATCAGACTTGTAACTTAGAGCTGTCTATCTAGGGAGCAGAGCTCTCTGTGCTGCCTGGACACTTGTCAGCAGCCTTAGTGCCTGCTGCTGTGTATATAGGCTTTGTCATATGGCTTAAGGCCCCTGTGCCTTTCTCCAAATGTGTTCTGCTTTCCTCAGAGGATCTGGAGTGTGCCCCATTGTTTAAAGGGGTTAGGACAGTGTCAGTGATGCATCGAGGCCTGGGAGTTTATTACTGCTGGCTGATGCAAATGTTCTTTATGAAAGAATTTGGCTCCTTCTTAAAAGGAAAACGAAGTCATTCACGCTGCATTCTGTGCTCACTGTGTGTGGCTTCCCAGTTTCATAAAATGGGTCTCCCTTCCTGCTCTGTAGCTGAGCCTCAGCCTCTGCTCCTGAGCCTAGGTAATAATGAGGCATTGTTTCATTATTGCCCTTGTTACAAAAGTAGGGAAGTGGAGATGCAGGGCTAGGGGAGGCCACAAGGCTATTGATCTTCTTCAAAACTTGAAATTCCACCTGCTCAGGTTGGTGTTAACTCACCTGAGATGTGGCAGACCTGAAAGCTTTTATTTGCTTGTGACCCTTCCACTGCCCAGTAATACCAGGTAATGGAAAATCAGCTGCATCCTTGCTGCCAGTAATAAATTTCTGCTCCTAAACAATCCAGACTATCTCCAGGAGCAAATAAAACATTCACCTCTAAACTCTTCTGTGTCTGAACTGCAAGACCTTTCGACTACATCCAGAGCTCGCTGATACACCAGTAGTTGGTTTGTTCTTTTTCTCTCCTTCCTAAAGACTTTAAGTGTTTTCTATGCACTTTATGAAACAGAAGAAACTATAATCAAAAGTAATAGCTGTATTTCTAACCATAAAACTTGAGTCTATTTTATGGGATCATGCTAAAACAGTTTTTTGGGGGAGGTTGGGTGGGCTTTGGTGTTTTTTGTTTCAGTTGTTGAGATTTGCTTGTTTGGGTTTTTTGGTTTGTTTTTGTCTTTGGTGGAGAGGGGAGGGCTGTTTGTTTGTTTTTTTAAAGCAGCAATTGCTACTGCTAATCAATTTACACACAAAACCAGAATGACAATTGGAGAAATTCAACTTTCGTTTTAACTGATATGAAAAACTAGTTTTACTGCACATTAATGATTTAGTAATCCATGTACTTCTACTCTTTGTCCCATTTACAGTTTTAAGATTTTCCATCTTCACTGGTTGCATAGCAATTTATATTATACTTATGTTTTCCTTGCTTTGTGTTATTATGTTCTGCAACTATGGATTGCTGCCTCATTGCACCTTACAGTTATGATTTTTAAAATGTATCCATCTCCAGCATTGTCTTCTATGATTATCCCTGAGAAAGAGTGAGCAAATGAACATAATCAGTGAGTTTCCCATTTCTCCATCTTCTCATCTTCCTTCTGTGTAACTGTGGTCTTAGCAAGGCTACTGTCCCATCTTCCCTGCCATTCTGTGCCCTCTAAGTTTAACTTTTGGATTAGCTGTGCCTCAAAAGGAAATAGGAATTCTCCTGCATGGAACCTACTTAAAAAAATTATGACAACAACAAAACCAAAACCAACAGTTCCCATACATTTAATGTAATAAAAATGGCCTGCTCTTGCAAATGTTAGTTTTAAATTCTGTTCAGTTTCTTCTAGTTATTACAACTTTGTTCAGACGGGAGATGCATTGTGCTTCTGCCTGTGAAGTGATTCAGTAGCATATAAAAATCTGCAATTTCTCAGGTTTCATATTTCAGTGTTGCGAGGAGGAGGGAACATTACCAAGCTTGCAAGGCAAAAGACCTTGTGAACATAATATTTAACAGCTAGTGGAGTTTTCTCAGATGATTCGAAATTAATACTTTTTTTAAAGAATACATGAAACGAGTGCTGAATAGAAAAACTGGTCATATTCTGTACTGATTAGTCCTAACTAGTCACTCCATTGGCCTTTTCATTGCTCCCCTGGTTTTAAATGCACATGTTGGTTCCTTCTGTCTTGCTCTTTTATTTTTACAGCTTCTCTGTATAGGCAGTGATTCCTTGTACAGACAACAGTACTGAACCCTGTCTCAGAAGGCACAAATGAAGATTTTCTTGCACTGCTTATTTGTTTGGTAAGGGCAGAGTGAAGTGATAAAACTTGCTGTGAAAAGAAAAAAGCCGTGGAATTTTCATTGTCAGGTTATGTGTTGGCACAAGACCATGGAAGAAAGACAGGCTTCTGAAAGTGTTCCTGATTTACAAGGAGGGGGTGGGAGTTAAGTGAAATAGTATGTAGGTTGGAAGCATATGAGAGGACAGAACAAATTGTAGAGAGCAGTTACGAGAAAGAAAACTAGGGATGTCTCCAGGTTAAAAATAAAGACGTGTAATTGATACCTAGGTCTTGAGAAAGGTAAGGCTAGTAGGAGTGGACAACAGCTTAAGGGGTTGATCTTCATGATTACAGCCACAAAACATTAGTAAATTCCAGCACAAAACTGGCATAGGATGCTTGAACTCCCCTCAAGTATAAGAATTGCTAAGAGCTTGTGGTTGTGATAGCACTGGGGCTCTGGTAGAGTTTCTGCCATGCACTTGTTTGTGATGGCTGTGATTTGCTCTGAAACATCTTTGCTGGCCACTGTCATGCTGCAATTCCACTGACTCCATAAGGGAGAAAAATTGTCATTATTCCCAGTCACAAATCACTACTCAGTTACTGGCAGGTACTGACTGACTAGTGAAGCAAGGTTCCTCACCACACCAGCTTTCAGCTAAAACTAATGGATGAAAATATCATTCTATAAAGAGATGCAGAGGATGGTGTGTCACCTTCATATTTTGGTTGGAGTGGTACTATAAATAGGCAAAGGTCTAGATTATAATTTAGAAATCTGGTGGCAACAACACATATTTAAATGAAGAAAGGCTTGTAAGTCTCCTGTTCTGACATGAGAAGAGAATTTTAAAAAGCAACAGCCCTGCATATATAATATATCTGTGGGAACAGACTTTTGTCTACTGCATCCATTCATCCCTAGCTATGTTTCTTGAAGCCTTTCACATTTATGTGTGGAACTGCAAAAACACAGCATGTGGGGGAAATCTTTCATTTCCAAGACTTTAGATTTGCAGTTGATTAAGCACTGATCAAAAGCATGTTGATCATGACTTAATGATCCCAGGCACTGATTGAGGGTTTCGTTGGATCTGGAGCTCACAGCGAGAGGCAAGAGGGAGAGCCTACCCCAGCAGGAGAGTGTAGATCTTGGAGAAAACTAAGTGGAGGTGTTCTGTGCACTGGGACAGTGTAGACTGCCGTGCCCAAAGCAGGGAGAATGTCTGAGGACTCATTCTGCCTTCTTGCCACCCCTCTCTGGACTCACTGCCCAAAAGGGGCAGAAATGAGAAAATCACCAGAATTGTCAGAGGAAAGAGTGCAGCTATGTGCAGTGCTATGAGAAAAGGAGTTTGTTGCTCATTCGTCCAACCCTGACAGCCCATGCCACACTGGCAGGAGGCCCGCTAGGCTGTATGCTTGGAGCTTTACTGGTGAGAGGATTCATCTTGAGAACACCAGTCACACTTGCTGAGTAAGCCTGAGTGATTTTGTTTCAGGGCTTAATTAAAGTAAATGCAAGAATTACAAGAGAGAAGGAAAAATGAGTGTTCACAAAAGGAAACATTGAAGATGCATTATGTCCCTAGCCTCCTTCCACTAATGGATTTGAATCCTTAATGAAAACAATATCACTCAAGAGAAGATGGATCAGGAGTGTGGAGGGCATGCAGCCCAGCACAAAGGGGTCGGCTGGCCCATGCAACACCCTCTTGTTGCCATGGTGGAAAGGGCAACAGCAATTGTGAGGGCAAAGTAAGGGCAAATAGTGGAAGTCACTGTCAAATGCTGCCAGAGACCTGTCATCAGGGTGAGGGGCAGCACGTAAGAGGCAATTCAGAGTAAAATGTTTAGGACTGTGTAGCCAGACATACTGTGAGCTTGTGTGAGGGAACGTGATATCCGGAGGTGAAATGAGCTATTGGTGACTGACTTTTTAAAGTGATCTGAATCCAAAACGAGGGAATCAACAAAACCCTGAATACTATGAAATTTGGAATCCAGACCAAATCCTTTTGATGTGTCATCTCATTTTTCAACTCCGGTTGTAATAAAGAGCAGCAGATAAAAAGTAGGAAGACCTTTGTCAGCTGCTCCCACAGCTACAGAGGATCAGCTGCCAGTTAAATAGTGGGTGCTGAGCTGAGGCTGAAACTAGAAGGGATAAGATAATAAAAAGTGCTTCTAATAGGAATGGCAACTTTAAAAGGGAGCTTCCCGTGCACACAGGGTGAAGGAAGTGCTAAGGATGTACTAGAATAAGTCTGATTTTGTGGAGCGTGCAGGTCCTTTAAGGATTCCTCACCTCATGAGCTGACCTGAATAAATGCTGCAAACAAAACCAGTTCCTGGAATTCTGTGTCCTTCCTTTGGCTGAGACTTTCCATCCAGCTCACTGGAAAGAGTTCACTGTTTTTCCCTTACACCGATGATGGTGGCTCAGCTCCCTGGAGAAAGAGCTGATACTAGTTATCATTTTATCATTGAACACAGCTGCTCTGAATTTTAATAGGTAAGTCTTCTGCATCTGCAAGGAACATATGGCTAGCACAGAGCTGCAGCTTCGAGGGTTTCCTCCCGCTCACATCTCTTCCAGGTAACTGTGGAATGGAAACCTGCCACTTCAGCAAAGGCATTTAAAGCAGGCGAGCTGTGGGAAGATATACCGTGTAAACATGCTGTAGTTAATGTCAGGTACCCTAATGTGTGCTTAATATAATCTTTCTGACTTTGCATTTGTGTGCAGTAATATCCTCTAACATTCTGCTGTTAACAGATTAAGTGCTTCCAGGGTGGCACAATTGATAACTCATATATAGATCTGTAGTTAGCAGGAAAGGTCTTCACTCAAGCAGGAAAGCTCATCTAAACCTGCAGCTTCCTCAGAAGGGAAGCATCATAACTACGGGGTGCATTTCAGCTGCAGCAACCAGAGGTGTAGCAGCTTGACAGTTTCAGAGGCAGCTAAGAGTAATGCACCTCAAAATGTTATTTACGTGGTCTTGCCACTCAGACACCTACCCCCAGGGCTGCTGCCCACACACTTGTGCCCCCTGCCCTTCTTGGATGTGGCTGCTCTTTATAGAGTGTATTTGCCATTTCAATCACATCTCTCTGCTATTGCATAAAAATGGGCATTGAATTTTCTTGTTGTCATGGCACAGGACATCACATCTTATGCAGCTGAAAGCAGTTCCTCAGATATCTGAAAACAGCCACCCGTTGCCTTTAGCTGCATCATGTATGCAGCTCTGCTTCCAAGACCTGCAGTCACAAGAGACAGAGGGGAAAATGATTGTTGTTGTTTGGAGCAGGGAGAGAGGGGTTATTTCTCTGTTTCTCTAAACCTTGAGCAGTTGCAGTATATGTTCCTTACCGCATTTATTAGAAATTGCAAGTGGGAGACTTGTCTAGGTAAGCAAAATCTGCATGGATGCACCCCATGTAGGTAGAAAAAATAATAGTCGGGTTGACACACTGCATTGCCCTGGCATAATGACACATGCTTATAGCTAGTGTGTGTCTCTCTCAGCTGCATCTGCTCTGAGGCATAAAGAGGATAAGTGACTTGTACAAGGCCATTCAGCAGATCACTCATGAAGCAAAAAGTGCAGAGGTCTTGAAAACAAATTATCAGTCAGGAGGCAAAATTGTTACTCTGAGATCTCTCTCATTTTTTAATTGTTGTGGTTTTGTTCAAATTTGGAATAATAAACTGTGTATTTCAAAGACATGATTATATCCTCTTTTCCCACCTGACCTCTGAAGATAGTTTATACTATGGAATAACATTAGTTTTCATAATGTCAGACTTGAATAATTACTAAGTAACTGTCAAATAAAACAAATCAAAACAAAACATTCCTAGAATGTGGAGGAAAACGCAAAATTCTTAGATTTTTTTATTTCCACCCCCCACTTTGAGGAAATATTTAGTGACTCTGACAAAAAAAACCTTTCCATTTCAGTTAAAGAGCAGTACCACATAGTTAACTCTACAGAGTATTTCAGCCAGTCCTACTAACTAAACGAATGCCAAAAGACACTTTAAAAATCCAGGTAAATAGAATACTGCTTAGTGGCAAACTACTTGCTGGAGAAACTAACTTTTCGAAGAGAAACTAACTTTTCAAAGAGGTACGTTTACCATGACTGCCTGACAGTGTGCCATGGTATTTCCCTACAACAGCATGGCAGGGAAATATTGCCTTGCTGTGTAGGTTCTCGGAGTCCTTGCACAGTGTAGGAATACTAAATGCACTGTCACCCAGGTATGAGCATGATCTTTTCTGAATCAGAATTAAGTGATGTGGCTTTTCAGTGGCTTTTTTTCTTTTACACTGAATTGACACCCTCTAATGCTCTTTTTTTTTTTTTTTCAATGTGCTTTGCTGCCTAACAACTGAGCAGTAAAAGTGGCATGTAGTAGGAATTGTGAAAGGCAAACTGTAATTTCTAGAATACTGGAAAAGAAATCTACACAGCTGTCAACTGTGAGCCATAGCACATTTAAACCTATGACTACATCCATAAGTAAGAGGGGGATGAAATAGCAGCAAACAAGTTTTTGCTGTCCTGAAACAGTTAGAAATACCAATATAACTGTCATGAGTAAAACAATGGGAACTAACTGTGGCCTCCTGGAAAAAGTTGCACCAACAAATACAGGATGAAATTTAAATGCAGGAAAGAATGATGGCGTCTACGTAGTTCTACTGATATTTGCAGTAATGGCATCACTGATCCAAGAAAGGATTCTTAGAGTGCAATGAGTGCACAGAGTTAATATCAGTTGAACAACAGACCTGAGTGTATTGTCTCCCCCAAGGTCTTATGCCATAGGCCATATGGCATCTGTACAAACTGCAGCGTATGCATTTTGGGAAGGGGGGAGATGCAGCTGATAACAAGGTGTGACTTCCAAAGGGACAGGGTAGCAGACCGCTGATGAGAGAAGGGTGTACCTCCACCATTCCTTTCCCCCTCCAGGGGAAAAAGCATTGCACCTCTTCAGTAAATGTAGAAATCTGCAGTCTCTCCACCCTGCACTGCTCACTCCACCAGTACCAGGGAACTCCAGAAGGCATTTTGCTGTCTGAGGAGCTATGCTTTTGCTGCTGCTCCTGGGCATGTATTTTTACACTCCCACCATGAAATAATCAAATGTCCCCTGGCCTGTGTGACTCTCCTTCTGAGAAATTCATAGGACTAGTGTACTGGTATAATCAGTGATTTCTTTACAACACATCTTTCAAGTCCAGTGCTGGAGCTTTTTTTCTCTTTACGTTTGGAAATGTCTGTGGTTCCCCACCTGCCCTTTGACCTGGTTAAGTGCTGCTTCGTCCCTCCCCTGTAAGCTGAGTGAGGTTCCTTACTGGAACAAGCTGTGTCTTTAAGAAGGATGAATCTCGGCTCTTAGCTGACATAAATCACCACTGCTCGCTTTTCTTCGGTGAAGCAACTGATTTGCTGTTGCTGAGTTTCTGCCCTAATGTCTCTTCAGGATGCAAACAGCAGTGAGCTCATCAGTTAGGAGTGGCCAGTTTTCAATACAAAAAGCTACTGTAGTTCACACACAAAAACTGTCAGGGTAGAAAAGAAAAACCTTACAGGTGGGGGATTTTGCCACACACTGATCCTTTTTTTTCCCTTCTTTCTTTTATGGAGAGAAAGAGAAGCTTTGTTTTTCAGTACTGCTACCATGCAGGAATTCAAAGATTAATACAGTGTTTTGGCATAAGGTGCATTTGTGTCCACATTTGCAGGCACTAGCATGTGATAACATGTTACCAGTTAGAAACAGGACAACACAAGTTGCTAACCTGTCCTACCAACCACATTTTCCATTTGAAAAAATGTCAGCTGGTTAGCACAAGCAGCTTGCATGAAAAATAATTGAAACGAGAGCCTTAGCTTTCCTTGGATGACAAGCAGAGGCAGTGACATCGGTTGCCTGGCACTGCAGTGTGGCATCCACTTCCTGAAAGGTCTGATCCTGCCTGTGGAGTCTGTGCTGGTACAGCCTGGGGAACAGACAGGCTTATAATAAATAGAAACAGTTTCCCAGACACCAGCAGTGCCATTTCAGGCTCAAGCAATTAGCCCAGAGAGTGCTCCCGACCTAAGCATGCCGTTTAAATGGAGAAGGGAAGCATTCTGTGTGCACACTGCATGTGTCCCTCCTGTGTGGCTCTGTTCATCGACCAAAACTAAAGACAGTGTCTTGTGCCCCAAATGGGTACTCCTGTGCTCTCAGCTTCCATGTTCACTTGCTCAGCTACTTTCATGCTACAGAGCCCTCCCTCCCTGCCCTTCCCCGAGGCTGCGCTTCTAACTATTGCTTTCTTTCCATCTGTGTTTTTTCTTGTTTCTCTCAAGCATCCTTGGGGCACAAATACAATTGTAAAAATTCAAAATTTGAAATCCTTTTAAAATGGCCTTGCCATAGCATCTGTTGTCGTGTATGCATGCCTCTTCTACTTGTAAACCTCTTACTTACTAAAAGATCTTGGGTTTCCCTCCTCCTTAGAAAGGGAGTGCAGCACTTACCTGCCAGATTTAATGTCCTCTATATGTTCAAGTCTTGTCAGGGCAGCTTTTTCAAGGCTATGTTTGTCCATCCCCTTGTTAAGGCCTACAGCAAGCTATGAAGAGTGTCTGTGTCTTGTCAGGATGTGGTTTGACACCTCAACCAAGATGATCCAGTGATGGGTGCTGTCAAAATGGGACTCAGCTAATGGTTGGTACATTGCATTCCTTGGCCCTTGGCTGGCTGCTGCAGCACCAGCACTTGGCTCAAGTTGTGGAGGGAGGAAATCTGGCAGAAAAGTTGTCAAGTTTTGGGTTGTTCATTTGGTAGGCTGAGTTTTCTGCCAGTGTAGTGCTCTGAGCAGGTTCACTGTGGGGTTAGAGAAGTGCAAGGTTTGGCTCAGAAGTACCTGCCAGGGGCGGGGAGCAGGGCGAGGCTCCTTGTTAGTCTGGTTTAATTGCACGCTGGCACACTGCTGCCACGCCGCTCCCCCAGGCCCTGGCAGCAGCTGTGCTGATCCCGGAGCCGAGGCCGTGCAGCGTCAGCCTGTCCCGGCACAGATGGGGCAGGAATGGGGCAGGAGCTGCGCAGCTCCCTCAGCCTGTCCCGGCACAGATGGGGCAGGAATGCGGGCAGGAGCTCCGCAGCTCCCTCAGCCTGTCCCGGCACAGATGGGGCAGGAATGCGGGCAGGAGCTCCGCAGCTCCGTGCCCGCCTGCACCAGCCATGCTGCCCTGCCGCCTGAGACGGCTCGGAGTACGCACAACAGCCCAGAGTCTGGCCCAGGTCTCGTGTTTTAACAAGAAAAAACACTAATGAGGAATCTGTTTTGCCGATATGAAAGTGTTTTCTTCCGAGTGTGCAGGGTTTAAGGGAGTCCCACCCAGCAAGGAATTCCTGTTTCATCAGGTGCTGGAAGGCTGCTAGTGGAAGTGCGGGCATGTCTGTCTCTGGTGTGGGGCCACAGGGCTCGCTACAACCAGTATGCAAATGCATCCAGCATAAACACTCTGGAAATCCAGTCTCTGACTCACAATGTGTGGTGCCTTTGAACTCGATTGCTTTGTAATTTCTGGCAAATGGAGGAAAGATGACCGGACAAAAGAAGTCAAGGGTAGAATATGTCTTTGCTTTCCACTAACCCATTTCTCCCTCACCATCTGCCAAAAGTAAACTTTAATTTTCAATAGAAAAATAAATCTACCTAGACTTTATATACAGAGAATTGTTTTAAAAATTAATTTTAGTTTAAAGAAAACACTGCCTTATTGCAGTCATGTTTTTAAGCTATATTAGCAGGAGAAATTAGATCTTTAAGAGTTGAGGCAGGGGATGAAATACAGGCAAAGAACAGAAAAGGTTTATTCCTGTTGAAGTCCCCCTGCACGCTGCCTTCCAAATATTGGGATGAATACGTAGCCAACTGTAGCAGATTGCTTTCACTAGTGCTCTGCTGGTGGGTTAGCAATGCTAGCCTTGGAACTGGGCATTTTGTCATGTTTCACTGCTTAGACTCTTAGACTCTCTTAGACTCTTAGACTCTTCTTAGACTTGAGAAATCTCATGCAGATAGAAGTTAGAACCAACCTAGGATAAACCTTTCCTTTTCCATATACAGGCTGGGATTCAGGACTGGTACAAATCGAGATGTCCCATCACATTCTGTGTGGCATGGCACCCAGCTCCACTGAGGCTCTGGTCTTCTCCTCCACAGTGTGGGCACTGTCACTGCTCCACTTGTAACTGGTGTTGATAACCATTACCTCTTTAGGTGGGCCTGCTCTGGGCAAATTTTTGTGTGCATTTAAAGGCAGTAGTGCTTCAGCAGTCAGTTCTGCAGGCTGGCTATTACTTTGAATATGGAATATTTCCTATGGGATAATACTAGAAAAGCTTTTCTTTCCCTTTGCAGTCATGAAGAATTTAGGTATTCAGATGCATTTTCCTTCTTTGCATATTCATAGTGAACAAGTTCAGGAAACTGGTTCATGAAAAAAAACACATTTTCTCCTGCTAACTACAAGCCAGATTGCACAGTAAAGTGAACTGAGAAAATCAGCTGCAGAAATGATTGTGCTGGCATGAGAGAGGGGTAACACAGGGGCAGAAATTAACAGCTATGGCCAGCTTTTATATAAACCAGCATAACTATCAAAACATTACCTAAGAATAAAATCCCGTAGTACAAATGGAGCAGGATGTAAAACTGACCAAAAAAATACCCTAAAAGTAAGGCTCACCCTATTTAGCTTTATGGTCTTGGCATAGCTAATGGGGATTGAGGCATCAGAAATGAACCCCCATCATCTTCTCTCTGGTTTGCTGCATCAGCCCCCCACCTCCCTGGCTTTCCTCAAAGCAAACAAATCTCTGTTTCAGAGAGTTGGTGTGACCACCCCAAGGGAGAGTTCCTGGCAGCAGCTGTGGGTTGCCATTCGCTTGCTGGCTCTAACAACAGCACTGTCCTCATCAGAGCACGAGATGTGACTTTGTCTCTGTGAGCAGATGTGTTCCTTTGAAAACCATCTGAAACATCTGGCTGGTAGAGAGGCTGATCAAAGCAATGTGGGCTTATGGTACAGATATGGACTAAGTACACTGTAAAGGAGACTCTCTGTGCTGGGGGTTGTCTAGCAAGCAGAAGTTATACTGAGGATAAAAGAATTCTTTTTAATTCATATTCAGTCTAATAGATTATGTATGTTTATTTCTTTATGTTAAAGATTTAACTACACATCATGATGATACTGTTCCTCTGCTTCTTTTTTCGAAGCTGACCTTCGCTGCTCATATCCAGTACTGCTACTCAAGGAGCTAATCATACTTTTTTTTCAGGATAATATTTTCCTCACTTCAGCCAGATGAGCAGCCTTTATTGTTTTACATCTAATTACCTGCTAAACAGTCACATAGTTCTGGATCAAATGCAGTTTTGATGGCAGTTTTTATTTTGTTTTGGTCTTTTTGTTTAATCAGAAAGGCAGACACTTATGAGAAAACAAATATAATCTTTCAAGTTTTTTAATCAGCAGAAATTTCAGAGTGAGAACCAAAGTAGTACCATGATGATGCTGGCTTCACTGTGATAGGTAAATATACATGTAACTAAATTTAGTTCCAAATTACTTGAAGACAATGACTGTGCCGCTCTGAAAGTAGAATGTCTTATCTTTTCAGTTTATGTGATGGGAAATTAACCACCTGTGTAAAATAAAGTGACTAACTTTTTCAGACAGTAGTGTATCTGTTTTCTCTTGAAGGCTTTGTTCGTGTTTTTCTTGCTAAATTGTTCAAGCTTGCATTGAGGACTCAACTTAGTTTTGAGGGACAGGATCAAAACTCTTGTTCAGGAATATCTTGTAGAACATAACTTCATTGTGCATAACAGTACTATGCTGTAGTGCTCTGCAACTTTTAGCTATTGAATAGTATTTTCTAATATTTTATAGACATTTCCAGCCCAGCAATTCTACAAAGAAATAAAACTGTTACAAATTCTGTTGTAACAACAGAGGCCACTTATTACAAAAGTTCCAGGCTCAGTTTTTTTTAAACATCTAAAAAGACAGATAAGGGACTTAATTTGGTGGTGAGGGGTTTTTTGTTTGTTTTAATGCTGCTTCAAGATGACTCAGTTTTGAAAGTCTTTTGAAATACTGTGCATCATAATTGTCTCTGCCTTTTCTGGTTCTTCTATATTAATCTTACTTTGTGTATCAACTGCAAGATGTCAGACATTGTTTTGTCACTTTCTTGTCTTCTGAAATCTGCTTTTGATTGCAACACTTTGCACCAGAAGTAACAATTTTATATATCTATCCTATAAATGCTGGGATCTTGCCAACACTGGGAATTTCTGCATTCACCACACCCTTTACTATTCTATTTAAACCAGCTAGTCTCATTTTCAGAGCTGTTCAGGGTAAGTGTAAAAGAAGATTGCCACTTCTATTGCCATAAACTATAGCAGAGAGCTGTGAGAAAGGAGCAGGGTAGGGCTTCAAGATTCCCTTGTAGATTCAAAGGCTTGACCCTGAATCTTCTAACAGTTTCATTAAGATACTCATGTTAGGAATGCTCTTTCTGAGTCAAGGTCTGATAGAGATGATTAGAAAAAGCCTGAATAAGTCTATTCAGACTAAAGGCCTTCCTTATGCACTGAATCAGGTTTGCTCTTTTGAAATATGTAGTAATGTTTACAAATTATAGAATATTACAATGGCAAGATATTCAGGTATGTACTACAGATGATTAAAAGCATGCAGAATATGAGAGACTGATTCTTCTGCCTCAGCAAATGGGTTTAGCTGTATTCTCTATATTACCTGTATTACTGAGGCCTGAAAAGCACTGCAGCTGCTTATATTGGTTTATAGATGAAAATTTTGTTTGGAAATTCGTATCTGTAAAGGAAATGTGAGATCTGTGTTACAAAACTTCTTTTTAACCATACAAACTGAATTGAATAATGTGTTGTATCTTATTACTTTACCTGGAACACACACACTTACGAAATAAAAATACACTTGCTCCAGCTTTCCCAAAGAAGAATAAATACACTGGATTTTGCAGGTCAGATGACCACATAAGCGACCAAGCACAGTATTCTTTTGAAATAACATTACATTATTAACTGAATTTCTGTTCAAAATCTTCTCTAACCCACACACACCTTTCCAAAAAACTCCCATTAACTAACTATTCTGCAGCATATTTGGGTGAGAGAAAGCAGACAAAAGACAACTAAGAAATCTTTTGGCAGGCTTTCTAGAAGTTGTCAGCTGAAGGGTTTTACTAGCCTAAAGGAAATCTCTGTTCTTTGACAAACCTTTTTCTGGATAAGCAAAGCTTCAGTTATCCTTTCTCATCAGATTTTTTCAGATCTTGAAATTCTTTAATCCACTGTACTAGGTCTAGACCACTGCATATTTTTTATTAGGCACTATTGATTCTGGAAGAGACAAATTATCACTAGCCCTGACCTTCAGCACTTTGCAGCAGTGCTTTGCCTCTCTTTCACAAAGAATTTGTTAATTCAATTAAAACATTTCATACTTGTGGAACATGCTTACCCAGCATTGTTACTAATTCTAAGGCTGCTAAACTTAGTTTATTTTGTGAAGCCATTTCTAAACTTTTCTCTCTTAGGAGGAAATATTAGTTGATAATGTTTAATTTTGTGTCACAAAATTGTCTGCTAGGGCAATGTTAATGAGAAGCTTGGCTTGATTTGGTCGTGGAGGGAAGAGCAAAACTGTCACAATTGTAACACTGATAAACAAGTACAGCAGTGTATCACAGAATAGGTCAGGTTGGAAGAGACAACAGAGGGTGAGTCTGGTCCCACGTCCCCGCTCAGGCAGGGCCATCCCAAAGCACACAGCACAGGATTGTGTCCAGACAGTTCTTGAATATCTCCAATGAGGGAGATTCCTCATTCTCCTGTTCCTGTACGTGGTCACTGCAGAGTAAAGAAATTCTTCCTCGTGCTCAGGTGGGATTTTCTGTGCATCAGTTTCTGCCCATTTCCTCTTCTCCTATTCCTTGGTACCAAGCGGAGTTCTGCTCCATCCTCTGACACTTCCCTTCAGCTACTTAGAGACATCTGGAATAATGGGAAACTACTAAGACTAACCTAGCTCATGGTAATAATATTTTCCAATCTCTAAATCTGTGAATGCCTAGAACTATATTCCTCTTACAGACCAGTAACTCTCACCAGTATAAGATCAGGAGGCCAGTAGTAACGGGTTAAAATTGGTTTCACCTTAGCAAAGCTGAATTCAGTCACTTGACCTTGCTCTAACTTATTTGTGCTTCAGTACATCCACTTCCCCCTTAGTAACATGAAGGAAATAATTCCTTTTCCTGTAGTTTTGCCTGACTGCCCTACTTAGACTGTAAAGTCTTTGGAACAACTGCTGTCTGATCTAATGTGCATGTACGGAGCAGAGCACAATGAAGTCCTGATCTCAGCAGGAGCCCCATCTGCTACTGCTGAGATAAATGATCTTTTCAGTACTGGTTGTTTTTTAATCTCTTTAAATTACCATAAATACATTTTTAAAGCCATATGCTTTCATTCTATATCCCACTCCGCTGAAGAAATCTGGGTTTCTGTGGAAATATAATTATGTAACCATATAATTAAAGACTGCATCATACCCTGTTACATGCAAGAGGGCTGAGTTGAGGTCAAGTGCCAGACTGATCTGCCACTTTATGCATTTCAAGTACCTAAACTTACTTTAGAAAGGTTATTTTAAATATACTTTTGTGTATGCAATTCTATACTTTTCCAAAGAGAGAGTATTCTACTGAGTTGCAATTAGTTCAATTAAACTGAAATTGGTTTGCAGTAGAAGAAACAGTGATTCTGAAGAGACCTATTAATTTATGGTATTGGGGTCTAGTGTTGGATGCTCACTGAGGAAATCCAAAGGAAATTTCTCATTTTGTTGGAGGGATGGGAGAGAGAGAACTACATCATAGTAGGAGTACAGCCCACAGGTTCAGCCGTGTCGGAGTGGACAGAGGTGAGCAGAAGCTCTGGGAGTGAGGAGACATTCTGTATTTCTCACTCTATTTCTCTCTGCTGCATCAGTGTCCATGTGTTCCCAGTTTAGCATGTGGCACTGCTGATGCTTTGGCAGAGGCATGAGACTAACATTACAATGTTTGTTAGGGTTTTGGCTCAACACACAAAATTTCTAGAATATTGCAGATGCTTTAAAGGAAGTGGCGCAGTTCAGAAGTTAATAACTTATCCAAACTGAAAGAGGAATATATAGGCTGAGCAAAGAGCATGTCTCTAATCATAGGTATTTTGTCACTGTCAACTTTTAGCATTTTACCTTAAGTGGTGGAAGTGTTGCAGCCTTTCAAAAAATACCACAAGTTTCTTCAACAACAGAAATTATTATTTAGCCTGGATGTTGTGACTGCTGCCATTTCTGTGTAACAGCATCTGGGGAACAAGGGTCTCTGTCTCTTGACAGACCTTCCTCTTTCATGCTCTGAAGAACAAGGGTAATTCCTGTGTTACCTGAGCACCCAAATTTGACTTGTTTTAAACTGCTGCAGGGTGCACACGTGCGGAAGAGTGGGTGAAAAAGGATTTCTTGAACCAGGTCCCTGCAGTACGTGTTTGCATAACCCAGAGACTCAGACCACTGATAATTATTTCAGTATTCCTTTTCTTTTGTTTCTTTCTGAACAGAGAAGTTGTTTATACCTAGAGCTTCTTTACTTTTGTGCAATTTAAAACACCACCATGACATGGTGGTATTTTAAGAGTTGTTTCTGATTTTTTGTAGTTCTGCTGCTGGGTTGTTGTGGGGTTGGTGGTGGTGGTGGTCTGGTTTTGGGGTTATTTAACTTCAGGAGACATTAGAGATTTACATAAAAATCTTTCCTTCTTCAAGAAATCCAACTAACAAAGAATGCTTGTAAGCACCAGGTGCAAAAAAAAGGTAATTGTGTGTAATTGTGAGATTCTTGCTAACACAATATGTCGCTCAGTTGGATATGTACACAGCATCCATTGCTGCCGATGGAAGTTACGTAAACAAATTGAGGCTACAATAGGGACATTTATGTTTAGCTTCATTTACATAAAATGTATTGATTTTTTTTCTTTGGTAGGGGAGTGTTTTTTAAACAAAATCAAACATTTACATGTATAAAATATAACATCCATAATTTTTCACAAGTTGTTAAAGTCCAATTAGGTTTCTGCAATCTGTACTTACTTGATAGGAAGATAATTTGCCGTTACCAAAGAAAATACATTTGGGGTATTTCATATGTAAATTAATTTACTTCATAGAAGAATTTAAAAAGGCTTTGGAAGTTGATGCTTTTGCTAACATCAACATTTGCTTATCTTTGAATGGCTTTTCATAATAACAGAATCTTTGGCACTCCCTTTTGGCCTTCCACCCAGTCTCAAGGTACCTCGCAAACACAAAGTTGCACAGTTCGATCTCATCCCCACATTACAGATGGAGGACAGATAAATCTCTGCCTGTGGTCTGATTTAAATTGCATGTTGGCTTCAGCTTCCAGTGATGGTGGCCAGCTGGCTCTTTTTGAAATAACCGGTGTAAACTTCCCGGGAAGCTTCGCCTTACACTTGCTGAGCTGCTGTCACTTTCCAGCAAAGGCGGGTTCTGCTGGCACATAAAGGGTGCTCCCCTGCTTGTGCTGAGGCTTCACACCTGCTGGGTGCCTTGGCTGCTGACTGTTCAACCTTCACATGAAACTTAACCACCCGTGCAAAGAAGATACCCAGTGTTGTGAAGAGTGGAGGCTCCAGCATCCTTTAGCTGAGCAGGATGTCTCATGCCTTGAGCGGTCAGGCCAAATCAAACTATCTGCTCCTCTGTGAAAACTGCTTATTCTTTCATGCTCACTGCTAGTTCCTCTTTGGATGACAAAAATCCAGGTTGTTTTTTTTTTTCAAGCACCCATTAAATACAGAAAAAATGAGATTTTCATGATGGGTGAATGAACCCATTAGCTCTGATCTCATTACTTTGAATAGTGTCTCAAGATGTGTTTAAAATTAGCCTACTAAAGCAGGTATGACCTTTAAGGGAGAAAGAATTTAGAACTGCTTTTTATTCTGAATCAGGTTCCTCTCCAAATACTTCTTCCAAATTATAAATATCGGACTGTTTTGTTGATGTGTTTTATCTTGCAAGAGGGCAAATTACTTTATTTAATATGATTAAAATCTCTCTCACACTATTTTATAGCTATACCTATGGAAATGAAAGTCCACTTATTTTTTATGCTCATCTCTAGATAATATACAGAGCAGGAACATGGGCTGGAGTTACTGAGCTGACAAACTATATCAAAACACTGGAACTTAGAAGAAACAAAACATTCTTTCTCTATTATTGTTTCAGAGACAAGTCAACAAAGCATTTGTCAGAATTAGCACACAATTATAACGTCCTCTAATTAAAATTCAGTTACATGCTTTCAGGTGGCTTTAATAACATTCCTGCTCACACCTCCTGGTTATTGAGAATTAACAAATCAAGGACAGGATAATAACTTGTATCTCCAAATTATCTAGAACTTTCCAGAAATCATTTTACTGACCACATAGTATTAGTATTGTAAAGTGGTTCTTGTAAATCTCTGAAGACTAGCTAGAACTTGGCCTGTTTAACTAGTGACCATCTTGCAGTATCCTTCACTAGCAACTGCTGTCTCTCTAGTTTCTGTGCTAGTTACTTAATTTTTTTATTTGCTATTGTCAGTTCCTTTCAACATATTCTAGGACAAAGAGAGAAAAGCCTATTCTGACATATGGGATAATTGCTGGAAGTTATCCAGGGAAGTCTTCCAAATTTGAGTGGGGTAGGAGTGGGGGCAATAAGCTATGCCCCATAAGGGATTTCTTCTCCTCACTGGGAAAAGTCGGGGCAGAAACTGCAACAGGTGATTTCTGGGGTCTGCCAGTCTTTGTCACTGTCTCAAATGAAAGTATTCTCAGCATGAAGTGAAGGTGGAGGTGAGGAACAGAACAACCACAGAAAATATGCCTGGGGCCACATTACCTCAGGCTGTGATCTTGTGTGGCCGCGTGTGCTGAGTCAGGTCGGGACACCAGCAGCTGGACCGAGGCCCCCGGGAGCTGGTGGCCGGGCTGGAGCACGCAGCAGTTGTCCTTCCCCGCATCTGTGTCGAATCAATGTCATAATGTATCACTCTGTGTGTGGGGGGCAGCTTTCCTGTTGAGGTTTGTGTGCACTCGGGTAGCGTAGTGTCCTCTGAATACCACGGGGGTTACACAAGAGAGATACTGAGGAAAAGGAGGGGAAATCACGGGGAGTTTGTGCATTATCTCTTAATAACCTCATAAGATACAGCCAGTAAGAGCAATAGGAAATACTAGTCCAGGCTCTGGCTTCTTTTCTGATTGCTAATGACTGGTTTGCATTGTAAAATGCTAGAGGCAATGGATACACACTACCAGGGATTGAATACAGGCCTTCATTGAAACTGGGCAGTCAGTTTTAGTTATGTTATTGTTTTAAGAAGAGGCTAAAACATCTGGAAATTGACACAACACTAATTTTTATTCTTCTCACAAAAAAAAGAAATTACCAAATTATTTAAATCATCATGGTACAAATTCAGTTCTAGGTTGTGAACTGGCTAAGCAAGTTGAAGTCTGAAGCATTGGTTATATTCACCTTTCATGTACAGCTGAAGAAAATCTGACACTTCCACAGATATCCCAGGTAGCATCCTTACCATGCTGCACCGGCAAATAACCATCTCACAGCCCCCGTTCTCTTCTTCCATGCATTTCAGTATATTCAAGTTGTCATCTTTGCAGATGTCCACATTAGGCTTTCCTGATAAACTGGACAGGATACTGGAAAGGAGTAGAGTGAAATAGAGGAAAAAATACAGATCCCCTCAGACAGGTTGTGACTGCACAGGTTTCTTCATTAGGCTAATTGCTGTGTCCATGCAGATTTCCATGAATCCAGAATTCACAGTGTGAATTGACAGATCATTCATCTGGCTCGGGTTGCATGTTCCCAGAGACAGGCCAGAAGCAATGAGGACAAACTGACACGTGTGAAACTCCATCTGAACACAAAAGAGCACTTAACTGTGGAGATGGTCAAACACTTAAGTAAGTTGGACAGAAGGGTTGCGAAGTCTCCAGCTGTGGAGTTACTCACAACCCGACAGCAGTGTACTGGGCAGCCGGTTCTAGTTGGTCCTGCTGGAGCGGGGTTTTTGAACTAGAAGGTCTCCTGAGGCCCCTACCAGCCCCAACCATTCCGTGTTCCTGTGTCATCTCAAAGATTTATTTCTGAAAACTGAGGCTTCTTTCATTTTGCACACACATACGCACCTCTGTACAACATCAAAACCACAACTCCAGCTCCCACCACTGGCCATTTCCTGGGCGCTGCTTATTCCAGCAGCAGCAGCAGTCTCTCATTTTGCCATTTTTCACTGGTGTTACCAGCCATGCCAAGGCAGGCTAAGGATGCAGAAGGGCATTGTCACACAATGATCTGTCAAGAACACCATTAAGCATTCTGAGCTAAGCTGTTGGTAAGAATTGTCCCCAAGCCCCTAGTGGGGCTGCACTGCAGAGCTGTCTGGCCCAGTGAATAATGTGGCCCTGCAGCTGGGTGTTCAGCACGGGGGGGCCAACGTGGGTGCTTGGGAGGACCCCTGGCTTGGGAGCTCTTGCTGCTAATGGCTCACTCCTGTGTTCTGTAGGCAGTGAGGACAGAGAGGTTTGCTGTCTTCTTAAATGGTGATCATTTCAGTGCTCTGGCTTGTATTATTTATTGTGCTGGTGTAAGTAATGTATGGCAAATTGTAGCGCGTGGCAGACATGACTCTCCAGAGCTGGGAGAGGCGGCCCTGTGGTATTAAACAAAATTTATCCTTGAACAATGTCTGCCGTGTCACAGTCACCATTTCTCCATTCGAGGGCAGAAACCTCAATGCCGTGCCCTTGTTTGTTAAAGCCTCTTCCCAAACAGACAAAGCCTGGCATGCTTTCCCTTTTCCCTCTGGCACAGTGCTCCACCCCGTCAGCATTCTCAGTGTACAGCTGCTTAAGGGTTATTTTCTCTGGGAGGTGGTTGTGTGGGGGGATGTTCATGTACACACACACATGCACAGAAGGATGTGTCCTACTAAAGAAGAAACAACTTTGTCAGCAAATTATCTCATCTTATTTCAGCTATTATAATCCTCTTCAAGCCTCAACAAAGCACCCACACGTGTTTGATCAAGTCACTATTAAGGAGAAATATTGTGCTATTCATGCCAACTGGACCACCTACACCTTGGTATCACTATAATTATTGTCAAATATTATTGTTACAAGAGGGCACGAACTGTGTAGATCTTTCTTTAATATGACAGTGGCCAATTTAATGGAACATTACTGATTAGCACAGCCAGTGCAGAATATTCTAGCTTACCTTTTACAAAACTTTATGTTACAGTTGAATGGATTACAGAACACCTCTTGAATGCCTAGTGGCTGGCGTTGTGCCAGAGCCTTTAAAAAAATTGAAAATGCAGCTTGCTTTCTCCTTTTTCATAAAGAAATCTGAAAGCAGAAGCACTGACCTTGGCAAGCTTCTTGCACTAAGTTTTCCAGTAGGCAAAAGCACTATAAATCAAACCAGAATAATCCTGTGTATGTTTTTGTTTTCATGCAGGCTGCTAGGATTGCACTTAAGGACTTGATTTTTATTGCTAAAGGAATGTTTTTAAATCATCAAGACCTAGAGCGTGTTGTGAGCTTAGTCCAAATTTCATCATCATCTTTTGCAATTTGCCTAACGCCCCGGCTCCCATGGAAATACAATTTATTTCTCTTGCAAAAGTCATTACAATCTATGAGCACAAAGAAAGAAACCTGCAGAACAGAAAATGAGCAATAAAATCATGACAAAATCTGCTACATAGATTCTTTCCCCTAAAGCAGAAAAATAAGATAAACAGTGCTTCTCTTTCTCTCTGAGTTATTATTAGTTCAGTATTATTTATCATACAGCTTGGAAATCTTAAAAGGTTACAGTTTATTTTTCATGCATGGCTTTGGGGAGCCTTTTGACTCTGCTGAGAATTGTAACATGACATTGTTTTCAAAATGAAAGCTCTGAACAGATTATTTTTCACATTATCTAGATAATAGAGGTGATAGATGGGACCAAGTCTAGCTGGTGTAAGCAGTTGTAACTCATTTAAATTATGGAAATTTGCACCAGCAAAGAACCTGCCTCTAAGGAGAGAAGTCTGGAAGAAATGTTCTAATTCAAATTCATGTGACTTTTTTTTTTTTTTTTAATGTGGTTAATATGGACATAACTTGCATTTAGGTTTATGGTAAAGAATATTAAACTGAACAAAAATTTAATTCCATTTCTATGTGTTCTTTCATGCTAAACCACTAAAAGACATGTTCCCTAAGCCTGTTTGCAAGCTTCGTCTTTCTGTGCATCCAGGTCAGCTAAACACATGCTTAGATCAGAAGAAACTTATAGAGTCTATTCTAACACCAGTGGGACTCCCCATGTAAGCTTTGCTAAATATTGATCATTAGAACACATATTTAAACTTAAGAGCTATAGTGCTTTCCTGACTGCGGGCTTCCAAGCCCTCCTAAAACATTGTATCTTCAACTTAGACTAAATATATCTCCCTCCATGAACACATGTACGTATTTATATGTACTTTTCTTAATTTACAGCATGTAATATAATTACCATGCCGTATGTATAAGCAAGAAGTATACGGTATTGGTAGGATTTTCCTTGCTCTTTCTCCTTTTTCTCCAGTTTTTCAATCCATATTTTTGACGTGTTATTTCTGAGTTCCAGCACCAGTTGGCAAGGGCACGTCCTCAAACCCACCCACGGCTCTTTCTGTCAAAGTATCGGATCTGTGGGGCTCAGAAGCTCACAGCTGAGCAATGAGACACGGCTCTGCAGGGAATGATCTTTCTCTACGCATTCTCTCAGCGTGCTGCTGGCACTTGTAAAGTTAATAATCACAGGTGTAATGAGTGGGCCTACTTTACAGTGAGCATAGTTTACAATCAACATTTTTATTTCTTTTCATGCTTTAAGTGAAACTTCCTTTTTCCCAAATTCCCACATGACAGGCAGATGTTTAAACATACTGGGGGCAACCACACAATCTTTAGCCTAAGGTTTTTCCTGGAATTCTTTTCTTTCCTCGTGAATCTTCTTTAGCTGGCTTCTTTCCTTTGGTTTCCCATCACCAGAATAAAAGCTTCTACATTCTTATGTACTCTGGGACAAGAGTTACACTGTGAGAAACCACCTGAACCAACACTGGGAGTCATGAAAATAACTGCACTAAGGACTCATCTATTGCTTCATCATCTGCATTTTACGTTTTTCTGTGGAATTGTTTCAACAGATGTAAATCCCCCAGATCGTGCTGTAAGAGTAGCATATTTTACCTTAGCCAAAAACAATTCCTAAAGTATTTGGCTTAAAATAAAAGTATCCATATGGGATTTTGCTGATTTAACTCTTCTGGTTTCAAAAAGTAGTTTTACTTACATCTCTAGAGAAACAAATTGTACTAATTTAAGACCTAGTTTAAGAGTCTGTCTAATGAAGGGGGGAAAAAAGGAAGGTGAAGTGTTTCTACCCTGAAGTTACCATATATTAAAATGAAATAACATTTAAAACCAAGACCATCGCCTTAACTAGCTATACTTTATAGTTTATATTGTTGTAATGTTATAACAACATGAAGGGGACCTGTTTAGGGCAGATAAGGGTGGAGAGAGGAGAGAATCTTCTGATGATAGCAATATCAGGTGAAGTTTAGGTAACTTGGGCCGGTTTAAAGCTGGCAGGCACCCTGTAACTTCCAAAGATGGATGGTCATGTAGCTGGGGGCAGGGATGTTCCTCTCCGGTTATACGGCTTCCCACATCTCTTGGGGTGCAGCATGGGGGAGGGAGCTCTGCCAGTTCATCTCGCTGGATATAAATGTGCATTTTCCTCTAAGTGTTCTTGCATGATCAGGAAAATTATCTCCTACACAGAATATCCAAGAAGTGTCTTGCCCAAATGTATGCATTCAGCAGAAATGCTCCTGTAGCTTCTGTAAATAACACAGGTCCACAGATGTCTCCCTGGCTCACAAATGGCTAAGCACTGCTTGCACACCGACTTGGTCGATGCCTTACAAATACTTAAGCTGGGGAGAAATGGCCCTGGCTGGGTTGCTGCCTTGCACAAGCAGATTTGATGAGTATTTTTGCCCCTCTTTCACTGTGCTCAGTACTAACTAGGTGAGTGCTGTCTGCATGCATGTATGTTTTGGTGAGCTGGAGCATCAGAGCACAGAGTCTTTACTGGTAAGATACAACTTAAAAGTTTTATTTAGTAGCACTTTTTGGAGATTGGAACAGCAACATCAAATCTCTGTCTATGAATACCTCCATGTGGTTGTCACCTAGCAGAAAATAGGTAGTCTGGTTCAGTATACAACAGCAGCTCAGCTGACAGCACTCTGATATCTTAATTAAAGGATCCAAGTTAGACTCCTCCTCCCAGCACACCTGTAGGAACCCACTGATGGTGCTACAGCGGTGGCCATGTAACATTGAGTAGGTGCGCTATGCTCTGTTTAATTTTTTTACTGTGTTTATATGCATCCAGGGCAATTAATGAAATGAAAGTTATTGATCATGAAGGCTTGGGGTTCTGGTTGCTTGGGTTGGGTTTTTGTAATAAATACACAAACTCTGCACCAGAGTTCTTACCAGAGGTCGTGTTTAATAAACAGCACTTGATGCATAATGTGCTAGCATGCCATGTCTCAGCAGTATACCAATAATATCTTCTGCCTTACACTGTAGATATTTTGGGATGTGGGGTATGAAAGGCCTTGAAACTAAAGCTGAATGCTTTCTCCAAAGAATTGTGTGCTCACTGACAGTCTTGTTCAAACATACATTTTACTCATCTTCCCTAAGTCAGGACCCCCAGATTTGCTACATCCCCATGGTGTAATTTCCTCATTCAAAAGACTGCACTGGCAATCATTTAAAGACACTATAAATAGTATCTATAATCTGACAGACTGCTAGCCTAAAAAAATTGTGCAATTTATAATTTTATTGAGAGAGAGGTATACGTGAAGGTTTTGGCGGATCACTGCAATCCAGCTGAAACATAAATTTTAACACTACCCTGGTGCCATCGGATATAAAACATTAAAGGAGCAATATTGGATGTGCACATTTCAAACCTGTGCTTGCAAATTTTTCTTGTAGATTTTGTATTAATTGAAATTGTTTAGCTTTTGTTTCAGACCTTCAGTGGTTATGGCCTGATACCAACAGGTAGCGACTGCACTTCTAAACACTGACTTAGATCAGAATCATCTGATTTCTGCCATCTGCCCAGGTTATAATTTTATGATAATATCCTTGAATCTTTCTGGTTTTGTCTTACTTCATCTGAAATTCACTTCCTTTTAATATTTATAGCTCTTAGTTAAATTAAGAGGTAAAGGTGTTCTTGTAAGCCTTGTTTAACCACACTGGAATTATCCTTCTAGAAACAGTTCTTTAGAAAAGAAGAAAACACCTCCTTAGATTGAGTAAAGACTATCAAAATGGACCAATAAGACAAGACAAAAATACACCATTAGATACAGGTCAGTCTAGGGCACAGACTGGAGCTATATCTCCATGGCATTGACATGCTTAATATAATGAAATGGTGACAGGAAACAGTCTTGCAAAATTGTTATCAGATGAGCTTCTATTTCCAACAGAGGGTTTCTGCATGGCTCTTTTTAAATCTTCAGAGACACCATCTTTAAATCCATGGAGATAACTAAAAGGTATTTAAAATGATTTGACTAATTGTCAATTTTATATATTTTTTAATAAGCATTGTAAAAAAGTAAAATATGAAAAAGACCATCCTCTATAACTACACGCAGCCAAATGTGAAAATAAGTGAGCTAGCATCCATGCAGAGAACCCTGCATACTTCAGCTGGTTCTCTAAAACGTACGCGAAGTTCTTAACGTTGTTAATGCTTTAAAATCAAGCTGAGATTCTCACGAAAAAATTCAAGAAAGATTTGGCTACAGACTGCTTCTAAAATTGGCTAAGGCTTCACAGTAATACTCATTTCTTTCTACATCATAGTCTAAAACAGTCATTACTTCATGAGCCAATCATGCATGCCAGAGTGCACAAAACTAGAAATTAATAGTATCTGCTACGCATCCTGTACTCTGATGTTGCACAACGTGGAAAAGTAGGGTGACTTTGAAACTTTTGAAGTGAATTAAGAACTAGTCACTTGCTTAACCCTGATTTGCACTGAATTGTGAACAACTCTTTGCTGGCTATCTCATCTTCAAGTCACAAGAAATTCCATGAAAATTTTTGCTTACACATCTGCTTAAAGCCGAGTGAAAGCAGAATTCAATTAACTTTATGGCGAATCTGTTAAAAACCCACAAAACAAGGGAACCAAAAATTCAATCTGAGGACTGCATCTGATTCTCCATCTTTAACATGCTGCAATGTGCGTAGAGATTACAGCACATATGGTCTGTAAAACCACCCACCATTTCAATATGTCTGAAATCCAGAGTAGTACATGTAGCATCACAAGTTAGAAATCAGGTAGAAGAATGGATGTTAGTGTCAAACCTCAAGAAACACAGGATTATACAGCTCAGACTAAATATGTGTTCCTTTGTTTCATCACTGCGCCCTTTGTTTCTCTGTTAGGTGAGTTGGAAAGGTTCTCCAGGCAGTGGGTGCTTCATGCACCAGATGTGCTGCACCATCAGGGCAGAGTCAAGGACAATGTGAGTGTTGGAGGAAAACTTCAGCGAGGAGGTTCTGAAATGAGTCACACCAGTGGCACCAGCTCTTGCAGTTTCTTGCTGTTCTTAAAAGCCTCTGCAGTCTTTACCTTGAGTATCACTTTAGGCAGTTTTGTGCGTGAGCAGTTTTGCAATACTTTCATGAAATATGATATGCTATTATAACAGCCTGAAACAGTCATCAATATTTCAAGTGAAGAAATTGTAAAGAGCTTCTCAAAACAGGTACTGTTTACTGTACCTCAAACAGATGCCCTTCAATGGGAATTACAGCAGCACAGCAATATAAAAACACTATCCTTATAACAATACAGATCATAATCACACTGATGTAAATCTGAGGACACCTCCACAATCTTGTTTCCTGCACTGCATATCTGACAAAATAGAAGATATTTAATTCCTGGTCAGAGAAAGGTAAAAGAGCCAAGCTTTGTGTCTCAGCAGTTCAGTGGTACCACTGATATTGTCTTTACCAACCTGTCTTTAACTTCTCTTCAATCATTCTTTAATACGAGTGGGAAAGGGATCCTGCTATTGACTGAACTCTTTGCTTTTATCCACCCTGCCTTAAGCTTGAAATAGATCTCTCTTGTCATAGAAATAATAATAAAGGTTTCTTATAGTGGAGAAGGGGGTCCTAGGTACTGTGCGAGTGTTTTGTTGCTCACAAAGTAAGTCAAATCTGTTTGGATAAACAATGGCACCAATGCCAGCTTCCACACAGTGACAACTAGTGCTGCACAGATTGATGTGTCACCTTAATGCTCCAGGATTGATTGAACATTTCCCTGCTGTTACTTTTTTTTTCTTTTACGCTGTTGTCTTTCCTCAAGAGAACAGTGTTCCTAGCATGACCCCTTTTTCTTTGCACGTCAAGTGAAGGAAAATCACCCTTTGCTGTACTTGCGAGGACAGATATTGATCTCAGACACAGTGATGCAAACCAAAAGTAGCTCCTTGGGAGCAGAAAGCATTGCCCCAAACACTGGCCTGTGAAGCTGAGGTCAGACTCCAGCCACTGGCCTTCAAGTTTTTATTTTTCACCTAATGAGAAGTAGTATTTCTAATATACCCATGCTGCAGAGAGCCCTGAGTCATTTGGCAGAAGTGAAAATTTATTATTGTTTATTATCGATGCTTATAACACAAAACATTGATGTAAGTCACAGTCTCAATACATTTTCTTAATGGTCACATCTGTGCCAAATGTATTTATATTTCTGCGAGAGTTTATGAGCAGTAATACCAACATTTAATTTTCATAAAAGCTTTTTTTTCTAAGAAAATCCCATAAAGCCTCATCACATACCACAGCTATCACTTACTGTGCAACAGATATTTTATGCTCAGTTTATGTCACTTCAACTCTCTTTAGAAAGTGCCAGATATGGACATAGCTAAACTCAGGACAAATCCCTTCTGCTGTGCTGGTAAATCTTTGTTTGGCTTGTATAATATACCCAAGGTGAAAAGGTGGATGAAGCTTGAGCTGAGATAAACATCAAAAAGTTTGTGCATTTAAAAAAAGAAAATACTCAGGAGATAGAGGAGAGACTCAAGAAAATCTTATCAATTAATATAATGATCTACAGACAGATGATGTTGTACAAAGCATTAGTAGCTATTTTCACTGAGATTCAAATAAAAAATGCAAGCTGTCATACAAGTCACTAGTGGCTGCCTTATCTACAAAAAATTAGGAAGTGCAGCTCTTGGTGAAATGCCACCACAGCTAAGTGCCACGGCATGAATTAGGCTATGAGTACACCTTCTGAAAAATGCCCAAAAAGAATTGTAAAATTCATAACGAGATTTATGTAGAACCTTTAAACATCTGAAGCATTTTGCTGATATCTGCTGTCCAGCTAGGCTTTTTTTCTCCCATGAATGGTTCATACTTACACAAAGATTTTTCTCTATAGAAAAACTACAGAAATATGATCACTGCTACCATCAGTTGTCATTAATCCTTTGTAGGCAGTCGAGATACTTATAATAAAAGTACACAATCCAAACAAAAATGCATACTTATTATTACTTAAATCTGCTTTCTACAGATTCTCACAGTCATTGGAGGTTTAAAATTCATAGAAAGATTTTTGGGGGAGTGCTATCATAGCAAAGAAGTGAATTCCGTTCTATTTGCAATGAGGACAAAATAGTGCTTCTTGTTGATGTGGGCTTTTTTCTCTTATTTTCTTTCAAATCTAGCTCCATTTGATTTTGAATTATCTTGCTGATAAGCAATTTTTACAGCTTATCAGTTGTGGTACACATCAACTGATTTGTATGGTAGTTTTCCCTCTTCCTAACTAAGAGACAGTTATTGTACTTTTTCTAACAGAAAAAAGATGACTAGGGATGAGTGAAAACAAGGAATAAATGGTGATCAGCCAGTGTTCATGATCATTAAAATTGAATATATGGTTTTGTGTCCAAGTAAGAGCATTCACAGAGCTAACAGTGATTCCAGACAGGAGTTATACAAACACCATGCTCTTTGTGAATATAAATTTAGAGAGGGACAAAAGGCTGTACAAAATGAACAACCATTCACAGTTCAAGCATTTTTTTTTCTCTAACACCGTCAGTACAACATTTAACCAGCTTTGCACTTACAAAGTAATTCAGTGCTGATGCTTTGCCTCTCAGAAGATGGAAGATATTTTTGCTGTCATTTGCCTGAGATGGTACTATTTCCTGGTGCTTTAAAGTAAATAATTTATTGTAGCCTGGGGCTTTCACTCTAAGACTTTTCATATACGATACACTACTTACCTTAGCATTCCTGTTTATATATTTACATTGCTCTCATCTCAGTGGTTCTCAGGCTCCTGTGTACCAACATGTCTTCCACTCCCTGCAGAGGAGGAGTATAAGTCATTAATGCTTCTGTATCCCTGATGATTTTATTAAATGAAGTTTAATTACTTCCATTGCTTTTGTATAACATAATCTAGTGCTCATTTACTCTATTATTAACATTCAGAGGAATTAAAGTAGGGTGCATTTGCATCAGTACACATTGAGCATGATGTAAGGCCAGGCGTAATTAATTTCTCTCGCTTACAGCTATGGAGATTGCTAATTTAGAAAAAAAAAAGGCAATATGTAGGATTTGATTTTTATTTGCATTAGGTTACTTATCACTCTGGAGCTGTAAATCAGCATTCTGGTTAAAAGTGTTCCTATTTTTACTTCTGAGCTCTGTTTACCAGAGTGCTGTCAAACAGTAAAACGTAATAGTGGAGCTAATTCTTTTTGCTGCAGCGGGGAAGAAATGATACTACACATTCAAAGTAACTGAACTACAGATCTAGCTCCTCTTATGAATGGTAAAATTTTCAGCAGCTTCAAGGAGAGGAGGTGCGAGCCCCTCAGTCAGTGATTCCTAACTTTGTGGAGAAGATAAGTGATTCTACATAGGTCCCAGTCAGGTTCAGTCCTCCTCCACCCCTGCACCATAGCTTTGACCCAATCCGTAGCTCCCGTCCTTGTCAGCCCCAAGTCTGTCATGTCATGGCTCTGGATGTGAGCTCCACACCTCTCCTGTAATATGCCCAAAGATCTGCAGTGTGATCACACCTTGCTCGTTGGGAACCACTGCTTCAAATGACACCATTTGCAGAACTGCCTAGTGTAGGGAGTTCCAAGCTCTGTTTTGGTGCTCCCAGACTGACAGAGAGACAGTGACCTATTTTTTACAGAAAGTGCTGAAAAAATGGTTCTTCTAAAAACTTTTAGTTTCCTTACAAGCTCACTAAAATGGAAGCCCTGAAACTCAGGAATACCTAAATCCTCAAGCACTTTTTAAAAATATATTGCTTATATAAGAGGATTTGCTAACAGAAATTAGACTGAATCTTTTAAATGAACCATTCACTTTGGAAATATATCACTCCAGTAGACTTCACTGACCTTTTGCAAGGGATCATGTGCATGTGTTTGCTCAAGAGTTTTTGGTAGAGAAATGTGGTTGCCTTTCTTGTTTAATTCTTTACTGTTTCCATGTGGTAGAATGTTAGGAGATTGCTTTTTCTGTCCCCTGTCAATAAGTGATCTGCCTTAACCAGGCACTCAAAATGAATCATAACACTTGTCAGCACGTGCACCAGCGATTGCTAAGGAGCTAACCACTCCAAGGCCGTCTGTAGCAGCACTTGCTGTTCATTTCCCAGTACAAGGCTTAGTGTGATTGTGTCTTTGGCGGTGAATATTATTCATGAAAAGTCCTCATGAGATGGGGGAAGCGAAAGAGAGACACTCCGTCAGCTGTATCCAATTTGTTATTGCCTGCTGGTCATGAAATCAGAGCGGGTATAGCAGTGCAGAACAGGGATACAGCAACTGAGATGGAGGTGGTCCCGTGGGGGCAGGAGGAAGGTGCTGGGCAATTGTTTGAAAAGAGGCCTTAGCAAGTGCTTCGGGAGTCTTCTGTTAGCCCATGAGAAAATCAAAAGTAAATACTGAGCAAAAGTAGTCAAGGGAATCCAGGTACTTCACCACTGATGTCAACCTTTGCTGCAGACTTGAATCCTAAGGAATTCAGATCTCAGAGCTGAAGATATCATACACCTGTCTCAAAGAGAAATTCTTCCCTAGTTAACCCAGTTTTTAAACCCAAAGTCACAAGCACTGGGGATGCAAGAGGTCTCTTCTCTTTCATGCTGAGGAATTCCAAAGAGAAGAGAGGAAAGAGAAAGGATACAGGGATAACCCCCTCTGGACCAGTAAAATACTTCTCAAATTCCTGGTGAGGGTCTAGTAAGAAAGGTACAAAGCAGCCACTAAGATCTCTACTGAATAGGTACAAATTTACTGTGTTTGAGTATGGTGTTTAAATTCTTAATGCTCAATGTCAGTTAACTCTGGAATTACAGTGGAATTCCCAGTTTATGCAATTCCCGGTTTATGCATTGAATTCAGATACTGGAAGAAGAAATAGTCATCATCTTTTCACCATTCTGCTTGCTGTGCTAGATAAATAGTGTTCAGTCTACCTTCTCTTTGATTTTAGAACATTCTGATATAATCCTAGGGCATTTGAGGTAAAGAAAGAAAAATATATTCAGGAAGCTTTCCTGAAATATGGTCAAATTAGATTTCTTTTGTTAACAACAAAAAAAAATCCTTCAAACTGGCTTAGACCAGTGAAATAATAATACTGTACTGTGAGACTTAACATGTGAGGGCTTTTGTAATGGACTGGTTTTGAAGCTATGGAAAACTGCACAGAATGGGAAGCTCCACTTGAGACAATCACCAGGCTTGTCGTTGCAGTCTAAGAAACATATTTTAAATTCCACAGAGTTACCCTCAAAAATAACTTGGGAACCAAAATAAATTGTCTAAGAAACTGTCTTTGAGAAAAGTTAGTAATAAATTTTATTAGCAATACACCTTTTCTTCCTGTTTCCCAACCTTGCTAAATGCCTTCTTTGGGCAAATAAGGAGTAAGCATAGACTTAAAATTAGATTCATGTTGAATTGAAGAAGCACTAATAGGACAATGGATTTAACTTATTGGTGGTAAATTTTAATTTGAGAAAATTCAAAAGACTGAAACAGAAGTTCATTGGACCTCACTGTTTGTTCAACAGACTTAGTAGTACCCTCATACCATAAAACATAGAGAATGCTCAAAGGAAACCTATTGAAAATTAATTTTTCTTTCTTTAATTTTTTTTAATGTATCCATAACTTTATTTAACAAGAAGGGTGTAAAAAAGTACAAACACATCTAGAAAAAATCTCTGTATAAATTATAATGCTTGGACGTGTCCAGTTAAAAAAAAAAAAAAAACCACAATATTTTATTCATTAATAATCATTTTCTAATTATAAAAGTTTCATGTTCAAATTTCAGGATATGATGTAAATTGGGGGGAAAATATTTCTGTAACTTCTGCTATGTAAAAAACATCCTCGATAGACTGTGAGCTACCCTGTCTGCATTTTTTTTCTTACTGAAAATCATCATCAGCTTTCATCATGTCAGAAGGGTTTTTGTGGGCAATACAGTCGTGTCTTTCTGTCCAACTCTGATAGGCCACAGAATTTTCAATTTCTTTGTTCAAATAAGCATCACTTTTTCAATCTTAACTCTTTTTTCGTAATTAATTTCATATTCCTAATAAGAAGAAAGCCATAGCTCTTATTTTTATTTGTTAAATCATACCGCCATGCAGACAGAGTAGCAGAATAATCTAGATAATCATCTTTTATGCTAAAAATTCCACCCACACTTAAAAAATTAATCTGGTTTTTAAATGGAACATTCCATGGCAAAAAAAGCAAGTTTTGAGCTGCACCTAAATGAGATGGATGGGCAGTTACAGTCCTTAAACTCCACAGCATTTCCAACCATCAGTGATTGATTAGAGCACAGTTTCTCAGTACCATATGCAAAGCAATTACACTGTCCCCTGAATATCCTTGGCCTGAAGAGGTAGCTGAGAATGGACCACATTTCTCATAGTGTGTTAACTCTCTTCTGTATTAGCAGAACAAAACAGGGAGCAAAGTGCAGCAGATGCCTCTCCAGTATCTAACTCAGCTCCACTCAGCAACTACAAGGGGTTTGATCCCATATTCTTCTGTGTCTTATATGTTAATCACCCGTGTTTTCCCTGCCTCTGTTTAAAAATTTGAGCTACTAAAGAGAAAGTGTTTTCTTGGAATGCAAGAGCCTGAGGAATATTACTCTCTATTTTAATTATGTAAAATTGTTGCTATTCATACTGATACAGAAACTATTGGGCAATAGCAGATGTATTGTTTACAGCGTGGGAGTAATACTAGGGATTTTCACTATGAAACATGCAAAAAAAAACCTCATCTTGTTTCTGAAATAGCATGAGGTCATGCTCTTTCATTTTTCTTTCAAAGGAAAGCACATTATAATTATAGATTACATAGTTGGGCAACAGATAAGTGAAGTTCAATGCTTTGAAATGTAGCAAGAGGAAGTTGTTGTGGAGACTACTTTTAGTCATTTCTAACTCCAAGTAATTATTAGTTCATTCCTTCTTTCTTGTATGTTAGGGAGGGGATGCATTAGCTCATCACTTTAGAGTGCTGCAACAGGACCAATCCCTATAGGAGTAGAATTGTCCCCATCAGTGACAAGCAGTGGTCCCAGAAGTGTCACGGAAAGGAGGAACTATATGCATGTCTGCCTGGGCAGTTAAAACGGAATATGAGATGTTGTACAGATAATGTGTGCATGAGAGATTTTACTCAGGCCTTATCTAAAGGGAAAGAGTCCCCACTGTGTGAATGTTTATGTCCTTTAGCTGAACATCTTCACCTTCTGCCTTCATGCTTTGTAATGCCTTCAAAATTCTGGGTGTGATTCTCTCAGCAGAATAATAAGTCCACGTACCGCCCTTGCATGGCAAATGCACCTCTTGCAGGAGGTGTGATATGGGCCCTCAGGCTTCTCTGTCACAACTTGGTACTGTCCTGGTCTTTTCTGAAAGGACCGAGTCTTTTCTTTCAATAGTCATGAAGGACATTACAGGAGCTGTTGCTTCTCTTTGCTTGTTGACCCACTGCTGTCTAGATTAGGGCTCTGTATATACCATCTATACTATCTATATTACTGTGGTATTTTTTTGAAAGATATCTTACCTGTTGCTGGGGCACTTGGTGAATTTTCTGGATTAATTGTCTCAGAACCTCGTATGGGTAAAAACTACTAGTTTTTTGGGAGATTGATCAGGCTTTGGGTTTTTTGATAAGTATTTTTTCTTTGACTCTACACTGATAAACAAATACACTACAGATGTCAGCCTCAATGGCACCTCTGTCTAGCATCAGTATCTCACAACTGGAATAGATGATTAGTGCCATTCACAGGCTAGGAAATATCAGAAACCATTTTCTGGTTTTGTGCTCATAACCCAAGTTTGATTTGCTGCCTAATGTTAGATCTCTCCAGTTTCCTTCCTGTGGTGATTCTTTCTCATACATATGCACTTTCAAGGTGAATTGGCATGTCAGACTTATGAATTTGTGAGTGGTTATCCATTGGGAACATCAGTGTTTAAGCATGGGTTGATGGCAGGTAAATCTCTCCATTTGAGCCTACCAGGATGGGTGCAGGAGGTCTGCTTTTGGCATTTATATTTTGGAGTTTCCCTCCCTCCTTCCAGAGGCTATATTTCTCATATTTTCTGGCCTCCATAATTAATTGCGTATCTGCAAAAATACAGTTGACTTTTTAAGCCCCTCAACTTTCTCTTTATGATAAGATATCTGGCACTCTCTCCTAAATGTGTGACCCAAAGTAAATCTCGAATTTTAGCTTTACTTTGATAATGACCCACTGCCATATACCCAATGGGATAAGTAAAACCAGCAGTAGATCTCCATTTTTCCCCTCTTGTTCCTCAGCTAGGAACTTGGTAGTGTTCAGGAGCCACTACAGAGCATCCTTGACAGACTCCTTCCTCTTAGGATGGGGGTATCACATCGGTTTCTTCCATTCTTCCTGCATTTTGCTTTTGGGCACCATGCCACAAATCCATCTGCGTGATCTCATCATGGCAATTTATTCTTACTGGGGTTTTAAAAACGTAGGTACAGGCAGTACGGTCTCAGCTTTGCCCAGGCTTGTCCTATTTCTTCTCTAGCAATTCAGAGGAACACACTGGCTGTCAGGACGTTTTCGTTTATCCAGAAATACCTCTCTGACACCTTTCCCTGTAGCCTCTAATCTGTGTTACCACCATGTTAAATAAAGCTACTCAGTGTTGTTAGGGGCTGCCCCACACAAACCAGAACAGTCAAGAGCTGAAATTCTTCAGCTGCTAAATGGATCCTATTGATTCTGCCCTTCAGGTCCAAATAAACATTCAGCTCTCTGGCCTCCATGAAGAGGCAATTTGACTTTTTGCTGTGGTCAAGGGGCAGAGGAGAGAGACGTGGCAGATAGAGCTTATGCAGTTTCACGCACACATTGGAGTGGCTGCTTGGATGTGTGTATTTGTCTTTTGAAAGACTGTAGTCTTATCTTGCAGCTTCAGCACCTTGTCAGAGTACAGAGTATTTCTCCAGGTGCTGGGGGCCTCAGGTGACTGCTACCTCTACTTTTAGCAAAAGCCTCTTCAGTGATCATGTCCAATAGCAAATGCTTTTTCCAAGCATTTCACAGAGCTATTAGAAGGACACATAGACATCTTGCAACAGTGAACAACACAAAGACTCAAACAGAAGCTATGCTAGCTGTGAAATCAGAAACAGTTTAGCTACTGATTTTGATAACAAGGTAATATTTTGGAGGTTTTGCAGTGCTTTATTGTGCTGTGAAGTTATGTTAGCCTACACGTGTCTTTATTATTGTGCAAGCTGAATAGGGATTGCACACACACCCCCTTAGTTCAGGATCACCAAAACTTCTAATTTCTCTGCCAACTGGTGAGGTAAAGGGAACATGCAATAGGTCCTTAGGAAGGCTGAAAGGAGGGATGACCACCTACCTATCACCTTTATCAGAGAGCCAAGCCCAGCTTGAGAAACTGAGAAATACCATGGGTCAGCACAGGGTCTGCCAGTTCTCCTGACCTAAGATCACAGAAAACACAAGCAATTTTTTTTTCTCTTTCCTTGTGGTCTGCTTAGAGTCTCTGTGTCTGAGATTTGGATTTGAGAGAGGACTTTATCTCTACGTTAGAATGCAAAAATGAGAGACTTCTAGAGGCATGAGAGAGCATGCTTCACCTCTAACAAACTCTTCTGTATTGCAGTGTAAGACCTTGTCCTTTCCCTTCTTCTACGGGTTTTGGGAGAGAGAAAATCAAATCTGTTTCTCTGAAAGAAAGAAGCAGAAGATAAATTAAATTATTGTAATGTTAACAAAGTTAAAAATAAAAATCTCTGAGCTCAAATACTATCTTTGTTCAGAATCCCCTGAAAGATGAGAACAGCCTGTAACACCTAATGGAGCAAAAAGGAGAAAACTGCTTACTAAAACAATAATTTAGCTATGCACATTAAACAGTTACTCTAAGAGCAAGAATCCCTGGGAGAATTCCTGCAAGTTATAAAACAGCTGAGAGATATTTCATACTAGTGATTTATAAATATATTTTGGGTTTAAGGCAGGCATTATTTTTAGCCAGACCTTCAATTATAAAATCAAGTCATTTATTTTACTAGTAACAAATATTTAAGATACAACTGTTGTGTTTTATAAAATCTAGAAAATTATTAGAACACATGATCAGAGCAGTCAAGACAAAAGCCTTTGACTTAGTATAATCCTTTTTTTCATAGTCCAAGAAGGGATTTTCTCTCTCTAGTTACCTTGAAGAAATATGTTATTATTTAATCCTAGCAGTCATATACTTCAAGGTTTCTAAAGAAGTGGTGAAAGAGAGCGTTTGGCAGTCTTGGATTCAGTTTGAAAGTGCTACCAAGTCTACATTGCTGATGTGACAAATGAACCCGGACCTGGTCTCTAGTTTGCAGTTAGAGGGAAACGGTGATGGTATATTGATTGTAAGAAGAATATGTAGGACTTCTCAGAAAAGCCTCTATGTGTTTTAATTCTACCTTTGTTATTTACTTGTACTGTCTGTTCCAACCTCTACAACTCAACAAGTTTTGTGCTTGTTCATCTTTTAAAATGCGTGAGTATTTTTCACTGAAGGGAGTACATAAAACATTGAGTCTCCCATGTTTGCCCTCCTGGTACAACACGGCTAGATTATTCTGGGACACATATTGGTTTTTTTGTAACACTAAAATTGTCATTAGCTCATGGTTCATAGCTCACGGTGTCATTCTTTGACTGAATCATTACTATTTATTCCAAAGAGAGGGGGGCCATTCTTAGATCCTCTTTCCTTGCATTTCCATCAAGAAAGATGCTGCTAAATCCAGCTCCCTACCTAGCGGGTGGCTTTGTACCTTTCCTAATGTCTCAGTGCCAAAGCCAGCAACCTCTGGTCTGAAACTGAATATCAGGTGCTTCTTGAAAATTAAAATGTACGGTGTTTTGGGTCCATGTTTAGTGTAGCACTTATCACTGGAAAGAAAACCTCCCTCTACGTTAGGTAAGCATGTCCTTCCACAGACATTAAATCAGTCGTGTCTGGAAGGTCGGTGATGGCTTTCAAGGCATTCTGGTATTTAGTCTTGTAACATTTCTCCGGTAATTTTCCTGTTCTGCTCTGCTCGCTTGCCTGTAATGGAGTTGATGCGCTCTTTATTTTTCTTTCTTTTTTGAGTAGGTGTTGTATGTTTGCCACTTGAGAGTTCTCTAGGGTCTATTCCAAAATTATCAAAGTTTATAGCACACATTTTCAAATTAACATACTTAAATATGCCCACAAAATCTGCTGCTGCTCCCCAAATGCGTCTTTCCGCATTAAACTGCACATTAACACGAGTACCATTTGCATTCACAGAGAATGTACAAATAGATGCTCAACAAATTCTGAAAAGATGTTCTGTGAAAATTTTGATAATTATTTAAGGCAAATGTTTTCTAACCTAATAACTTATGTGTGTGGCCGAATCCAGCACAATCTTAGTGCACTCTCTGGCTTGTTATGATGTAGATGACTCTCACAGTTACCCACTCAGAGAGGACCCTCTAAATTGAAGTCCCACTCTAACTTTAAATCTGGATGTGTATTTCAACACCTCTGTGGACTTTTTTTTCAAATTCCTTTCCCTCCAGCTATTTTTAGATTTCCAAGATCTGTATATATACAGGGACTAAAACCACAGTAAGAGCAAGCAAGATTTTTCAAACAACCCTTAAATTAAAAAATTATGTTAATAGTCCTTAAATTTTTAATGCGTGCTTATATTCAAATGGCTTCTCAGATCCCACACACTATCCCAAAATCCAATTATTATGTTTTTTTCCATAGATTCTGGCTCTGCAGGCTCTCCTAAGTTTCTGAACACCAATCCATTTTCTTTCCGTGTTGGAAATGTTTACCAAAAATATTTGTCACTTCTGATCTCCATTGATAACTCCTTTGATGTGAAAAGCAGAGCCAGTTCCAGTTTGCAAGTCTATACTTGTGATTTTTACATAGGACTATCTGCTATCATCCTAAGACTTTACTCTGAGGCTGTTTGACTGAAAAGCACATAGAAAGAGGCTTTACTTGTAACAAATGTATCATTTTTGCATTCTAACTTTTCAGCTAGTTTTTTCATTTCATGGTGTCTTTTTTCAATATATTTCCCTTAACTAAAAATACTCTGTAAGACAACAGTGCATAACAGCTCACAGTATATTTAAAGTAGTTTCTTAATACTAAGTCTAATTGGGGATTTGAAAAGGAAAAAGGTTATCAGTCAGTACGTTCTTCAGACATTCTCAATATTTTCATCTTCTGACCATTTCAGAGTCATTGCTGGCAGTGTTGATTTCCCCCTGAAGTAAAAATACTGTCTTTCAAAGCTTAGGCTGTTGATCACTTGGATAGCAACCTTTTCAAACATTTAAAGAAAAAAATGTCCTGTCCAGGAAAAGCCTTCTTCCTGTATCACTACTTCATGCTATAAAAAATAATGGTGTACACAGTGTCAGAAGGATTATTATACAACAGATCTGGGCTTCTTTCTGAATTCCTCCCTTTTTCCCATATTGCACCTGTATTATAATAAGTTTATTTGCAAAATCCCAAAAGTTGCCAGGAATCTCTGTCAAAGAACCTTTAGACTTATATAGAATTTAGTAACTGTCATAAACTATTTTTTCTCTCTTCTTTCTTTAGTTCTGTCAGCTTCCTTATCTTTTAGCTTCTGGCTCCCTTAGGACAAAAGAGTCAGATGAACACAGTCTATCTTTGTCAGATAGACAAAATCTACACCTTTTTGTATGTCTGGAAGGTGCCACATATTTCAAAGTGTGCCCACGAATGAGCAATAAAAAGTGCATAGCTGAATTTCTGACTGCAATTTGGAACCAGAAATAGGCCTGAATTCCACAATCAAATGTGCTTCTGTGGTGATGAGTTTAACTGTTTCATTGCAGACCGTTACAGACAGATCGAGCTGTGGAGCTCAAATCCCAGACTCCGATCCGGCTCTCAGCATGTGGAAAGTTCAAAGAGCTTGGAGCAGACACTTCTGCTGGAGTCACACACTGCATGAGCCCAAACCTTGAAGCAGGACTCAATCAAGCAGACCAGACTGACTGAACATATCTTGTGATGGCACAAAAGTTATTGCTTCCCCACAGCTTTTTTTCTTTTCTGCCTTTTTTTTTTTTTGCCTTTTTTTTTGCCCTTTTTTTCCCCTTTTTTCCCCTCCCCCCTCTCCCCAGGTTCTCAAAACTTAGTATGAACCTTCATAAAGGCAGAGTCCGAGTTTCTGGTTTGTCACAAAGCATTGGAGCCAGGCAAATTTCCCAGGGTTTGTGCTTTCATTCCAAACATATCATAGAGCTTTAAATAATGTCCAGGAGCTCTCTTCTGTGTTTTACAGAGAAGAAAAATTGCATATCTGGCTACTCATTGAAATTATAACTCTTTCATTCACCTATTGAGTACAGTATACTCATCATTTGCAGGCAGCAAACGAATACCTTAACAGATGGGAATTTATATTGTTTCCATGGTTACAATAATAAATACAATGCTGATCTGCCCGGAGTAGCTCTTGTTTTTCAAATGGGTCTTTAAATTACATGCATTTTCCAATGGATTTTAAACTTCTTTTTTTTCATGATGATAATCTAGAAGCTATTTTTTATTAATCTAGAAGCTATTTTTTATTATTACAGCATTTATGCTAGACAGTGTTGCTGTTACAAGAAAATGCAATTTCTAATTTCTTTGAAGAATATAATTAGTGGGTTGAGTAAAAATAGTGCTGCACTGTGTGCTTATTCTAACCATCACCGTTCTGAAATAGAAAGATGTTAAAAGCATCAGTAGAGATATGGCAGTAATCTTGACTTTCACCTTTTTTCTTCCTATTTATGGGAATTGCCAAAGAATTCAACCAAGAGCTAGTTAAATACCGAGAATAGAACTGATGAAAAAACTGTAGGCTCATTTGGGAAGAAAGAAAAAAGGGAAAAATGTTATTTGTAGGTTCTTTGAGATTGTGCACGCATTTGAGCAGTACCTCAAATTATAGGCCATGTAGTAGGTACTTTAATCCACAAAGAAATATTGTCTGAAGCAGTAAAGTCCTGTTTATCCACAAACCCATTATTTCAAAGTTAATAGGATAAGATTGTACATCAACATTATTCATTCTTCAGTCCATTTTCCGTGTCATCACTTAAAACTTTGCAGCATATTTTGCCACTTAGTTGACCTAAAGGTAAACTTCTCTTGAATCTTCCTTTGTTGTGATGAAACTCTTTGCAATGGGTATTTTAATGGAAATTATTTATTTCAGCATTCCTCTTTCTAAAGAATTTAAAGACTCTCTCTTTCCAGAGCTGACAGAATTTCTTTGTATGTATTTCTTCCCCGTGGAATCAAATGGAAATGCTGTTGACATGCAATGCAGCAGTCAATTTGAGCAGGAATTTTCCTTCCTGAAGTAAATAAATACTGTATCCTGCTGAAATGAGAACAGACAGATTTGGAAGGGAGAATCTCAGGAGCTGCTCTGAAATATGTCAGAGTAGGAAAGGCACCAATACTCCTGGGAACTGGTGTTTTTAATGACCAGAAGCAGTCGGCGAGGACATTGAGCAAAGCTCATACATCCTAGTCAGTATCTATCGTATCAAACCAGGTCTGGTTTGTAAATTCTGGTTTCTAATCCTCTGTTTGGCTGTCTGGGAAAATCTATGTGGGCCTCCTTTTATTGAAAAACTAGCTTGATTTGGAGGTTGGGGGAAGGAGGGGTGGAGACTGGGAGCTGACGCTAAACATTGATTTTACTGTAACAGCCTGGCCGACTCATCGCTTAGGAAAGACTCAGTAATTATTTTATTGGGTTGCTTCCCCAGGCTCAGCATTCAAATTATGTAGGCTGACTATGTGGCAAAACAGGATTAAAAACGTATTTAAGGCAAGATGCTGTCTGGGCTGAATACAGACCCGCTGCAACTTGCCAGAAAAACAGCGAGCCAGTGCAGAGAATTCAAGAGGGAGTCTGTCTGGATTTAAGTGTTGACCAGGCTTTGGGCTCATATATCAGCTGAAGGGCTGCAAAGAAAAGCAGCACGTCTCAGGGATCCTTTTTGTTTTGTAAAGATTAGTAACTCCCTGGTGTTCTCTTCAGTGAAAAGATAACCGTGCTTAAGAAATTACTTGGCTACACTTGTTTTCCTAGCCTGTCTTCCTCATTGATTTTGAGTAATCTTTTCAAACAAGACATGAAATTCAGAGGGAATATATCTTAAGCAGCCAGGTGCTTGAAGGAATTAAAAGTTTGCAGGTGATCTGAGGCAGTAACAAGGCAGGGCAGTGCTCCAGGACAGAGCAGCCACCGCCTGGCATGTGCCGCTCCAGGACAGGTCCCAGCCCTGCCCAGCTTTGGCTGGGTATTGGAGCTCTGGGATCCAGGGTGGTTGGCATCTCCCTGGAATAGGCTTGCACCGAGTTTTGTCACCTGCTGTGTATGAAGGATGCCCAAAAATGCAATGGAAAACACTTAAGTAGCAGGCTGTGAACATATGAATCAACTATAAATCACAACTACGAATTACAGAATCAAAAATGGAAGTAAAGGATTTGTCTGTCAAGGAAGGTAAAATTCTTGATACACATATGAATACATATATGATTGCTGTCTATCAATTATGTTGATACTAACACCAGTAACTGGTGTTGTCTTCAAGCAGATATCAAGGAAGAAAAGGAATTCTTAGATGCACAGGGCTCAAATGCTATAATGGAAAAGATAAATGTAGTTGCTCTCTCAGCAACGTTTTACTAAGCCTTTGTGACTTAATAAAGGCCAGAGCAAAGATTCTTATTCATCCTTCCAGTCCGTTGTTTCGCAGTGCTATGATGCTCAGTTCCTCAGAACTGGGTGCATTTCTGAATCTTATTCCATGAAGTGCACCATTCATCCTTGAGTGGCCATAAACTTCAGGATAGCTGGCAGAGTTCAACCTGCCTCAGAGCCTGCTCTTGTAGTGCAGGCAGAAGTAGCCAAATCTGAGGGACTGCTTCTGTGTACTTGCTTTGTTTGGTTTGGTTTTAACTCAAAGATGTAATCAAAAAGAAGCTCCACGGACTTTAGGAATTACTGAAGAAACCAGAATGGGCTCTTATTAGCTGAAAAATTAACCATGTGTAACAAGTTTCTTTTCGGAAGTCTATAACAAGATATTACTTGTGAATGAATGTGTGCTTGATTAGCAAAATACCTCATAATCACAGGACAGTTAGTGGGACACATGGGTTTAGCCTTTCTCCTAAAGTCTCTTTTTAAGCACCTGGTACTGTTCTCTGAAAGCACGCAAGATAAGATACAATCAAAAACATTACATGGTAACCACTGAAAATCTTTCACAGGAACACTGCTAAATTTTATATTGATTTCAGAAAGGTGGTTATAATTTGGGGGTGGGGGAAGGGAGGAAAAGAGAATAGGTTGAAAATTTTACTAGAAAGCCAGCTGTGTTATGCTGTTTAGCATGTCCAAAACATGATCATGAGGCAAATTTCAAAGGTAACCAGTACTAGTTAGGACTGATCATCTCAGTAATGGTGTTCTGAAATGTAAGAGAAAACAGACATGAAGATTTGGTAAATTTGAAAGTCTTTTTAGTTGGTACATAATTTTATGTAGAATTAATAAGGTCAGGGTTTCACACTTGGTCTCTAACACACAGAGTAGCATATAGTTTGGAAGATATAATTGTAAGACTTCCACTTTTGCACATTTATATCTTATTTTCATGCTATTGGAAAGGGAATTACTTCTTTTTTTCAATTCTTTACTATATATGTCCTATTTAAACTGGTTTTGAATGGTGAATTTGCAGATTAGAAGAAAAGGAGTCAAGAGAACTAGAAAATTTTGCTAAAACGGGATTTGATGTAGCTCAATAAAAAACAATTTTCAGTAAGTCTCAAGGTTTGTAGGAGACTCAGAGTCCAGCCATCACAAGGTCTCCACAGTCAACATTTTGTACTACTAGTCTGTTTAGAGGCTTTGAGGGGCAAAAATCAAGTCTTATGTGACTAATCTTTACACTGCCTACGTATGGAGGGAAAACCACTGAAAATGCATAAACATTAACCTAGCTTTTCCATGTGATGGGCTCATGTCCTTCTTTCCACTGAACATGGTCCAAACATAAATTGCATGGCTCCTGATTTCATTTTCTCTCTAGCTTTTCTAACGTTTCTTTGGCTGCCTAAAATACTCCGAAGTGCTAAATCTTCTTGACCTCAGTTATATACACTGGTGAAGGGAGATGAAGCAGACAGTGGACTTCTGTGCTAAGGAACATGAAGGATACTGTTCCTTCATGCAGTGATCTTTCCTGAGCTGTTGCTGTCTTCCAGCATATAGTGCCAACATCTGTAAAATATTGCAAGCTGATAATTGATGGGTGGGACAAGTGCTGATGAGCCAGTCCCAAGATGCAAATCAGGAGCCTGTTTCCTATAGTAAGAATCAAATATGGTAAAACAGTGCTTCATTCAGCTTTGACATTAATACTTTCATTTTCAGTGCCATCCAAAGAGAATCCTTATTTGGTAAACTCTGGCTAACACAAAGTAGTTGGCATTTTTTCATTAAAGAATAATGTACACTTTGATGATCTTGAAGAAAAGATAAATATACTTTTTCTTACGCTACTTATTTCTAAAATTAGCATCCTTCTCTAATGGATATTTTCACCCAATGGTAAATTTTACTCATTTGGCACTGCTTGTTTCTTTTTCATAGAGAGTTTAGATCAGGGACAGATAGGGATAGTTTAAATGTGTTCACAAGATGGGACATATTTAGACTCAGATACTTCAATCTGCATTTAAAAAAACCAAAAAAAACCCCACAACAAACCAAGAAGCAAAACCCACTGGAACTCAGGAAGTCATGCTTCACTGACAGGTTCTTCTCCTTTCCCTTCTCCTGTGGATGCAGGTGTGTTATTCTTAGCAGGACTCAGGGCTGTGTGATTTAACCAGTTATTTTTGTTTAACGCTGGGCAGTAGGCTGCAGTTTCAAACTAGAAGATGTTTGATGCATCAAGCCAGTACCCAACACAAGAGTGACAACTGTCCGTGCTGCTGTTCCATCACAGCTCAGCTCAGTCGGAAAAGAAACCCTGAGAGACAGAGGCTGCTGGGCCTCTGGGCAACTCTGCTTTTATCTTTCTTCCATTCTGCAGATATGCTTTGCAGAAATATTTTGCTTTACTGAGTATTTTCTCCTCAGTATATGCCAAAGACTTCTCTCGAATGGAACAATTCAATAGGGATGCAGAGGAGTTAAGCACTGTGCACAGAGATGGGATGCTGCCCACCACAAAGGTGGAGACAACGCTTCCTAGACAGTCTTGTGCATTTTGTACTTCCAAAGGGAGAAAAATTCATTCCCTTGAAAATGAAGGAAGATTTTTTTTTAAAAATAAAAGCAGAACTTTGAGTATAGTCCTCTCTATCTTTCTGCAAGCACAGTGGGAAGGCCTATGGAAACAGCCACATCTACTTACTGTTCCTTAACATGAAATTTCTTCTTGTCACCTAAATCACCATCTATTTGATCTCATTGATGGAATGAAGTGACAAAAATCCCATGTCATGGCTCCAAAGATGGATTTTTTTTTTTTTTTCTTGATGAGAAAGGCAGTTTAAAGTTCATCTAACAGCAGTCTGCTGTAGTTTTATCATCTCCGCTGTCACCACTGAGGAGTTACTCCCTTGACTAATTCACCAAGGCGGCAAACTTTGATAAGTCATCACACAACCGTTTCTTTAAGGTACCAAAATATATCTACTATTAAGAAAATATAAGTATATAATTTTTCAGTGTATCAGTGTTTTAATTTTACTAATCAAATAAATGGCTCCTGGAGCAGCACACAGGAGTAATTCTCATTTAACTTAGATGGGGCAGGGTGGGATGTACTCCCCTAAGCAATCTGAGGTTTTTATTTCCATGTGGGAAATACATCTTTTTGTTCAAACCTCTGATGTTTAACCGTACACCTGTCAACTTTCCTTTAAAACACTCCATTTGTACAATTTTGGTTGCAGTCCTGGAAGTGGGTGGTTGTGACTCTCCTTGTTCTGAGCAGAACCCAGAGCAGTCATATCATCATTAGGTAATGACACCCTAGAGTTGACAGGCTTCCAAAATCTTTTTGGTCTCACAACTGATACAAATCTTCATAATTGATTTGGATTGTGGGGCTGGTAATTCAGCACTGAGCAGCAATTAATGCTAACATTTTAGTTTCATTTCATTCTGTCAAATACACTTGACATTCTTTTTATGTGTGAGATTGCCAGGTATAAAGCCATGTGTCTCATTATATGCCTATTTGTCACCTCCCTTCAGATCGCTGACACAAATGATGCAGGTAAAACCTCCCTACTCTAAATTCTTTTAACTCACTGGTTTTGCAAGAAGAATTTATAAAAGATGTGCCTATAGTTTCCAGTAAATCAGATCAATTGCCACTACTGCCTCATTAGCAGTAAATACATGGGGAAAAAAAATTATGCTTCCATTTAAAATAAAAATAATTTTTTAAAAATGCCTAAGTAAAGGTATTTCCACTGTTGTAGTGCCCCTTGGAAACAGAATCATATTTCATCGAGAATTATGTGTGCTTCTGCTGTTTCAAAATTCAACAGAGTTATAGCTGCAAATCAGGCTGGCATTGGTGCCTGGAATCCCAGCAAGCCAAGCCTCCCATACCAGCAGCACCAACAGATGTGCCACAGGGCAATTTACATTTTCCTCTACTGTTTTTAAGCTAGGCTGAGATTCTTTCAGCAACTCATTAAACATATTCACAGAGCATCAATTTAATAAAAAAATTATTATAGAAATTTCTCATCTTTCAGCTGTTCCATTATTTAGTGAACATACATTGTGTTTGATTAAGATTTGGTCTTGGTGGCCCATAATGTACTAAAAGGCTTTTTTTTAGGACTGCTGGGTAGATACTGTAACCATTTGATCACTGTGAAACTACAGGTTGTTTACTTACTGTGAAACTGCTGATTCTCTAGCAAAAGTTTCCAGTTTAGGGGAAAAAAATTAATGGCCTATTCAGGGTGTTAATACATGTGTTGTCTTTTCTCTGTTTGTCAGTGCTGGGAATTTTTATGCTTGTGCTAAAAAATACAGCTCTTGCTATCTACTCATCTTATGCACATTGACTTGGGGATGTGTCAAATAAGGACATGACAGTTTCAAAGAGCTCCTAAAAGGTAAACCTGTAACGTGACAAGTAGCATGAGAATGCCTGATCCAGGAGGGATCACGAAAAGCCTCTAACAAGTGTAGGAATCTCTGCCATCCAGATTTCTGTCTCTGCACTATAGGGGGTTGCACACAAGCTGGAAGGCAACAGGGCAAATCCCACCCCTGTTTAAAGGTTCATAGGTGCTGGTCCGACAGACCCTGCTATGGTTTAATTGAGGAACTACTCCAGCCTCAGGGGAGACTCGGGTGCTGCATGCAGAGCCTCTCCTCCTCCTCTGAACACACTGGGCACCCTTTCCTGCGGGTTCAAAGGCAAGGGGGCAGAAGAGCTGGCTGAGGCTGGTCCTTCGCTCACTCCGCACTGCTTTGAGTCGGCACGTGGGCTGGGCCAGCAGGACTCACACTGCTGAGCCTGGGGTTCCGGGGCTGGTTACGCGAATAATCTGAACAGAGTTACCTGAGCAATGGACAAAATAGCTATGAAGATTTCCCAGAAAATCTTGGGAAATTTCTATCTCAATTTCCATTTTTATTTCAATTTTTGGAAGCTCAGCAAGTTTCAGTAGGTTTTGTCATTTATTCAATTGTGAAGTGCAGCCATCATTGAGTGAGCTTTGGAATTCCTTAGTCTGTGCATTCATCCCCTCCTTTGTCAAAAGAGAAGTGGTGAACTGAATCCCCACCATAGAGTATTGGAACATTTGAAAATCCAGAATCTGAAACTGAAGAACTAAAAGCCTTTTTATTTTTTCTTTTTCGTGTTTGTTTGTTGTTGTTTAAAGCACACTAGCTGTTCTTTGAAATATTAGTTAGCACTATTGTCTTGTGCACTTTGAGAGCCTTCAAACTGCAAAAAACATTAACATGCATTAAATAGTTGATTAAAAGTTAGTCTTGACCCACTGGCTAGGCAGTTTCAGTCTTCCAGTAATTCATAATTCTATTTCCTCAGGATATGTCAATTCCCTCAACTTTTTCAGCCTAGCCTGCTTTGTGCCATGCTGCTTTTCACTGTCTTAAAGAAGGAAAATGTTTATTTCAGTGTTACCAAATAAATGACTGTTGGTGGTGGGATCACTAAAGAGAGACCATGAATATGAAGGGCACTGCTGTAGAGCTTTTTGTACTCTATATTTGCCAGGGTCATCTGTGTAGTTTCTTTGGCAAGGTGGTTGGTGTCACAGCTTCATTACGACCTCTTGAAGTGTATTGTGCAACATGAATGAGTCTTTTGCAAATGTACACGGGCTGTGGTGGAAGGTGGGGGGTGAATAAATACATTATTACATAATTTTTAAGTCTCTCTAAGCTCTTTCCTTTTTACGCAAGTTTAGCAATTTTACAAAATCCCATTTGAGCTAAATCATGTTAGAAAGAGCCTAATAACAGCTTTATTTCTTGTTATTAAATCATATTTCATTTAAAAATCAAATGCACCACAGAAACATTATTAAATAACATTGTGATGCAACTGCTTGGGACTCACTGGGCTCTTTCTGTGTAGCATGCAATTGGCACCTGCCAGCAGAACTAATCAAATACAAAAGAGATAACAGAGGTCACAACGTCAGTGTGTGTGCATGGCTGTGTGTGTACATATCTATAGATGCATGCACACTGATGTTATAAGCGTGTATTCATACCACGGTGTATCACTGTTACAGCATAATCCTCTTAAAAGCAAGATTCTCTTCCCAAATGATCTCTCCTGCTAGCATTTATCAGTTTTATTCTTTTAATGATTGATATTTTTTCTATGATGTGCTATTTGGTACATAGGACTTTATGGATTTAACAGTTTTATTAATTTGAGAGGTTTCCTCTGCGGAATAAAATACCTCAGTATGACAAAGAAGGTATCATAAATGAATTGGTTTGTCACCTATCAGAATGTAATCCAGCAGTGATTTCATTATTGTGGTTATTTCCCTTCAATTATCTGCAAACTTAAAATGTGACATAATATCCCTGTATCAATTGATAGAGGAATAAATGCAAATGTGACTGAGTTTCACAAATAACCTCCAGATTAGTGGTGCTTCATATTAATTTTTATTCCTTAAGGAACAATATTCCTTGAGATAAACATTTGTTGGAGTATTGCAAGTGAGCTTTGTCTCCCTGGAAAATAACAGATGAGTCGTGGTAAAATTTCAGTATTTGAACACGTAACTCTGGTGTTATGGAGGGCTGCTTGCATCCAGCATGGTGTGGTTTCTCTTTAAGACACATCCTCATACCTATCACTAAGTGGGTACAATAGGTACCCACCTATTGTACAAATATAAAATGTTCTTATCACTGTGAGTATCTAAAAGGATATAGGATGAGTTTTTCAGCGCACGCACCTGAAGTTTTCAAGGCCTGTTAGGACTGACATAAAATCAAGATGCTGAATTCTCTCAGATGTCTTTGAAAGTCCCAAAGTCTAGGGTTTTATTCACATATTTACCCTGAAACAGCTGTAGCTTTTAAAAAAGTGATTCTATTTTGACCCACTGTGAAGAGGTAATTTAAGCAATCCTGTGCTGAAATGGACCTGGAGCGCTCATGTGATTTGTTACCACAGCCCAGAGTAGTGACTTCTTGAATGGTGAATTTTCAAACGTTGAAATCAAGTGGCCATTGTGAGATGCACTGAATTCTCTGGGATTTTATTGCCTGGAAGTCTGGTAAAAAAATTATAGGATCATAAGATCATGTCTCAGCAGAAGCCATGATTAAACAAACACAATTATATGTTTTAAAATTGAACAGACAGTAACTGAACTAGCTTCCTACTGCCACGGTCCCAAGCCAAAGCACTCGGTGAAGGGAGGTTATTTATAATGATATAAAGAGTTTGAAATGCTGCAAGGGACCAGGGGGAATGGAGATTTGTATTTCTTCCTTCTCCAGGAAAGTAGCTTTTCTGCCTTTCACCAGCTGTCTTAAACCTGAGAGCAAAGGAGTGTCACAGAAGATAGTAAAAAACCAAATTGTCCTAAATTATGCCACCAGTTTATTGATATCCCTCATTTTAATCTTTAAAAGCATTGAAAATAACTAAAAGTGAATTAAGTAATACATGAGAAAGAAAGCATCAGGTCTATTCTTTGAGGCTGAGAAACTGGATGGAATTATATAGGAGCACATGCTACTGGAACACTGCAAATATACAAATATAACATTTTATCAGGCCAGAAGAACTGTCAGAAAAACAGGTGTATTCATGTCAAGTAATTCTTTCTTCCTGAGCTTTGCTTTCATATACTGTGTGTGGTTACACCAAATTATTCACGTGCATTAATTCTAGGTTTCATTCGTGAGTTTGCAAGGTGAATGAGAGGCAGGCTCAAACATGGTAAAAATTAATAAACCTGAAATAAATTCAAGGTGAACAAGTATTCCTGCTTTCTACCTTGACTGTTTCATTTCCACTCTGACCCATGATCCCTAATAAAGGTTTACAATATGTTTGGCATTAAAACAGGCTAATATGTGCAAAGCATATCTTTCAAAGTAATTCTGTGGCAAGAGTGTTCCCATTAGGCTGTGTTTGCATAGCGGGGGGGTTACAAGTGTACCTACAGCAGGCCAATATATCTGAAAGCTTACAGTTAGGGAAAAAATCAGGAAAATATGAAAGCTCCTGGAATTTTCCTAGTATCCTCAAAATGTGCTCATAATCACACATTCTCGAATTTTCAAAAGGTTGATGATTATCTTCTGGTCAAATATTTCAATTTTTCCTGTAAAGAAGACATCTCTGGTCACTCATTGTGTTTATGTAATAGCGTAGTATGGATACCCAATGGCACAAAAGTTTAAGATATCCAGTGTATCTAAGTGATCAATAGAGATCAGGTCAGAATCACCTAAGAACATACGCCTCCTTTTTATCTTCCTTTCTTTTGTGTATCGTTTGCATGTTTTTCTTTTATGTCATATAGCAAATAGTTAAGTGGTTTATGGAAACAAGGAAAAAGGATCATTTATTTCTGTGATCTGGTATTGCAGAGTTTGCTTCATTTTTAAAATAAGATCAAGCAATATGAATTTCATGAAGGCAAAACTGAGAAAAAAATAAACTGCATGAGTTAGCTTTTTTGGCATCTCAGCTAGAACAGTATCTTATTGCTCCCCTTCAACATACCATTAGTATACATATCTCTACAGAGAAACTATTTGAAAAGATCAAAAGGAAGTTCTGAAATGTAAAGTCCAAGTCAAGATAAGTTTTCATTATGAAGGATAATAGTAGCACACTGGTGTCTCATTGTTACAGGCCATCAAAAAACCACAAACGTGGGAAGAACAAACTTAATATTGATTCATCCTTTATTCACTCACAGCAGCATCAAGATACAGTTCTGACCTCAGTTATGTCTCAATAAAGCCAAATTAACTCAGCAAAATTACACCAATTTTAAGCCACAGTGGGATCAAAATCCCACCTTTGGTGTTTGTAACACTGAGTTCTAAGCAAAACCATTTCAAAGTACTTCATCCTTATCGATGTACTTATCTTTTCATTTGCTTGAACAGTCATCTAACATGAGGAATAGCATCTAGTACCTTTTATTTATTTGTTAATTTGTTATTTTATGCATTATCATTTATAATGATTTGTTATTTGTTTCTTTTAACGTCTAACATCTTTTAGTTTTAAGAAGAAGTAAGAATTGGCTTATTTTTTCTACTTATGGAACACATTACAGATCATACAAAGAAGTAAAAGCAATAGAGAAGAAAATAATGAAAAATATAATTCCCTTTGAGATTATATAATGAGTTGTGATATTCTTTGGTACTCAAAATATCCAGTTTCTGACTTTTGAATACAAAATCTGCTCCAAAGGAACTAAAGAGAACACTGACCAGCCCTTTGATATGAGCTGCAAATATCAAGAGGGCTGTTTGCTTATAATCATGTCATCTTTCATTAGCACTTTTCCAGCTCTCAAGGAAATCCTGGTTCATGTAAAGGTAGGTGTCCAAGGTAAATTATCAGTGACCTACAGAAGAGTAGGACCTGCAAAAAAAAAAAAAAAAATTTGGCTGACTAAAAAAAGCTTTGAAGGGTGATAGTTAACCTCCCAGGGGAAAATTCTCCCTACATACTCAAATCTAGTTATTTTAAATTTATATGTTTGTTTTGTGTAAAAGTAGACAGATTTAGATATCTCAAGTAATAGAATACACCGCCATCTACCTTCCCTTCAATAAGTCATAGCAGTGGGTAATTTTTTTTCTTCTTAACTATATTGTATTTGTTGTCCCAGCTCCAGCTAGTGCTAAATAACCAGAATATTATACAGTGTGTATGTTCACATCTTTTCTTGGTATCTTGGTAGAACATGATTCAGATGTTTGCTCTGTTTTTTATGCACATCTCTGAAATCTCAAAGTGACTTGACTCTTCATCAAGGGCCTATCTACAGTGCTGGACACTGTAGTGTCCCCTATCTCCCTACAGTGTTGGACAGCTTGAAGACAAAATGCTAACAGCACTTAGAATATTTTATAATCCATTAGTTACAATAGTCTTTTTAAAATGAACTTGTTAACTCAAGTCCTATTTAGAACTTCAGCTAACCTGGATTTCCAGAGTCTTTTGACTCATTTTTTACTTTTACACACACTTTTGTCTTGTGATTGCAGCATGACATTTACCTTTGTTTTTCATTTGAATTAATTATATCAGAAATGTCTTTAAGAAAATAAAGCAAATAATATTTTCCCCTACAAAATTCTTCTGTGTCAAATGAAAGCAACAGACGTTTTGGGGTTTAATGCAAAGAAAAATGTTCCTTTCCGTTCAAACAGAAACTTGGCTGTTGTTTTTACTGGTCCATCAGCTCAGACTGTGAACTGAGGTGCTGGCACAGTGGCAGCTGGGGACCAGGCTTCCCTGCAGCCACTCGCCAGGGCAGGGACCAAGCGGCCGTGTGGGGTCTGCAGGTGGGAGGAGGGATGTGCAGGTAAGGCCAGAGGTCAGCTGGAATCCGCAGCACTGGGTGATAAACGTGTTCCTGAGCTGCTTGTATTTGTCTGTGATCCTTGTCACAATCTCATGGTAAATTTACCACTGGTAGCTTATAGTTTTTGGTGTCCTCCGCTGTACAGTGAGCAAGTGTCACTATGGCTCTCCTGTGAGGCACGGGAGATAAGTGTCCATGATTAATGATGTGGACACTATCTAGCAGCAGGAGCCCATCAACCTGTGACAACTTTCTATTCCATGGGCATTAAACTCCTAAATGCTGTCACAGTCCTGCAATAGATTCTAACAGACAGCTGGGAACAAGGAACAGGAAGGAGTTTTGTAACCCTCAAGTAAACGAATTTTACTAGTAGTTATTTTTGCCTCCATTACTTTATTAGACCCAAAAAAAGAGTTTTGGAAAATGTTAATTTCAGCTACCCCCCAGTCTATTTGGGAAATGCCAATTCTCTTCTGGCTGTTCTTGCAGAAGTGTGATCATTACTGTGCTTTCTGCTTGCTACTTTATTTGTTCACAAACATGATCCACAAAGGCCAGCACTTCTCTGGGATCAGAGCATTTATTTACATAATTACTGCAGGAATGTACGGCTTTGGTCCTGGCTAGGTTTGAGAGAAACAGTGTCTAGTTCTTTCTCTTCTAAAGTCTCAGATTTGGCAGATATTTTAAAAGACGGATTTTTTTCTTTCCGCAGATGATCTTTTTTTAACTCAAATAGTGCTGGCAAAAAAAAATGAAGAGTGGAAACCATTTTAAAAATCTCGACATGTTCATGTACTTTGAACAAAATACTTAGAATTTGCTCTGTAGCTCTCGCCCCCACAAATACACAGGATGAGGAAGTTGAAGCAGAATACCCAGATGACAATATTAAGAGGAGACTGTCTGAGCATTGCTGAAAATCTGGAGCTGGGAGGGGAACGGGGTCTGGGGCCACTGTGCCCTCTGTGCCCACCTGCTCCCAGCAGAGCTGCTGCCACCCCAGGGCTGCTGGGGCACCTGGCTGTGCCTGCCACAGACAGCGTCAGGATGAGTCCTGTCAGAAGAGCAAAGGTTGCTAACTCTTAGTATTGCCTGATGAGGAAGAAACGCTGAGGAAGAGGAGAGATGGCAAGAAAGGGGAGGTTTTGGCATTTGTCAGAAGTGGCTGTTGGTTTGCTTTGCTCTGGGAAGAGAGGCTATGCGGGGGTGTGGGTCTCAGCTCTTTGAGTTCATCTAGAGAGCTGCAGCTGGGTCTTGAAGACACAAATTAGTTTTAGTAAAGTGCAATATCTATGCAGCAAAATCTTTAACCCCTTCCTCCTGATCTAAAATGCTCCCTGGTCGTGGGAAGCAGCGCAGCTCCCAGGAACGCTCCCTGCCCAGGGCAAGGCTGGTTCTCCTCCTGGTGCTTCACACGTTTCATTTCCAATCACAGCTCACAGTCAGCAGTGCAGTGTTCCCTGAGAAAGAGTTAATCTCGAAAGAACAACTTCTCACCACCGGGTTTAATAGATTCCTAGCTTTCCGAAGAGTGCAGCAATGTGCAGTTAGGCAGCTGAGTTTTCTTTTAAGTCACTGTTTATTTTTTCCGCACAATCTACGTTTTTTATTTATGTGGTACAGCTGTGAAGGAGCACTGATATGGAGCATTATAGTCCTTCTCAGGTGTGAAAAAGCAGCTGTATGAGTTATGAATGTGTCATCTTCACTTGAGCGTATTGATACATCCCATATGTTATTGACTTGTGAAATGAATACTGATTGTAAAGAAGAAACGTAATGAATAAAATAATTCAGGAAGATCCTAGCGGTAAAGTCTGCAAATAAAATGGTACAATTTTTTTCCAAAACTCAGGGAACACAGTCCTACTTGCAATTTTGATATTTTAAATGCAGAGGCTTATATGCAGGGGCTTTCTATTGATCTGCAGTCCCGTATGCTATCTGACACATCGCCTACCGCTGACATAAGTGGCAGAGGGCCCCTTTGGGAGTTGCACCTGCCAGAAGCTGCCCAAGCCTCTAATCATTTTCTTGATTCATGAAAAGAAGAGTAAAAAAGAAAACTTTCTTCTGTTTTTGCAGCTTCTCTGACTGGAAGAAACTATTAGAGATACATTCTCTGAGACGCAGAATTGTTTTGTACCCTTAGGCACTAAAAACCCAAAGACCCTGAAATTGTTTGAATACAATGAGAGGAGAAAAGCACCTCCTTTTTGCCACCAGAACAATCCTGTGTTTGTGTGAGTTAAAACTGAAACAGCAGCCTTAGATGCTGAGAATTCAAGGAGCTTTGTTTGTATATTCCCCAATATTCAAGAAGTCTTTGACAAAAACAGCTTGTCTTGGAGGTCTGAATTGGAGTTTGAACTGGAATCATTCTCTCAGTGCTTCTGGAAGCAGATATTGTTGATTATTGCTGTTGGGACATATTAGCACAATAACAATATCATGCAAAATTTAGAGACTGTGGATTTTGAGTGTGCAACACAGTGGCTCCCTAACCCTGCCTGGGCTTTCTGGGGATAGAGCCAGCAATAATATTGCAATAGTTTACTAAGGAGGCATCCAGACTGGCCTGCTATTGGTAATAAGAGCCCAGAGGGCTGAGAACTGTGGCCTGCCCACAACGGCTGCCTTTATCAGTGAGTGCTTTCAGGAACTTATTATGGCTGTAATGTGTTAGTTGCAGCAGCCCCAGACCCTGGGTGATGGGTTTCTTTTGTTGCAGAGAGCACAGAGAGCTGGAACGTGGAGGCTGACTCTCACAGCAAAGGCAGCCAGTGTGAGAGAAGTGCTAGAAATTTAGAGGAAGAGACTGTGTGAGGGTGTTAAGCCAGGAATTCCTTTGATTCTGTCAATCAATTTCCAAAATGATGTATTCACATTTCTAAAAATGCAGAAGTGACTTGGGTGATTTTGGGGGAGGGGAGTAAGTCAAGGTGAATTATATTCCTTCTGCCGCAGTGTAATTCCAGCGTCCTTTCACAGTTGTAAATCTCCCTCAGAAAGCTTTGAAAGTCTTTTTGAGTGTTAAAAGCTTGGGTGGTCAAGGTCAGGTGAGTTCCTTCCTCCCTCTTTCCCCAGACAATGAATACTTTTAAGAGGCCTACCCTTCTAGTTAGGTTTCGTTATCTGCACTTTTTATATCCCTCTCCCTACAGGAAACAAAGCAGCACATACAGCCAGCTAGGGGCTCCACTGGAGGACTGCATAATTCCTAACACGGATTTAAAAGGGAAAAATCCTCCTTTTCTTCCCTTGCATATTCCCAGAAGACACGATCAATATCTAGTGCAGCCACGCAGGCGTGGATCCTCTCGCTCCTGAATGTGAGGATGGTATCTCCTGTGCCGTACCTGCGAATATCACGTTGCACAAAAAACAAGCACCAACAAACACCTTCCAAAAGAATAAAATTCTCTGATCTTAAAATACTGAAAATGTTTCCTGGGCCATATTCAGGCCCTGCTCCCTTCTAGTTTTCGCTCATATGTGTCCAGTTTTGAATACCAGCTTTGATTTGGGAAAGAATAGCACGCACACTGTTGTAGATAATAGGACACACTGGGCATTTGGACAGAGAGCAGCTTGAAAACACTGACTGGCTCCTACAGTGATTTTAAATGTACAGGATGATGTTCTGAAAGGAAGTTATACCTTTACCATTGGTTACCTTAAAAATTTCCTATATGCCTCTGTAAAAATGCTGCAGATAGCTGTGTTTCTCAAAGGTTAAACTACAGCCCGCAGCATATACATCATGTTAATTCCTTTAATTTTTAAAATTCTTGTCTCCCTTTCATTGTCTTATATCGACAAAATTTCTGGACCTTTGAAAATGGAGGTCTGGTTATTAGAACCTTTCCCAGTCAGGTCTTGAGATGCTTGTTCATATTATGAAACAGGGCCAAGGTTTAATCACAATTACCTGCCATGCTGAATATGATTTGTTCTGATCTACACTGACAGGTCAGTTATGGTCATCATTATGTCAAGTTCCAAATACAATAACATTTCATAATGAGAGCAAGTGCACAGAGAGTGAGTTTTAAGCAACAGAGTGCACCGTTTGTTGTACATGTGAGAAGAGGAATATCGTGGAACTGTGTGTACTGGGCATGTAGAAGGAGACAGTAAAAGTTGTGAATGTTCAAACTCTTCCTGTACTTTATAGAAAAATCCCCATTTAAGGTGAGGTTTTATTATCACCAGACTGTTTTTAAGAGTGAGGTTTGAGAAGCAAGAACATTTGTGGCCAGAGTAAGTATCTTCAAAAAGACAAACTCAGAAACTGCCCAGGTTTCTGGACCTCTTAGAAAGACATCACAGCTTTTATAAGAGCTGGAACAGTGCCAGAACTACCTGTCTGCAGGATTTATTCTCAGCTCTTCGGAGAGTCCTACCTTGTAAATCTAAACTGAATTAAGGATTGGATCCTAAATTCCTTTAGTTTCAGCAAGACTTTGGATCTTAATATCCCTATATATCAGGATTTTAGTGGTGGATAATCTAACTTATTGAGGAATCTTGTCAGTTATGGCATCATGCCAGTAACTGATCAAATCAAAACCTTCAACTTCTTACATATATCTACAGAAGAGCCTTTTTTCCCCTCTTTTTTTGCTCTTCCAGGAAAGAATCCAGAATATTTACAATATAGATAGTGGGGGTTTTTTCAATTCTTCCTTTCACTTTTTTTTGAGCCTTGATTTTTTCTTTCATCGTACCTATGAAGTCTTCCCTCTCTTACTAAGATCTCAGTTTCTACACAGGCTGTTATAGTCAAGGCAAACATCTGCTTCTTAAAGAACATTATAAGCCAGGTTTCTAATTATGGAAAACATGGATTTCTGAATGAGTGGTGCTGGCATGCACGTGCACCTCCCAGTCGCTGAACTCCTCACTTAAAACAGGTGTTTGAACTGGTCTGTGCAATGAAGTTACAGGAATAGAGTCACCATTGCCATAGCTGTCGTCCCCTATTGTATGGATGCCCGGCACAAGATAAGTTTGAATAGATCTCTTCCAGCACGTCCTGAAAATGAAGTGGTTCTTGTGGAGAAAAAAAAGCCAGCAGTACCCAAATTGACATTTTGGGATCTAAACTAAACAGTTCTATGATTTTACGGGGTCAGGATGCTCAGACAAAAGCATGGCATATATAAATGAGCAGGTCAAAAACACTTGTACGCATTGTTTATGTTTGTGGTTGCTCTTGTCTAAATTTAGATCTTATAACCTGGCTGCACAAACACATCTAGCCAGGCCCAATTCCTGCTGTTCTGGGTGGTCTCATTACCTGCATTTACTAAAAACTGTGAATATTTTTGCTGTAAGTTTACTCTGGCTTTAAGTAGACTGTTCATGGTAACTATCCCATGTCCTAAACAGTGTTTTAGTGGGACTTAGTCCCAGGCTAAAAGTCAAGGACATATTTCGGTGTTAGAGTGACTCAGACAAAACCCACTGTCTTTCTAAATCAAGGCCAATAGCACAATATGATCTGTTGGTGGGATAACCATTCTGACTTGCCCAAAGCTTAGCCAGCCTCCTGGACTAGCTTGGTTTGAGGCTGATGGCACATGAAAAAGAAGTTCTATGGCCAACATCCACCTCATATCCAGCATGGTGACAGGAGCTGAGTGCAGTGTCTGTCACACCAGTATACACGACACAAGCTCCTACCCCTGACCTGGCTGAGAGCCACCTTTCCCTCTTGTTTTTTCTGCCTCACCCTGCAATTGATGCTCTGTGGGTGCTGTCCGCCCAGTGTGGACACAACCTTCCCAACCCAAATTCTCCCAGCAATTCCCATCTTTGATTTCCCTGGGAAACCACCAACATCCTACTGTGTTGTCAGGTCATTTCCAATTACTACAGAGTATTTACAGGGGAATAGAAACAGATAATTCTGCTCTGGGTCTGCAAAAATTATAGAAGCTTAAATCGTACAATGGAAAGGGAAATCCAGGTGTTCTCCCGACGGCAGGAGGAAATTCCAAATGCCAGTAACGCTATTTGGGTGGGAGAAAATAATTATGGGGGTTGCTTCAGTTTTCCCTTTGTTTCACATAATTATTTTCTACTTGTTCTTTTGAACTACTGAGATGTTGAAGGCAAAATCTGAGTAATTTCCTTTTTCTGTCATACCCAGAAAGACAGTAGAAAATATATCACATTTTTAGGATAAATAATAATCACAGCAGCTCTTGAAGCCTGGTGTCAAGGTAATAAGTGAAAAACATGTTAAAAGTTTTGCTGCACTGCCAAAGGTGAAACACATCCCCTTTCTGGTATGTCTCTTATACACAAGTCAGAGTGCAAATTCCCCACTCATATGTATTGACAATTGAAAAACAGGCTGGCATTTGCATAGAAGGAAGCAAGTATGGAAATTCTCAGTATGACACTCAGAACCTGATAAAACAAAATGCCCAGTTGCAGTAAAAATGTAGAGGGCCTAGGTGAGCATAGCCCTAGTTTTGTTAAAATCATGTTTAAACAGGTCATGGAATACTTCTACCATTCCTTTTGCACCCCACATTTCTGTCCTTAGCTTCAAGTGGGAAATGTCACCAGCACCTCCAAGTATATAAAAAAAACCTTGCCTGTTTCTACTGCTGGCAGTTTCTTTAGTCTGCACAGATGGGGCACTTCTCTCTGAAAAATCATGCCATAAATTGCACAGACAGTCAGCTGTTGTGATTCTGTCCTTGCTGCCCATTTCCCACTCCCTCTCTGCCGGAAAAGATTCCCCTTTTCTGAAGCAGTGTGAAGAAATTCCTCTATTTCTACTGTAAATGAGAAACAGTGAATTCTTTAACTCTCTTTTAATGGCTATTTAACAAACTCCTTTAGCCAAAGATGCCACTAAACGGCAATACTGACTTTGCCACAACCAATCATTCAAAGCTTTGGAAAATGGCTGTTTCAGGAAGTCTGTGCTGCTAACGGGGACCCGGATATTCAGCATCCCTTGGAGGAACTACACACCCAAAAGATGCTACTGCATCCCCAAACACAGCTGTCAGTCAAGCATTTCCTCATGACTGACGTGCACATGGAGACCCACGTTCTGAGACTCTTCATGGGCTTTGGCTCTTTCATTGGAGCTCAGAACCTCCTCCCCGAGGTCTCTCTTTGTTTTTGTGTGTATTAGGTAGTGTCTAATTAGACACCAGTAACAAGGAGCAAACAAGCAGGTCTTTGCACAGCTGCTCATAACTCACTGAGGTTTGCAGCAAGGGGAGGAGTGGATCTGTGGCTCCTGGGAGAGACCACGGACCAGAGACACTTCCAGAGCCCACGTGGGTGGAGGCAGGAGTTTGTTTCTCTGTGCCCAGCCATGCCTGCTCCATGCGTGCCCCAGAGGAGCTCAGAGGCACCAGGACACCTGTCTGGCCCTTTTGAATGCAAGCTTGGAGTGATGAAATTTTCTGTTTCACTCCAGTCTGGGTCTGGAGGCTTTGCTTTTTACTTTGTTCTCTCATTTGAGTCTGTAGATTTAGTACAACTGAGAATTTCTGGATCATCTTTCTCCTAACCATGTATATTATGTAATTGTGCCTGCACTTCCGCGACCTTTCTATGGCTTGTCACAGTTATGAATATATTTTAATATCTCTTTCTTTGCTGGGTTCCCAGGTTGACAAATTATTTGCCTTTTTTAGAGTTATATTTAAATGATATATGCAACACTTGCTTGAATAAGTGTCTTCTGCAGTTTTGAAGGAAGGGCCATAAATAAGTGAACACTACCATTTCCTTATCCTTCAAAAGGCCACTTGAAAATCATATGAAACTCCTTTACTGCTCGCACTTGGAAGTTCACAAGGAGGTGGTTTCTTTTTCATATTGAGGAATTTTAGGAAAATATCCTGACCAAATGTTAAGTAACAGAGAATCTCTGGGTTAGTTAGTCAGTTGCCAAAACACTTTTTCCTTCCCGTTCCACATGACAGAAGCTTCTACTGCACTCACAATTTTAGATAGTTAAGTTATAGTCATGCTCAAAAGAAAAAAAAAAGCAAAACAGAAGAAAGAACTTCCTGAAGAGTCTCCACTGGGCTTTAAACAAGTGAGGACCTGTTTTATCATTTTGTTTTGTTTTATGATAGATGATTTCAAAGAAGGCATAGGAGTTCCAGGTAGAAAATTCAGACAAAATAGTTGCATCTAATAAAGTTACTAGGACTTTGCAATTTTTTTAAGTTCGTTATAATCCAAGATTCACAGCTCATACATTTTTTAATTATTTCTCTGTGTGATATTTGTGTTTTCTGCTGGATTGATGTTTTGATAAAAGGGATTTGTGAAATTGGTTATGTTTCTTCATCCCAAAAACAGATGGTCTCTTCAGTTCTTTTTAAAACTGTGACAAATATGTTAATCTATAAAGGTCCATTAGTCCTGCAAATTCCTATATTAAATTTTAAAGGAATTTAAAAATTAATTAAATTAATTAATTAAAAATTTAAAATTTTTTAAGGATATTTCATCTATGTTTCATATCGGTACTGAAACCAAAATTCAGATGTGTTTAATATGCTTACAGATCTCATAGTAATTGGCTCTTTTCTCAGACTTGGAGGGTTTAGAGCATATGTTTGTCAGCTTGAGATAGATTTTTTTTAATCTGGTGCTAAGGTGAAGTATCATGCAATAGCATTAATGTTATGATTTACTGGAGCCCGTTAAATCCAATTCATCATCTTATATATTTCCATTGCAAATTGGGTGTCTAGCTTCCTCTCTAGCTCAATTTTCAAGCATCTTAAAAGTACTGAGAAAGCTAAACTACACCCATGCTTTAAATACAGGAACTTAGCAAACTTTAAATGTATTTTAAAATTTATTTTCATTATTATTTGCCTCGATTGAGGAATGAACTTTAAAAATGAAACTGGAGAATACCTGCCCTTAAGCCCCTTAATAAACTCTTTATGTCCATTCTTTAGCTGGCATGAAGAAATTTTCACTGGCTATTTGGTAGTCTGTCATTTTTAGTTGTACTCCTTCAGGTTTGTCAGTGAGAAAATTCCAGCAAAGTAAATTAAATAATCTGTCTGAAACTATAATGCTGATAAGAAGTGTTTTACCCAGTTTCACTTGCCATGATTAAATTTGAGTTCAAACAGGATGCAAGGTGTGAAATCGGTATGTGATACTAGAGATGTTTTAAATACACTCCTTGGTGCATTTATTTATAATAAAATCATTTATGCGCATTGCAAACCCCTTAATACAAAGTCTGCAAAGGGGATGATTCAAGTCTGATCAGCATTTGTCCTTATCTCAAAATATGTAGTCAGAGGCAGTTCAGTATCCCCAGCAATTTTCGTTGTGCATTCATAAATGAAGGAATGATACCTCTTGGCAGGCTGGGCATTAACATCTGTGGTTTAGAACAAGTCAGAGAACCTCGTCACTGGGGCAAATTCTGCAGCTGAACATTTCCGTATGTCAGTAACAGGCGTGATGGGAAGGCTTATATTGTTATGTGTGAAAAGTGAAATAAAAATAAATGGAAAATAACACTCAATTCATGCTTTTTCTTCACACAGGATGATAATATCTCTTTGCATGGTTCTAAGGTTAAAATATTTTTTATCGAACGGTTGTTTTCTCTTGTGACTCACAAAGAGAAAGTATGGGGGCTGTTAAGGAAAAACTGCAGGTCTATTAAATTTACATTCATACCAACGTTAGCATTAAGACTTTGAGACTCATTTCTCATTTGCTACGATGCAAATGTATTCCATATTTTACAAACACTTCAAGGCTGTTTTTTTTCTGCCAGAACTGTGAAAAGTGCCCAGAGGGTAAACAAGAATCAACAATTAGCCTGTAGCCAAAGCCTCCAGCCTCCAGTCTGGATTAGGACTGTTGAGAAAATGTCTGTAACAAGTCCTCAAGATCACAGTCTTCTCAATGTATTATTCAAAACTTGTATTACTATCAAATCGATAGGGAGAGAATGGCTGTTTGAGGGTTAGACATGAAAGTGCCAGAGCTTGCACCTCCTTTTCCGTATTTGTAGGTAACTTTCTAACTTTTTGAAAGAGTCCTAGCACACTTGCTCATGATCTGTTTTATTATTCCACCGTACTTTGGCTGATAGCTTGTGCAAGTGACCAATAAACCACTCAAGTCAGCACAGGTGGTTTCCGACACCAGGATCTGACATTACCTGTAAGTGCTGTGACTGAAGGTAGCGTGCTTTGCTAATAAAAATCTGGGGAAATCTAAGGTTAATAATTGAGTCTAGGCCCACCAGAAATATATCTTCCATAAAAATATATCCTCCATTGTTCTTGGATAGTGCTTTTACCACTTAAGCTCTCCTGCAGCAGTAGAATTCTCAACTCCTGTTTTTCCACACGTCACTTGGCTGTGTCCATCCATGGTTCTATGAAGTCAGGATGAGCATAAATAGCTAACAGCATGTGCTATGCTTCTCTCCTTGGAAGAATTATAAAGAAAATAGGCAGACACTGCCTTGCTCAACAATTTGCTCTTGGTTCTGTACCCAACCCAAACAGCCTTTCTCTGGGATTATTCCGATACTTCAGGAACCACAGAGATTCAAAATCTCTTGTCTGAGAAGAGTTAGGTTGGAGAAGAGATCTCTTCTATCTCCACACAGGACCACTGAAGATGGCATTTCAGCACTTGGGGTTAGTAATGTTTGGTCAGAGCAAGGATTAAAAGATTTAGAAATCCTTCCCAATACAAGAAGAAACTAAAAGTTGGGGCGGGGGGGGGTGTGGATTATTTCTATCTTTATGGTTTTCTGCTTCTTTGTTTCGTGTGGAATTTTGGGGGGGCTTTTTTAGATTTTTTATTGAGAAAGTAGAAGAATTAAAACACAAAATTGGGTTAAAACATGCAGGTATTACTTCAGCAAGTGCCTTAAGAAAAGAAAATTATACCCCAGCACAAAAAGCACATGCATTTTGCGGTCAAACCTCCTGAAAAATAAAAGCTATAGACCTTGACCAAATAATTGTAGTGACATGATGTGTGATTTCTATAGTTCCTGAAAAGTCCTCAATATTTTGGAAGAAAGTAGCAGAAAATAGAGGACAACTCTGAACCCTTCGTATTTCTAAACAAACTCAGTTTCCTCCTACTCATTTCATATTTCCCACACGAGAGACAGAAGCCCTATCTAGTAAGTATCAAACCACAATTTAGAGATTGAGGTAGCAAATAAGTAAAAGGGACTACATTCCTGTCATTTTCTGTTACTATGATCCTTCTCCTCAAGTCTGCATGAGATGTGATGCAGAATATACCAGATAGGGCCCTTGTGAGAATAAAGGAATTGAATATTGCAAAGTGGTGCAATGGGAGCCATATATAAATGCTAAGATAAATACAGATTTGATAAATTACTAGCAAAGGCACTGGAGGGAACAATACAAGACAATGCAGTCAGGCATTTTCCATCTCATTCTCACGACCCTTAGAGAAGACATGGCTTTCCAGAACTCTGCACCTGAGGCAAGATATTTTAGTCATTTTATACATAATTACCCCTTGAGACCTCTCAGATTCTAGGATAATAAAATGTAGCTCTGGGTCTTCAAGTGTGGTGATATACGGATGTCCATTTCAGGATAGGAAAAGATGCAATAGGTCCACGTTTCTTAGCTCTGATTGCCACAGCTAATGTGTGTAAATGTACTGAGAAAGCATGGTTTCTGTAAAAAATTCAGCTTAGCTGCACCTCACGCTCAGCACTGCGAGAGTTCACTCCTAAGGCTTCCCACACGATGGTAGGGCAGAGAGGCAAGTCGCTGGGATTTGCACCGAAGACAGCTCCTATGGAGCTGAGGATTCCTCCCAGCTATCTGTGCTGAGCAGATATTTACCTCAGCTTTATGAGGTAAAAGCTAATTTAAAATCAAAGATTTCAGGCACCTACTGAAAGGAGAACCGTCATCTTTGCTCCTGACATCCGCGTTTCTCAGAGCTGTTAAGCAAAGTGATAATTTGCTACAGAGGACGTATACTAGATAGAATACATTTTTACAGGAATATCTGTATTAAGGAATACCTCCATAAAAGCTATTTTGTCTTGCATCACTTTGCCTGACAGAAATATTACTTACACTAAAATCCTTAATGTGAGATGCCCTATAAAAAAGTTGTTTAATTTAATAACATTCATTGTATTAGTTCCCCCTAAAGTAATCACTTTGTTGAGAACACACTCTGTGCTCCTTTATTTGATCTGGGAATAAAATTATCCTGTCTTTACTTTAGTATCTCCTTCTCATTCTTTCTAGAATAAATAAACATGAAGCTGTCACTGCAGAGCAGGCACTGCCTCTCCATGTTATAAACCTTTTGATTTCTGTGTTGAGAGAATTTTTCTGCACAATGATCCATTTAGAATATGCTTGAAGCACTACATTTTCTTGCTTTCCTGTTTCCCACGTAGATACGTGAGTAATCACAGAGAGTTCCTGCTGTCCCAGTAGATTATATGTCCTATCAAGTTTTCTGTCCTTCTCACAGAACTGATCGTGATATTTATCACGAAAAAATGATTTAATATATCAGGAACTAATTTTAGTATAATTGTTATTATAGCAACCAAAGCCACCAGTCGGGAGATTTGAGCCCTTTTGTATCAGTAAAATATACTGCAGCCCTCTGCTTCATAAAGTCTTGGTTAAAGGGCTTGATTTGTGCACTGCTCACCTATGCGGCCAACAGATCTGCTGAACCCATGTTGTGTCTACTGTACTGTGGTACAGACTGGCACATTCACCAAGGGCTGCAGCACCTGCTGGGTAAATACTGCAGATCCTGGCCTAGAATGTGGCAGCTTCTTGGCACTGCCAGCCAAAAGACCTCAGGTCAAAAAGCAAAAAACCCCACAACTAAATTGACAAACTGTGGAATAACTGGGTCTTTCCCAGTGGGAGCATGCTGATAGCTCTTTGAATCTCAGCTCAGTGTTATATCCACTCACCTCTATGTCTCTTTAATCTTCAACAAAGCTGTAAACATCGATTTAGTAGACTGTTTGTGTACTATATACATGTAGTAAACATCAACAAAATTCTTGTTAAACAAAAAATAGAAATTCCTGGCTTTATTAACTAGAAAAGAGCATATGAAATCATGAGACGTAAATGTTGTATGCTTTTCATTCTTAAGAAGCACTGAATTGCATGGTTTCTGAAAGTCCAAACCAGCAATCTGTTTGAGACACCACCAGCTTTCAGGGGGTGTATTTAATCAAAATGTTATTATTTGCAGGTTTTCTTCTAGCTTAGAAGACAAGAAGCTCCTTGTTGCAATATTTTCTGTTGGTGACTGGATACTTCCAGGGGCTAATGAGGAGATGTAAAACCACAGCCGACCCAGTGACCATTTCAAATCTAGGCTGAGTAAGTATTGTTCACTTGATGTTTAATCTTGTATCTGATCAAAGTAGGTATTGTTCATTTAGTCTTTAGTCTGGTGTCTGTCTGATAAAAGCATATGAGGAATGAGTTGACAGCGTCACTGCAATTTGCCAGGCAGTTGTAAGAAATCATCTTCCAAACTGATGTATTTATTTGGTAGCACCCGTGAAGAAGCTAGCAACTCAACAGGAACAGAAATCCTGTCAGCATTAGTCAAAGGACTGACACACTCAAAGGAAAAGAATAAATACCCTGGGCTTATTCCTGGTTTTCTTCGTAAAGAACAGCACTTCTTTGTTCAAATAACATCTGAGAGCTTAGTTAAGCAGTAGAAAGGAGGTGGCTTTATGAAGAAAAGAGAAATGCACATCTAGACATCTTCAGAGCAGATGGAAATTCGTGTATCACCCATGCACAGAGCACATGAGGCTAATTTCAAGCGCTGGGAAAAACAAAATACCAGAGCCTCCAACACTTCTGTGACTCCTCCCCAGCCATTGAGGAACACGGTGCAACAGCAAGGTTAAAAATAAGTGGGCACTAAAATCAGGTTTCTCATTTGTCATAAAGACATTTAATTTTATTTACCTCTAGCTGATTTTCATCGCTGTTGAGAGGATCGCCATCAGGAAACAGTCAGGCCCTTTTCTCACCCCTTGCAAGACTCGTGTTTATCTCAGTTTGAATCCTTTTTTGCCATAATTCAGAGACCTGTACGTCCGTTCCTTTCTTAAAACCAGAAAAGGAGGGCTCACAACTCAATGTTTCTTTGGTACCTTGAGAAGCTTCCTGTTCTCTGCACTGCCAGGAGGGGTAGACCTCTGCTCTGAGATTTGGTGCCCAAGCCCCACGCACTGTCACCAGAGCCCAACCAAAAGCAGCCCCCCACTGCCCCACAGGGCAGCTTTGCCCCAGCTGCAAACTTGCCAGGGACTGAAAATACAACTGTTCCGTGTTGTCAGCTGTCTCAGGCTTGTTAGGCCCAAAGCACCCACATTTGGTGTGGTGAGGACTTTAATTTTCTTCTTTTTTTTTTTTTTTCCTAATTCTCTTTAAGTTAGACAAACTGTAAGTGGATGAATATAAATAAAGAGCGAGTAGTCTGTGTAGTATAAGAGCAAACATTATAGATTATGAGCTGAGGGACACGGCTCAAAAGGCAGCAATTCAGCAGCCAGTCAGAATCACCAACTGAATTTTTCTTTACTTACTTTCGGGTTTTTAGTGCCCTCTGGAAGGACATCAACAAGATTTAGACACAAGCATATCACTACTGTAATGAACACTGACAAAAAAATTGAGAAAGTGGAACTGGAAATGCATTTGCAATACTTCTTTGGGAATTACTACTATAATTACACCAGTTTAGAAAGCAATACCTTTGTAAGTGCTTTTACCCCATCATGTATCACACGAGGGATTATAGCATTTTAATGACCTTGGTGGCTAAATTGTACAATACCTATAATAGTATGAAATCTAGGAGAATTTTTGGCCCCATTGAGGCCACAGAAAATCTCCTACTGACTTTGTTGGAGCCAGCAAAATCCATCCTAATTTTTCAGGTGACCAGCTCCAGCCAGAAAAGGGGCTTGTATTTTCCCCACACTCTTAAAATAAGAGCGAACTGATACTTTTCAAATACTTATGCTACAAATGCCCTGAATTTTATTTCATGAAAGATGTTATGACGAGGAATACACTGTTTCTTCATGAAACACACAGCTTTTAATAGCAGTTACTGAGAGGGTGATACATACATCACTATTTCTCCTGTCACCAAATAAAATGAAATTCATAGATCTGCTCTTAGCTAACGGGATACACATTTTATGGCTAAATAAGGCCTTGAAAATGAAAATCTTCTGCCCTTCTCATGAAGTATATAGATCCAAATTAAATGAGCAAGTTACATTAAGGCACCTGTAAACCTTGAAAAGGGTGTATTGGCTTATTCATTGTTCCTATGGATAATAAACTCACCCATCAAACATCTAGAGAGCAAGCCAAGGAAAGCAAATGTCATCCTGCCTTAGCTTCCCTTATTTGTTTTCAGTTTTCTGAAATTGAACATATCTTCTTTAGATAAGACTGTAAGAGATTGATAGATGCCTTAAGATTGGTTTGCACATGAAAAGGTAATAATTGATCCCTGGCCACTTCATGAACCAGCATTTAGTGTGCTGTGCAATTTCAGAAATAAATCAGAATAACTACTTAAAGAATAAAAAGAGGTAAAAAGGCTCACTTTCCTTCAGCTTTAGAAAATATATGTTGTGTTAGGGAAGGTGTTAACTGACAACATGTTTTAACTGACATGGCAATAAATATGACCAAGCACCAACATTTTCTCCAGTGTGCAAACTGCCTTTGCAAGAGCCTGGAGAGATTCCCGCTGGTCTCTGCAGGATTTGGCTTGAGCTCCTCTGCAGGAATTAGTTCATGCCAGCGGAAGTAAATAGGCCCTTGGGGATGCTGCTGCTGCCACTGAGGTATTTATTTTTATAATAACTTGTTGGCTGGTTCAGAGATAGGAAGTCACAACCACAGCTCTTGCATGCACAACTCCACACCATTCATCCCTATCAGATAGAGCCCTTTGTGAAGATAGAAATGCTAAGAGCCATAAACTTGGGGGCCTGGCTACTGACACCTCCTGCTCCCTGATGGCCACTGGCCACACTTCTGGGACCAGCTCCTTTTCCAGTGCTCTGCAGTGCCTGCTAGTGCCTCCCAGTCACCAGCAGCCAAAACCGACCCCTTGGACCACAGGCTAATGTGCAGTGACGGCAACAGATCACAGGATTTTTCTGACTCATACAGAGGCAATAAAATGCATTTTTTAGGAAGGAGCCTCCCTAACTATTTACTCTTTCCAGCGTCTGCTCACACCGTGCATTATTCAACAATATTTTCTCTAGCTTGTCCCCTTCCTGGCTAACAGAGCCCAGCTCTGTCTGAGAAGCTCTTCTTCTAACCTCCAAAATGTTCACAAACAAATTACTCTGTTCTTACTTTCAAATCAGGTAGGAAACATGAGGGAAGCACAACTCACTATCCACTGCCTTGAAGGCAAAGAGGGCAGATTGGTCAGTGACCACATTTCATAAGTCAAAGAAGAAATGGGGTTATTCTCTTTCCCTTGCCAGACTTCATGACTCGGAGAAAACTGAAACGATAATAAGACTGAAAGGGCCACTGATAATGACATAGCACTTTCACATCACGTGTGCTCTTTTATCAGTACTTACAGACTTTTGAACACAGAGTGGAGCCCTGTAGAATTGGCTGGTTTTCACATTTTTAAGAGTTGTTTTCTCACTTATTTCCTGTTTTCTTACCAGCAGGCCCAACCATATCCAGAACCTAGATAATAGTTGTGTCAGTATCTCTGCCAGCTTTGTTTAAAGTGCCTTTTCTACTCTTTAAACAAGGTTGGAGCTGCACTTATTCCCTTTCTGATACATAACTTAAGCAGAACTTGACTTGAGGCCAACAATATCTAAGAAAGGAGACAGAAAGCTTGGGCAGAATAGGAAATAGGTAATTTTGCTGCTGTTGCAAGTGCTGGAATATAGACGGAGCATTTTCTAATAACTTTCTCCAGCTGCCAGTTACTTGTTCAAAATGAAACACATATACTGGAGGGGGAAGAAGGCTGATGTGTTTCTAGGTTAAAAGAAATGTTGTCCAACATCTGTTTGCCACATGGTAGCCTTAACCAAAAATTTTCCCTCCTCGCAGCTGTTGCTTGCCTTGTTATGCACCCGTTGGTTGCCTTCTCCACTCCAGCAGTGGCTTTGAACCTACTGCATGATTCCAGAATCTGTAGGCTTCACTTCGTTTTCACCCAATCCAAACTCTCACTGGAGTTCACCTGGTGAAGCAGTCAAAAAAAGGGACTGAGAGCCTCAAAACACAGTTCAGAGCATCAGAGTCCTCTGAGTTCTGGCAGGAACCAAAACCCTCTGCAGTAGGTGGCCTCCATAGAAAATCGTGAGCCCCCTGAAAATGCATTCAGCCACACAGCAAAGCCTACGTTAGCATTGGACAGCCGTAACACCTTCATGGTTTGTGAACAGAAAACATCAAAGGCCCTTGAATCCCAGAGTCCTAGCTCCCTCTCCTGGCAGAGCACCGCACTGGGAACAGGAATGGGGTGCTCCCCGGCACAACAAACCTGAACCCCAGCTGCAGCTCTGCCGAGGGAGAGGCAGAGGAGCCGTGCCCTCAGTGACCAGGGGCTCCTCTCTGCAAGGAGCCCAGTGGTAATCACGCAGCTATAGCTCTACGTGCAGATTAATACAGGATTAGCAAAGGGAAAATCTATTCTGGTGAAGAACATCTGCAACATAGCTTTAGCTGCATAAAAAATATGTACTTGAGCACAGATAAAACTTCATTGCTGCACATTATCTGCAGTCCTTAAGGTTGGGGGTAGTGCAATTTATTCTCTAATACTCTGATACCAGAGTGACTCATGCAGCTGTGCCATGTTCCTCTCCAACACCACAGCCTTCTTCTGTTTCCTGTACGGACTGAGGCCACAGAATGCCTCCACAGACTGCAATTTTCTCCTTGAGAAACACATATCTACTGGCTAAATAAGAACCTGTCACTGTGGCAGGTCATGTACAACACCAGGGATCTCAGTAGAAGTCTCCAACCCTTCAGAAATATGTGGCATTTCTGTAGGGGAAGGCAGAGCTTATTGCCCGTCCATCCTGAGTAGCGTCAGCGACATCCCTGCTTAGTGAAACACGCCCTGGCACCACATCCTTGGGCATGACTGCATCCTTGCTGCAGCAGCAGAGGTGGCAGTGTGACACCTGCCTTCATGGCCCAAGGCTGAGGCAAGGTCCTTCTCGGCCAGCAGCACGTGCCTCCACAGCTTCAAGGAACAAGCTGGCTCCTAACATGGCAAAAGACAGCAGGGGCTCACCCCAAGCACACAGGCCACCGAGAGTGACCCGGTCTGCAAGCCAGGTACAGGTACATGAGGTTTGGTCATCTCAGCCATTGACCATCAGCACCTTGGGTTGGGCACACCAGCAGTTTATTTCTGTAGAGTTTTGATTCAGTTATTCAGCCGCCATGGGTGGCTGAAATCCACTGAAAGCCTCCCTAGCAAGTGGGTGGGCTGGGATGCCGGGGACAGGGCTTGTTAGCATCAGAGCTTCTCCACTTCTGCTATTTCTGTGGAGAAAGTGGGAACAAAGCTTCCTGCACAAGTAAAACAGCAGGTCTCTCTTAGGGCTCTTTCAGCCTTTGGCAATGAGGTTACAGCTCTCGTTTATGAGGAGCTGGAGGCAGCTCACAGATGTGCAAGCTGGTTTCTGCTGTGGTTATGTTTTCTTCTAGGTTTTGCACTGGTGTAGTTTCCTCAAGACAATGGATCCTTCACATGTTAATGTCTTACTTTGGGAGGCCCCTTCCATCTCCAGCACCAATTACAGATCCTGCTTAAATGGTGAGGCCTTATGTTCTTAGAGGTCCATAAAGCAAAGCTAAAGCTACACAGAAGCCATTCAGTTAAGCCAAAGCCGTGGCTCATAAAGTATTTCATTGTGAGTTAACCTTCTCAATTGTAGGAGACTTTCTGTATATTAATCAGAATTAAATTATTGTTTCTTCCTCAGAGAGAGAAAATGAGATAATGAAGAAGAGAGAGGAAGACAAAGGGAATTCTGGATATTGCAAAGATATCTAAACTTCACTAGCATGCTCATCTACTTCATGTTAGGTATTGTAGGCAACTTATCTCTGTATTACTATAATGCAAATTTTCCTCACGAAACAAATGTCCCTCTCCTGCAAATGCTCACACATTTCCTTAGTCAGCCCTCAATCCTGCATCCATCGTCAGCCTCTGGTTCTATACTGTTCTGCAAAGTGTTAATTTACATAAGAAAACTTAAGATTCTTTGTGACAAGAAAAGCAGTGGTTTCATTTTTGTGGTTTGCCCCTCTTTGGTATTTTGTCCCTAGCAGTTATGATGTTTCTGTGATAAAACCAAAGCTCCCTACTGATGTACTATATTCTGGAATATGTCTCACAACCAATCATTAAGTGATGGTGAGTACTCACAGCTTACACAGCATTACTAATGTTAATATCTAGTTTTGTTTGTTCAATCTGGTATTTGGACTGAGGATATATTTTGAGATATCTGAATAGTCTCATGAATTTTCTCATAACATTTTCTTCTAATGCTATACCTACTTTTCTCAGTTTATACGTTTTCTTAAAGTACAGAAAGAATATCTACATACTTGAAGTTCTGCTTCCCCACAGTTCAGAATTTAGCCCTTTGTCTGGTAGTCTGTCTTGTGACATGGCTGGCATTGAAAGAAGGGGATGTTACATCTAATGCATTCTTCTTTTTTATTTCTTTTCATCTTCTCTCCAACCAGAGTAGGTAAGCAGTTTTAAATCTGAGAAGTAGTTTGTGATCTCAAACAGAGAAAGTGGATCTGAATCAGTAAGAAAAAAGTTTCCAACACCACAGAGCACCGAATGAATTGGTGGTGTCAATCCTGACCAGCACTGATCCCAGGCTGAATCCTTCCTCAGAACCTGACAGTCTGCATTTCCTGAATCAACAGGCCCAGCACAAGGCTTGCTCTCACCACCCTCACTCAGGCAAGAAGCCCTTTTCACATTGGAGGTTTATGCCATTACACATGGCTGGTAAGTGTTTTGTAGCCATGAGAACAGCAAGCAGTCAATTACCTAAACTTTGTAATTGATCACAAATGTGGGAAAGTTCTCCATCAGCCAGAGTCTTTAAATCAGAGCTGGTCATCTCTCAGAAAGGAACAGTCCAGTTAGAAGTGGTTGGTGCTGATGCAGAAATTAGGGGTCAAAATAGTTGTATGGCTGCTTTTATGCAGCAGACCAGATTAAAGACAAGTGCTGGATTCTGTACCTGGGACAGCGCAGCCCCGGATATGTGTATAGACTGGGGAAAGAGAGACTGGAGAGAAGCCCAAAGAAAAGAGACCTGGGGTCCTGGTCAGTGGTCAGTTGAATCTGAGGCAGCAGTGCCCTGGCAGCCAGGAGGGCCACCTTTGTCCTGGTGGCATCAGGCACAGCATCGTAGCCAGGCAAGGGAGGGGATTGTCCCGCTCTGCTCTGCACTGGGGCAGCCTCACCTCCAGTGCTGGGGGCAGTTTTGGGTGTTACAATATAAAAAAATACATTGAGCTGTTAGAGAGAGTCCAAAGGAGGGCAGGGAGGATGGTGAAGGGCTTGAGGGGAAGCTGTATGGGGAGCAGCTGAGGTCACTTGGTCTGTTCAGCCTGGAGAAGAGACTGAAGTGAGTCCTCATTGCAGTTACAGCTTCCTTGTGAAGGGAAGAGGAGGGGCAGGCACTGATCTCTGCTCTGTGGTGACAGTGACAGGACCCAAGGGGATGACCTGAACCTGTGTCTCAGGAGATTTAGGTTGGAGATCAGGAAAAGGCTCTTCCCTCAGAGGGTGGTTGGGGACTGGAACAGCTCCCCAGGGAAGTGGTCACAGCACCAGCCTGACAGAGCTCAAGAAGCATTTGGACAATGCTCTCAGGCACATGGTGTGACTCTTGGGGATGATCCTGTCCAAGGCCAGGAAATGGACTTTGATGAACCTTGTGGATCTCTTCCAACTATGCTATGATACCATGAATGTTTATCTGGGGAGGGTGGTGTGTACACCCAGAGGTACTTTTTTTTTATTATTTTGCAGAGCTGTGCATCTATGAGTGGAGCTCTCATTCTGCCTCCCAAGTACCTGTTCTGAAAGAGATCTCAAATCGGACTGTGTTACGTAGAAAACATTCATTCCCTTGCTTCCAGTAGCAGTTGATGTATTAGGACAGAACTGCCCACCTTTAGTTTACAGACCAGTTTGGCCCCACAGCTTGCTAGGTAAAGACAGGCCAGCACACTCATACTGGTACCAGGAATATCACTACTGATTGTGCTCACCCAAGCATGCTGTATCAGCATGCCCAAGACTAGTTACAGCTAATAAGGCTCTGTCTGAGGGGAAAAATGAGACCAGAGTGAGATTTATGACAATTCCAAGCATAGAATAAGCAATATGAACAAATGAGCCTCAAAGAATGGTAAGGTGTTCCTTACTTACAAATATTTCAGAGGGGAAAAAAAAGAAAATAATAGAATGAACTCTAACAAACACTTTTTCTAAATAGAAGTTTTCTGCATTTCCCATGACAGTCAGTTGAATGAGGGAAGACAAAAAAAAAAAAAAGGAAGAGCAGAAACTGCTTTCAAGACAGAAAAAACCTTAAGTGCCGAGAACGTGCTCCTGATTTTTTTAAAGATGCATGGCTCTTATCTCAGTCCTGATTCATCACAGCTTAGTCCCAGAATTACTCAGAATTCAAGGACCTTGCTCCTGCAGGGTTAATGGGTTATGTTCAGCATTGAAACCCATGACACAAATAGCTGCTTAATTATTCAATCCAGACTGGATTTAGTGGTAATGGAAATAAAAATAGCAATGGCAAAATTTACATTGTTTTACATTTTGTAGGTGAAATGATTTTTTCTTTTAACTGTATCATTCAGGACTGTGCACAGGCAGGAGGAGGCCCATATAAAGGACGGGTTGTGCTGCTTGTGGCACAAAAGATTAGCATGCCCATAACTGAAGAGGAGGAAAAGGAAAACACTGCCATAAAAGTGACAGTAGAGGTGAAGAATTGTGGTGAATGTGTAATGCACCACTGAAAAAAATGCAGAAGAAAACATAGCAAAAGAAAAGTCTTATCCTATCTACCCTGCTATTCCAAAGCACAACTTAATTTGAAGGGAAGAAGCTGCTGTTCTCACTGTCTCACACCATTTGTTCATAAACACAGGCAAAAACGTGCTAAAGTGATACAATTACCATAATTATTATCTTTGTTCAGGAAATGCAGCGGTGGTTTTCCACCCTGAATTTCGTTCAGCAGCCCTTGTGGCTGTACCAGTCAGGAGCTAAAGGCACCGACCGCGGCTGCTCTGGGAGCAAGCACAGGAAACCTCGTGCCTCAAATGCACCAGCCACAGGGGATGTCAAAGCAAGTCACAAACACAGGAGCACCTGGGGGTATCGGTCAGCCCTGCTACGAGGAAGTGGTGTGCAGTAACCAAAGATGCAGTGCCAAACCAACCCTGGCAGACATATGTCACTCCAAGAGCAGGCAAAACCCGTTTAGAATCAATGGGTCTAGACTGGGGGTTCTGCAAAAGGTCACACTTCGTATTTATTTAATTGAGCCCTGTTTTGAAAGCATGCTGTGCAGCAGGGTGGGAATAGGTATCCCAAAGAAATAACCAGGATCACTTTAAGCCCAAATCATCACTAAATGCAATGCTGCTGTGTACAGGGGATATCAAATTAGGGGACTGATTCCCAACCCCCACCAGATTCCTCTCTTGCTGCAGCTTCCCAGGGGATGAGCTACAGGTAGGGCTTTCCTGTTAAGCCCTGGTTAAACAGGTATCTATCTGTTTGAGTTTGGGTAGGGCTCAGAGTAAAGCAGGCTAAATTACTTGTTCAGTTGATGACACGTGGCAGTCCTGGTCACTGCTCTCTTACTTTCTCACTCTGGTTTGCTTTGGTAACTGGTCTGATGCAAATGTGGTGAGAGTGTTTGTGTTAAGCCAAAACATTTTTTAACTTAAAAAAATAAAAAATCTTTCACATGTAAAGTACCTAAGCCAGAGAAATTTAAAAGGCTGTTTGAGTTCAAGTTCTGAGTCACATCCAAATTTCTGTCTTCCTCCTGTTCCCCTCCCTGTGATAATTTTTCATCATGTCATTAAAAAAAGGGGAAGCAAAAGGAAAAAAAAAAGTAAGGGCAAAGATACAAGAATATCCATATACCTGTTTTTGTCTCTCTCTTTAAACATTTGAAAATGTTGAAGTTTGTAAAACAGACTTTAAAAAATTGCACTGTATACCTTGCATTTTCTACTATTGTATTTCACACTGCTCACTGGTCAGATGAAGGTTGTGTTTGGATAAATTGTGAATAAAAGGGCTGTGGTGTGTTCTTCACAGAATTAACATAAGGGCTGCATTGTTAAACATATTGGAGGCAAGCTAGAGATGATAATTTTGTGTTTGGCACAAAGATAATGGGTTTATGCCTGCATGCCTCTAGAAGCAAGGGATTGTTTACAGGTGACAGTGGAGGAAAGGGAGTTTTTTTGTTTTGTCACATAAGGAAAAGGATTACTGTGCAAATAATGCTCAAGGAAAAGGATTAGACCATGTATGACATGGAGAGGAAAGGTCATTGTACATACATCATGGAAGAGGCAGGATGGTGTGTGTGGTATTTCTCAGGAAATTAGAATATCATTCCCAGAGTACCCCACAGTTGAGACTGGATGCCACATGCCAGCACTGCTGGTCTCTTGGGTGTCCAGGACTTTCCTGCTGGCTGAGGAATCCTAGCCTCCTAGCATCTAGATAGATGGTTCTTTTCTACAAATGAATAGAGGAGCAGCGTAAGCCTAGGCAGGTTGTTGTTGTTGTTGTTGTTTCCTTAGGAAAAAAAAATACATCAAGATGCATAAGAAAAGTACATATGAAACAAAAGGTTTTCACTTTTGTCATGGCACCGAGAAGTGTTTCAGGCATTGTTTCTGTGAACGTAGATATTTTCATTTCAGATATTGTTTCTGTGAAAGTAGATATTTAGGTTTTTACAATGCAGCAGCCATCAAACCCCAACCTTTGGCGGTGCTTTTCTACGACATGATAGGTAACAGAACATGTTTGGGGTGAGGGCTGTGGTGCACTGCACTGGTTTTGTATTATGAGAAAGGAGAAGTAACATGTGAAGATAGGAATTATTTCTACCTTTATTATGCCGGTTTCTGGTCCAGGACTTTCCAGTTATTTGGGGATTTGTTTGTTTTCACACAATGATCCTGACATCCAGTTACTCATAACATGTCACTCTCAAGAGCCCTGCAACACTTTGTACCAGGAACTGCATTTCAGAAAAGGTGAAGCCGGGGTCAAACACATTCCTGCTAATTGTACTGACTGCAGGAAAGTTATTCTATGATTGAATTTGCCCTCTGAAGTTAAAGGGGGAAGCTGCTAATTGCTTTTAAGGAGGACCCAGAAAAATGACTGGGGGCTGGCCAAGAACTCCCTGCCCAGGCGCGCCGGCGCATGCTCCCCAGGCACACACAAGATAAGCACTGCTAATCTTTTGGGGGAGTGTGGTATGCGAGGAGGATGTGCAGCTCAAACTATGCGAGGGCTTAGAGAGGGATGCACAAAAAAACACTGATAGAAAATGGGTTTCTGTACATCCGTGCATTTTGTACTCACTGCATAGAAGAAATCTACTACATTGATCTGATCTCTTCAAAGCCGCCACCAGTGCAGCAGCATGGCCACTGGCTCTTTTCTGCTGTGTTTCTATAATGCTCTGAATGCCCTCAGGCTCCACAAAGCCTACATCTGCTATTACCATCATCTGACCAGGCAGCGTATAGGTTTCTTCCTGATCTAACTTTTTCTTGTAGTTTTCCTGCTTATCAAATCTGCAGTCTCTCTTTGAGTTGCACAATTCATGGTTAGGGCAAGGAGAGACAAATAAGGTCTAGTTTCTACAGAATATCACAGAGCAGTCCTGGCTTATTGATGTGCAATGTCACAAGGACAACCAGACTCTGCTTCTCCACTAAAATTTATGATTGGGTATATCAAAGTAAGCCTCTACTCATCATCCTGTTTTAATTATTTCCTTTTTTCCACTTTCCCCAGGAACCCTAGCTCCCCAAACCTTTCCTACTCAGAAGTCCAAGTTCTGAAAACGTCTGCAATGTTATATTGTTTTGTGAATGTTTCTGTTGTCCGAGTCACCCTGCCCCTTATTGATGAGAAGTGTAGCCCTGCAAAGGAAAGGTGACTGCCTGGGGCTTGGCAAGGTTTGCAGCTTCCTACGCAAGGAAATGTATGGAGAAGATCTAAGATGAGGCATTGGCTGAACTCTTCCTCAAGTTTGGGCTGAAACTCATGAATGAGGGAACTAGATAGAAATTTGCAACATCCTGAGATTGCTTAAATTGCAGAGCTCTTACTAGTGGCTACCTCAGGAGATGGAGAAAGCTGTAGCCAATCTTGCTTGAAAAACTATTCTGTCCTTGCAGAAAGAACACCAGGGGTTGTAAATAAGATTTCAGCTGACAAAAGTTTCGCTCTGAGTTGTTTGGGAGGATGTAGCAAAGCTGTCAGACTGACTTTTTGCATTGAGTTCCAGCAGTCATTTCCCTTTGCTTGCTGGCTGTTACTGCTGGGTGCAGGCTCCCATTTGAAGTTCTTGGCTTTTGAGAGTGAGCACCTCCTAGAGCTCAGGTAGACTGCTGCAAGCACACGCCTTCCAATATGCCTTTGGCCTTTGAGATCGTGAAGGAGGGGAGGAAATTGCCCTGCCAACTGAAATTTAGCAGGTCTGGTCCACTGCTCAGTGAAGTTGATGGGAGACTTTCCCTTGACCTCAAAAAGAAAGGACCAGCAGAGTAATTCTGTTTTATGCTAAGAAAAACGTACAGTAACACCAGCTAAGAATGAAAAGCTGAGTGAAATATGTAACAGATAAAGGTTACCCAAAAGTGACGTAAATAAGACTGGGTTCTAAAACTGTTCCTTATCAGGGGCCCGCAAAATATCCATAAAGCTATTTGCAACCATTCCCCTGTGCCAGCACTTGGTCTGGGCTCAGGCTTCAGCACACATCTCCCAGGAGGCAGGCAGTGGCTGTGGAGAAAGTTTTGTGGTGGAATCAGGAGAAACTTGGAGTTTTCACCTCAAGTTTCTCTAGTTTGGAATGAGTCAATATTGACTTGAACCTGGTAGCTATGACGAAGATGCACATAAACCTCCCAAATGAAAAATGCGATCACCAACAGCATGCAAACAGCATCAATGTTGCCATGCAAGCAGAGTGACAAACTATCTGGTGCTACTGGGGAAGAGTGGTTGGCACTGGCCCCAAGGGAGCTGTGGTTTGAGGATGGAAATCACTTAGATTATCATTAGGTCCACCATTTACCAACACTCCTTCCCAGGGTAGAAACAGTAAAGACAAGCAGCAGTGTGGCTGCTTTTCTGTCAGGTAAATGCCTAACGAGGTGTGTTTGCTTGCAAAGAAATGGAGCGTGGCCCAAATAAAGGTGATCTGGTGGCACTGAGTTCTTCCGTGATTTTGTTCTTTTCATAGGCTTGTATTTTGCAACCCAAGGTTTCAGTTCAGACTCACTGTTCGGAAAGACATTTGAAAGTAAGGCAGAGGGAAATCCTTTTCTTGTTAACCCACCTGTATGGCAAGGCTTTCTGTTTTCTCTGTTGAAGATGATGAAATTGCTAACCCAAACAGCTCCCTGCCCTTCATTTAGAGATTAGTGACTTCATCAGCACAAGAAGAACAAACACAGAGTGCTGAACTTAGAGTCTGGCAAGTTCAAAGCCTCCCAGTCTGAGATGAGAAAGCAAGGGAACACTCACAGCAGTGACAGGATTTGAGCCTCTTTAACAAATGAAGGGACCGACAAGGTAGTGATACAGGCTTGGGAACCAATCAGCCAAGCCCATCCCTGGTGTAAACCTGGTATTCTTCCAATTCCAACAGAAAAGGGGCAAACAAGAAAAATCCTTGGTAGCAAATGTGATTAGATGGAGCAAACAGTAAAGACTCCTGTAGCTGCAGTCCATCATGCAATTAGTTTCCTAACAGCTTCACCATTCAGACGGCCTCTTCCCTGGCGCAGTGCCACGGCAGCCAAATAAATCAGCTTTACATACACGACTGTCAGACAGAACTGCAGCTCCAGCCCTCTAAAGCAAAGCTGGAAGGCTCAACTGAAAGAAAGAGAGGCTTGAATATGTAGGGGAAAACAGTTTGATGAGGAAAGGAGGATGTATCCAAACAGCACTGGACAAATACCTGGAGGCATCCAAGAGCCCCTACAGAACAGCACGGCTTGCAAAAGCAGTTTGTAAGCAAAGGCCCTCGTATCTCTGGCCCTGTCGTCGAGATTAAATGCAATCATTGGGAATAATGGTGAAGTGGAATGCATATTTAATTAGAGAAATCAATGAACCCAAATGATTGGGAGGGGGCAAATCATTAAGGTCCACCTCCTGCTGCCCCTACTCAGCAGTATTTCAGACTGCCAGCACTGCAAGCGGATCTGATGCATAGCACATCACCAGCAAAGCAGAGTGGACTTTCGTGGCTGCTGTTTTGCACATGGAAGTGCTGTGAAGGGAATAGGGATGCTCTGTTCATGTGAAAGCTGCCATCTTCAGAAATGAAAGCAATTGGTAGGAAAGAAAGCAATCACTCAGCACTGGGGCAAACCTGAAACTATTGGGCTCGAGGGTTAGTCACAAATGGGCATGGTCACACCACACAGGCACATTGGGAAGGATAAGTTTTTATTTTCTTTTTCACAGCAGTGTTGCTTTGGAAAGCTGGCTGAAAATTATTTGATATAATCCTTTTTGCCTGTAAACATTATTTTGTCCAAAAGATTTACCAGTGTATATGTCAATTACAGAGGAAAAAAGATCATAGCAGAGATTCTTCCAAAATATTTTGGGGTTTATTTCAGTATTGTCATCTCATAGTATTATAGAAAGGGTAGGGCAGGAAAGTGAATGTAAAACTCAGCACCTAACTTCTGACTAAGTGCCAACGTTTCATTGCACTGGCCATTTTCATTTTATTTTGTTTTTATTATATACTGAAATAAAAAGAAATAATTTCTGGGCTACTGTGTTACTGACTGCCCATGTAGCTCTAGGAAAATGTTTCCTGACTTCATACAAGAAGAATTAAAAGGGGGCCCAGATTATTTTAGGGGCTTACAGACAAGGAAGCAGAGTTGGCATTTTATGTAATATATGCAAGAGCTGACTGAAAAGCTGTGAAGTTTTGCAGTAAGTAACCTTGTAAATCTATTTGGTTTGTGGATGGGAGGGAGAAAGAGCTGAAAATTAACCAGTAAAATGCTTCACAAAAATAGTAGGCTGATCTGAATCATGAAAAGAAATTATTTAAATTCCTTGAAAAAGCTTGGCTATGTAACATGGCTTATAACTTCCTTAGAAAACTGTGGAAAGGAAGGAATTTTCTTACAACAACATTTTGGGATTAACTGAGCTATTTTGCCCAAGGCATGATTTAAGGTGCTTTCTTATTAGGCACAATTCATGTCAGTTTTTGCATAAGAAACCCCAACCTGCAAGTATTTCTGTTGTACTACCACTGAAGTCAGTGAGTTTACACTAGGGATTATTTTGCTCTCATCCTGTTTTCTTCACTTTATATACTTGCCTTGGATAACAGAATTACCCCAACTTAGTTGTTTATCAGATGTAGAAAATTGCCACCCCTTTGGAAAAGCATTAAAAGCCAATTACAAGAGATCCTGCTCAAGGTGATACCTGTCACTGTAAAGCAGTGCAGCACTCGTGATCATTTTAATTGATACTTTTAGATTAAGTGATCTTGCCTGTTGCAAACCAGCTGAATTAAAAATAAAAAGTAGCATGTGCATATTAATAACTAACTTCTCCACTTGAATCCATGAAGGGAACTACCATTGACTCATAATCCAGATCCTGAAGTACTTCCAGTACTACAAAGACTTTGTACCCTGAGTTTGGCTTCTGTGGGAATGTCTGTGGTTTACTGAAGACAAGACGCTCACCCTATCTTGTGGTATTTTTTGTTTCTTTATCTAAAGCAAATAATTCATTTTTTAGCACGTGAAAAAGAAAATATATTGGTCTACAAATAAACCTCCAGATTTATAAAGATGTTTCAGTATTGCTAAGATGCTGTTAAACTAGTCAGTCATCAGATCTAAAGATATTTTAGAGTATGTTTAATTTAGTGGAAGACGTACCTAACCTTTAAAATTGAGCCAGTGTTCTGTGTAACACTGATCATTTTCAAATTATAGCCGATAAAAATATAGTCGTAAATTATTTTAAATACTTGGCTGTATGTTTTTACTTTTAATTATAAATTTACACGTTTTGACATGTTCTAACCAGTGGTACTGAAACCAAATCCACTGGGAGTTGGAACTTTTCATAACAGTCCTGACGCAGAATCCATTAAGCCTCTTGGTTTGAATTGCACTGAGTTTTTTGTTAAGTTTTTTGTCTGTATATATATATATACGCCTAGAAGGTAAAGATATTTATCACAAGAACCAATCACACAGGCTGAGATTTCAAATTTATTTGCAACAGGATAAGTCAGAGTAACTTGAATGTGGCTGAGGAAGTTACTCTAGATTTACAGTCCTCAGTGTAGCCAATAAAAAGTGTGAATTACTGCCAGTTAGGACAATGTTTGATTATTTTTTCATGCACCTTCAGTGAAGTGAATATTAAATTTTGACCTGAATACCCATTTTCTATGGAAAAAATGGAATTTTATATTGTTACAAAGCATTCTAGCTACCTGAAAGCTGTTTTCTTTAGAAAATTTCTGATAGAAATTTTCCGACCCTCTTTATGCCAAACTCACAATTCATACAAACAAGATGCTCCTCAGCAGATGTCTGTGAAAGACCAAGCCAGTGAGCACATATGTACACACCTGGTTACACTCGAGGTTCTTGAAGTAGAAAACAGGAAGGATGGGACAGTATCTGAGGTTCTATGAGAGCAATTGGGGTTTTATTCAGAAGAGCACCTAGATTTTTGTTTCTAGAAATAATAAAACCATACCAAATTTCATTTCAGATTAAATAAAACAGTACTATATTTATTCTTAAGGAAACCTTCCTGAACATCCTTTACCCTCACTGTTGTGGAGTCTGGCTTCTTTTTAAACAGAAAATGAAAATTTTGAACGGCATGCTATAACTATGCTCGAAGTTTGAACCGAATTTTGTAGGTCTGAAACCACACTTCACAGTGAATAAGCTGATTGCATGAGAAAAATCTGAATCTGGGGAAGACTCAGAAGCCTTGGCTGAGGACCGGGTTCACTCTGTGACTGAGGATAAGTCACCTAGGGCAGACCTTCACAGATATCTGGCTTCCAGAAAAGCAGTATTTTGAAGATCTCAGCCACAGTGTCTCTGTATGAATTCTATAATTACATCTTTGGATAAACAGGTGAAGGACCAGCTGAATTAAGGTATCAGTACAAATCTAAAGAGCAAAGGCCCAGCCTGACACAGTGCTTGCTTTACTGGAAGCAGTGCAGGCAACACCTGATAGTATTTCCATGTAGAAACCCCCACCCTTTCTTCCCCCAAAACACAGGATTTCCTACAGAATACTAAACCCACTTATTTTCCCATGTCACGTGCAAATCCTACTTTTCTAGACGCAAGGACCAGCAGCACCCAGTGCTGGATCCTTCTGTCCTCTGTAGCCCTGCTTCGTGTGCTGCCAGGGGACAGGGCCCGGGCAGAGTTCCCGGGGAAGAGCTGCTGTCTGTCGTGGAGATGGATGGGCTCTGAACCCGCTCTGCCTCCAAACGGCCCCAGCTCGCTGGAAACGCCCAGAGCTGCTGAATTTCAGCCATTGATCCGCTGCCCTCCCTCTGTCCCTCTCTTTCTCCCCTTTCCATTCTGGCGTTGCCTGAGGGTTCAGTTGGCTGGCTGGAGGCGCTGCCCGGCTGGGGCAGGCTTTGATGGTGGCTCCGGTTGCTGGGGGAAGAGGTGACGCAGTGAGGGGTGCAGGCTGGTTTGGGTTTGCAGCGCCAGCTTTCTGTGAATGAAACTCGTCAAAAAAAAAAAAAGTAAAATCAAGCAGCTGTAGCTACTGTCAGAGCCATTCCATAGTAGCTGAGTGCATCTGGTTTTTCTCACCTCCAAAACGAATCAATATGGCTTTAAATGATTTCCCTGATGCTTGGATTTCTTGCCTTATGCTGCTGTTAGCCCTGACATGCAATTGCCTGGTCATTCCTGCCTTGTCTTTTCAGTCTCTCTTCCCTGGTTTCTTCTTGTTGCTTTCTCTTAAAAATACACCCAAAATACTCAGTGGAGCAGCTTGGTTTTGCTCACATGTCATTTTCTCACACACAGTTTGCCATCCTCTGCAGCCGCACACATGTTCACCACAGTGCCTTAATACCTGGCTGTCTCTCCATCCCTCTCCCCCTCCACACACACACACTGCCTGGCTGATTGCTGCCTAAGCAACATCTGCTTATCGGGAGTTTTTCTCCTGATGCAATGGTTACTGAGGAAGTGCTCAGGTTTTCTTGCAACTCTGTCTGTCAAAGATATTCATGCTTTAAAAAAAAATTATTTTTAATAAATAATCTCTTGAGTTCCGGGGTTTTTTTTCTCTCCCATACAGCTTCACACACCCCCTCACTTTGGGCAGGCAAACTTGAGTGAAAACCTATCATTACTGCTAAGAATAAAAGACCTCCACACAGATTAAACTCATGCTTTTGGGCTGCCCCATTTTCCTAGATCCTGCCTAATCATGGATTTGGATTGTTCAGAACATGAGGTATCACTGACGATATAAAAAGCCTTCAGAAACGCTTATTTCTCATTGGGGTATGTTGGCATACGAGAGATCTGCTCAGAGAAACCTGCAGTCCATCAGTGCAGCTGGCTGAGGCAGGAGTCCCCCGAATCCCCTTATCACTCCAGTGGTGCACATAAACACATTAGCTGCTTATTTCAGGCAGAACCCTCAGCTTACAAATCCAAACTGCTTTTACCAGCATCGTCCCTTTTTTGTATTTATTTATCTTTGCTGAGTATTGCTCTCTCACTAATTTTGCATTCTGAGGTGCTTTTATATGCCCAGCCACCCGCTTGAAGCACGTAGGAGATCATTACTGGCTTCTGATTAGCACAGCGCATTTGAGTGGCATGCTGGAGGCAAAAATTTAAAGTGTATCAAAATGCAAATATGTCCCCATTGACCTCTGGAAAAATGTGTTACATCACAAAGTACTTTCAAAGAAAGCCAGAAAGGAAGAGGAGAGAGAGTATGAATTTGCAAAGGTTTGTGATACCAAAAAAAGTTAATCAGGCATTGTTACTTAAAAGCTTGTATTCTGTGTAGTACAAACAGCTTTCTTTTCTTTAAAAAGAGGGAGGGGAGGGACCAGCTGATGATGCTTCTGCCCACTTTGTGTCTCACTCCACTTCCTTTGCTAAAGAACCACCGAAGTGAATGGGGTCGATTGTGGTGCATGTTTTTCTGATCTGCCAAGACTCAAATATGTAGTCTAATATATGGCAATGGCCCAGAAGAAGAGACACAGAAATTATTCATGATCCTTCTTTCAGTGTGAAAGACTCCTTCTATAACCTCAGATTAATAACTCTGCATTTAAGAAGTAAATTACTTTCACCAAGAAAAGTGAGAAGCAGCCAAATTTGCCTGGGGAGAGTAAGGGTGGTGTTAAGGCAAGTGACATCCCTGCAGTGAGGTATGCCAGAGAACTGCACTGGGGAAAAAGATGCAACATTACCCAAGTTATTTGAGCTGGTTGCTCTTTTACCCTCACTAGTAATAGTGAATATACTCTTTCACTACAGAAGACTGCAGAAAGACATTGGGTTACGCTAGCAAAAAAATAGTCCCGTGCCCCAAAAGGGAAGCTTATGGCCTGTCCTGATCCTTAGCCTCCACAATGCTTTACTGCAAATGCTTGTTTGCCTGGAGGCATCACTTCTCTCTTATTCCCTGACACAGGATCAAAAATGTGTCATCTCAAAGCAAGTAAAATGCTTTCAAGTAACCTACGCCATCCAAGCAAGAGTTTGTTCGAGAGTTCAGTGTTTGCTCAGTGTTGAAGTTAGCACTGCTGGTGTAATGAGAGCAGGGGTTAGGGCACCCTTTGGCCCCCTCACTGCCTTCTCCACCGTTGCTGCTCTGTGTTTGGGGATGGAAGGAAAGCCGTGCAGGGGTGCACAGCTGCTTCTGACTGCACTCAGTTGCCCATCTTTTTATTCTTCAGGCCTTCTGAGTGTCCAATGTGAGAAACACAATGGAGAAGCAAAAGGAAGGGAAACAGCCATAGCTGTGATGACCACTAGCTTCTAAAGAGCACGGGGCAGAAGCAGCAGGAATGACCCCAGGACTCCCAATGGTTGTTTGCCATTGCTTAGCTGGTTTCTGTGTCTGGCTGTTGCTTCATTGCACTTAGTCATAAATGAAAGCTATCTAATGCTAATGACCATGGTGCCCACCCTAATCATGCATTTGAAATATTAATAAAAATAATTTATGTCATGTGACTGCTTTTTAACTAGCTGCTTTCAGGACTTTAGATCAGTATTATAAAAGACGTGCATTTATAAATTATTAGTCTTGAGCACATAAGCACTGCATACTATGGGGAGCACTTTTGTAGCACTTTAAATTAATTTATTGTTATTCATTCCAGCTGTCTGTGATGTAAACCTTTGGCTATAAATTTGTACCATCATCCAACATACCATTAAACTAAAGTGGTGCCCGTGCTGGAACATATAATAAAACATATGAATAAGATTTCTGTGGGGACACTTTTTTTAAACTCTCTTCTCAGTTAATGACACAAGAAAACTATGAGATAACATAGTCACCCTGTAACTATGCATTCATTAAAATATGTCTGGTGGGGGGAGACTTTTAAATTTGCACTTCTATTGAATACTGACTGAATGTTTTTCTTTACCAGATTGTTTCAATTCATATCCTATCTCGAGCAAAAGGCTTTGTCTGAAGCTATCGTGAAGTCACTAGCTGAGACTGCCAGAGGATTTTTGTTGGACCTGAACTTCTCAGTAGTGGAAATAGCTCCTGACCGCTGAATCACAGCAGTACGAGAGCAGAGCAGTTTTACTGTCTTATCTCCTCTGCAGGCAAACATTCTTTCTCCTACAGATCACCATAAGGGTAACAAAACCTTATCAGCATGACTAACACCATAATGTCTTGATCCACTTAACAGTCTAGATATATTTTGTACCAGCCCATTGGAATATATAATTTCCTAAAATTTAAAGCAAGTTTTGATCACGCGGTGCTCTACCAAGAGGAGTTAGAACCACTCATGGCTTTGCTCTTGCCTTATAGGTCTCATCTTGCCCATGTGCTTGTCAATACTTTTTGTCACTTTTGTGACAGATGACTTCTACTGAGCCTGTTTGGGGGCAGTCCTGCCTATCTCGGTCTTCCACTTATACCAGTAAGAGTTTTGCTGCTAATTTCTCCGATTTAGGCTCCTGATATCAAATACAGCTATATGAAAAACAGACAAAAATTTGAACTTCAGATTCTCGGCTGAAGTAATATAGCACAACTTCCTTAATCTGTACCATCTGCTCGTATAGGCTGTGCTTGTCAGGTCTAAAGCTTTCTGAGTCATTCATCCAGTAGCAGGACTTCTGGAAAATTGAGAGTGGAAAATGGTACTCATGAAGAATAAATTTTGTATTATAACTAATCTCATAAAGAAAAAGATTACTTTGATGGAATGAAGTTTTCTGTTCTTTTATTTCTAAATCTATCTGAAATATCAAGGTTTGGGAATCTGAGGCTTTGATTTGGAACCATCTGTAATCAACAAGCAGGATGCCTGAAGTACTTGGGAATATGTGTACACCAGCAACTGCCCTTTACAGGCAGAAATCGATTTGACAATGGGAAGAGTAGATAGCAAGATAATACCTTGCCAGAGAATTTTATTGTTATAAAATGTCTAGTTCAATTGTCCAAAATTATTGAAAGATGTTTCATAGAAACTTCACAAAGGAGCGTCTAATGCACCCCAGAACTGAATTCTGTTCCAGATAGTTGGACCACACTGCTGCTCTCACAAGAAGATCACCATCCTCTTGGATGATGTGTACCAAAGGCTAAATAACATATGGACACTCTTTTTGAATCTGATTTGCATGCCACAGCAAGACCCTACTGTGAAGATCTGCATAAGAGGGAAAGATAGCAGTGGGATGCAGTATCCAGAAATAACCTGAGCTTTAGTTGCATTTTTGGGAAAGTAGGTGGGACATCAGATTTACCTATCTGTGTTACCCATGTCCCTCTGAACAAAATATAAAGCACTATCAATTTGCACTTTTATATCACTTCCAGTTAAAAGAAAACACAGTTACAGAAATCTTCTGCCTGTTTACACAATGTCTTTCAGCTTCTGCCTAGATAAAGGATCCTCACCAGAGAACTAGGAACCAGGGAGTTAATAATAGTGCAAACTTCCCTGACACTGGAGATTAGGACAAGAGATATAAACCAGGTGCCTGAGAGGCCAAAGGATGCTGATTCCTGAGCTGGAGGGTGGGCTTTAGCTGTTCTCTCAGCTGAGTCTGAAGACCTTAGTGGCTGCAGCAGTCAGGGTGGTTATGGGCTCTCCCTTCCTGCAGAGATTCTCTATTCATATTGAGTTTCTTTTAAATATTCCTTTAAATATTCCATGCCCTGCTACTTCCAGCTTTAGGGTGAGTCTTCGCCAGCAGTTTTTACATTGTGTCTGAGGGTACATACAGACCAGCTCCTGGGTTTTGGTGATGTATTGATGTGGAGCCATTTTGCTAAGATAAAATGTTATTTACTCGATCAAAATTTTCTTTTAACTTAGTACAAAAGAAGACAACTTGGTTGTGTGAGAAAAGCTATAGAGAGCTTTCTTTTTTATTAATGGATTTACCACTGTCACTGGATGTGTTTTAACTTATTTAAGAAGAACTTCCTGTCTTGTAGCACATAGCTTATAATTAGCCTGTAATGTAGATGGTCTCAAAAGAAGGGATTGAGTTGGTTTAAGTTACAGTAGCTAACACAATAGTATTCATCTCCCAGCTGCTAATTAATCTGTTCAACTATCTGTACCTCCCTTTCCTTACTCATTACTTAGAGAGAAGGTGCTTTTTTTTTTCCCTTCTTAGTTAAACCGTAATCTTTTAGGAATTAGCTGTATTGACTTCATTCTACTGAATTTTGTTCAAGTCCTCTAAAGGTGCCTCCTGGAGGAGGAAAAGAGGCATTTATCTTCAGTTTCCTCATTTCAGCTGATGCTGGAGATACCTGCCTTATGTGGTTGTTTGTTTTCCCTTGTTTGGCAGGACCAAGCTCCTTAGTCCATTACAGTGCCCAGAAGCTCCAGCCAGGCCTGAGGGCCTCTCCGTGTGCCAAACCACCCAGAAGCTCCCTACACCTACAGAGAGCATCCTGGATATGACAGAGGATAACGCCTGGATGCCAAGAACTGAAGGCATCAGAAAGGTGCATGGCTGCACCTCTGCAGTTTGGTGAGTTGCCTCAAAATCGCTGCCACATGAGGGATGCACTCTGCCTTCCATCCACAGCCACCCCCAGGCTGCTGTGTGAAGAACACAGGAGGGGGGCTGGGAGCCTGTTCCTGCCCAGCTGAGCTCAGGGACACGGGACATTGTGAGGGCTCCTGCTCCGATCCCAGTCCTCGGAGCGATTGCCGTGCCTGCCGCATCACCCCCTCACAGGCATATGCTCACGTCTGTGCTATGTCAAAATATGCTTTAAAGCCCATTTCAGCAGCAAGCTCACTTAGTTTCCTTGCCAGGAAATGTTAATTACTGTGGTGCAGTCTTCTGTTTTCTGTGGCACGATAACAATTAATTCACACCGCTGGAGAAACACTTACACTTTTTTTATTAAAAATCAATAAAACCAAATCAATATAGCATAAAGTACACAATATCAAAATGAAAAGCTCTTGTTTTTATACCTGAGCAGCCCTAATAAAATTTCACTGTTGATTCAAGCATCTTGTCTATTCTAATCTAATGAGAAGCTGTCAAGTTTCTTTTTAGCATTTTGGAAATGACTAAAAATGGCTGTCCCAGTACTTGGCAAAAGAATGCAATAATTAACCCCTGAGTTGTAAGTCAATATGATGATGCAAATGCTGCTGCATTCATCTCTCTGCATTGCATCACCTATGCACCTGGCAGTCCATGGAATCCATTTTGAATCAGGATGGAGGTTAGCTTTTATTTATAGCTGTAATTAGAAAAACACTAGCACTAATGGAGACTGCTCTGTTGCTTGAAGGTGTCACACAGAGTAAATTCCACAGCAATTTTTGCATTTTAGCAGGTCAAAGAGTAAAACAAATTAATTGCTTCATTCTGGGACAACCTGTTTATTCTTCAGAATCTGATGATTTACTGGAATATTGATTTCAAAGCTTTTCAGGGAAAATTCCCTCAGCTGTTTTTTCTACCACCGCTCCAACTACATGAGGTGCTGGGAAGGCAGCTCATGCCACTCATCTCATGGTTCCTGGGCTCCCCTGCAGCAAGGGCCAGGCAACACCACCATTTCCAGGTGGCTGGAGTCCCATCACGGAGGGGACAGAAGCTCTGGGATTTGCTCAGCAGGGCCCCAGCCCAGCAGCTGCACCAGGTCAGTGCTCCCCCGGCCCGCAGTGGGATATGCCAGGCACAGCACTGAGGAACACTTTGCCCTTTACAGCACAAGCTCCTGCTGTGACTTGCACATTTCTGAGTACATCCACAATAGTCACAGCTGATTTTTAGGAGCTAGGCAGAACAGAAAAGAACAAGGTAACTTTAATCCTGGTTGGATGGGCAGATCACCATTTCCTTTCCACAGGCAGAACCACCATGGGTTTGAGTTTGATGTATTTTTTTAACAGCATATTGGTAGATGGTCCTTTTAAATGTGTGAAATGATCCAGAGATGACAGTAGGTTTTTCAAAGACATTAGACAACTCGGGTAGCCATGGCAGTGGGCTGGGAGGACAAGTGTCACTGAGATAAAAATGCATTAACTATACTAATTTAAAAGGGATAGAGAACTCACACAAAACCACCAGAAACTCCTACTTTGTTACAGTGGTACTGGGAATCTAGACGTGACAACACCAAAAATAAAGAGACTTAAAATAAAAGTTTTGTGGATTGGGATATTTGGCTTGAATTGCGTTTAGAAATTCCAAAGTGTGGCAATATGCTACTGAGATACTGAAAAATATCGTAATCTGTTGTCTGTACGTGGCACCTATGTGCACACCAGTGTTCCCTGCTGCAGCAGGAGCTGTGACGTAACCACCATTTTGTTACCATGATGAATGAGTTTAAGGTTTCTCACTACCACAAAAATATACATTAGTCCATCCTAGATTTTGTATGTGGTCTTACATGATTTTTAAGTTCTGTTCTCTGTGTGGTAAAACATAATTGCTCCTGAATGACTTTCTGATGCCTGTTCCAAGCTAAGACAAGCCCTGCAAAGGTAGGATGATTATTTGCATTATATAAGTCTTTCAGACTCTTGAAATATGGATCTTAAACATATTATTAACTTCAGACACATTAGTAAGTTCCACCAAAGTAAAAAGGATATGCTTGAGGGCTTTGATGACTATCAGCTAAGAAAAAAGCTGAGAGATCTTGTTTCCTTCACAAGGGTAATTGATTACTCGTGGAATAACTTCTCTCAGAAACTATCACTTGATCTGTATTTGAAATGTATAGGGAGTGTGCTGTACGTTAGTAATCTCCTCCTACTGCAGAATTGATGAGTTTCAATAACACTCTAGTATCTTCACATAGAAACAGATGTTCTGTTGGACATCCCACAACAGAAAATCAATAGTAGGTGAGCCATAAGTAGTCCTTCCCTCTGAGAGGGCTCCACGGTGACAGCAGTGTAGGAATGAACCCGCCATTGGGCTGGACTAGCACAGTGACATTAAGACTAGAAAGTTTTTGGGGCAAGCTTATCATATTCCCACTATTTGGAAATCAAGTAAATTAGAGGCTTTGTATGCCCTCCAGAGGAACAGCGCACTGTTCTCCATCCCGAGCTGAAGTAGGCTGCCTTTCAGCCATTAGCATGTACTTGTCCTGCATTTCTGCATGCATGAACCAGGCAGAAATCTAGTAGGAGAGGCTCTGAAGGCACACATCATAAGATAGGAACTACCCCAAAGATCTGACTATTTATCTCAGCCCGACAAAGGATGGCTAGGGTAAGAGGCAGGGATAAAGCAGAGATTTTGCTTTTATTTCAGAAGTTTGTGTAGAATAAGAAATAGAAATAATGGTTTTTCAAATGTTGTAAAGACATAAGCACATTCAAAGATCTTTTGGGATAGAAGATGTTTTTGAGGCTTTAAGTATTTCACTGTTCCTCTAATTCAGGTAACATAGCATGGCATCATGTGAATGTATGAAAGGGATTTTCCAGTGATACTCCTTACTTTCTTTTAATGGATGTCGTGACACAGAGAGAAATATTAGATGCAAGCAAGCCCTATGGTTTTGATTGTGGTTAGTCTGGCGGTTCTGGTTTGCCTTAAGTGGAAGCTGATGAACAATGGTTTAAAAGGAGAAAGGAAAACAGCCTCAGCACTGAGGTCAGCCAGCCACTTCCTACACCCAGCTGTTTCGGTTTATTTTTTTAATTAAGTTCGGCTTAAATTAATGGTGACAGTTTAAAGAGCACTCTTTCACCTATTTAGCTTACTTTACATCTGAAACCAAGTCCCTTCTGTCCAATTGCATTTTGTTACAAGATTTGCAGTTAGGTTCCTAAGAGTCCCTGGTTTCTCCCCACTTTATTTTGTCATCTCTTTGCTCAGCCATTGCCCTCTGCCCTTTTGTGCCCTTTCAAGGGAGGGCTAAAGCTATTGCTGCTGCGGTATGGAAACAAAGTGCCTCCTAATTGATCGTTAATACTGCTGGAGTGTGAGGATGTTGGGAATTGCTAGATCAAGCCCATTTACTCCAGCTTCTGGGTCAGCTCTTCAGATGGTATAAATCTACATTCCTTCCTGCCTCCTTCACAGCTCAGTGTAGGTTTTTGCACCACGGAGGAGCTGGGTCAGGGGCTCTGCTCTGCACAAGCACCAGATCTCTGCTTCAGAATAGTGGTCGTTTATTTCCAGAAGCCTGAGAATTAGCAACTCTAGTACTGCTATAATCATCAGCAATTTAGGTGATGGGGAAAAGAAACAGAAGGGTTAATTTTTCAGAAAGAATACAGTTTAAAACAAGACGTTTTCTAATCCTGTGAGATTACACAGAGTTACAGGAGTGGGCACAAACCCAGTGGGTTTTCTAAGCCACTAGAGGCCCTGCTTTTTTAACAAAATATCATCTCCTATAAGGGTTTTGGCTTCATTGATGTGGGGGTTACTTAAGCCCCTCACAACTATCAGTTTAAACCTTCTCTCCAGGCTTGGCTACTTTTCTTTCACAATTAGAGCAATTTTTTTTTGACTGGGAGACCTCGCCCTAGTATTTAAGGTGAGAGCTGATGACTCATAACCAAAATAAGAAATGAAGTGCCACTCCTTATACCTCTCCCCATTTGCTAGGAAAGCAGTAGGAATTGCATCATCACTCATTGCAGAGAGAAGCATGACCGCTATGGGTGGCAGCCCTCTGTAAACAGTGAAAACTTTGAGGATTTCTTAAATTAAAAATAATCCCATGGCCTCAGCGGCAGTAAGTTTGGCAATTCATACGAGACTACCCAGGGAACTGCAGTCTTGAGGAGGCTGGCAAAACCAGACAGACTTGTGGTGGTTTGGTCATTCACTGGTTAGAACTAGGTTGTGTCTCGTTCACCTCGCCCTTCCCAGTGAAAGTGAGCAGAGGGAGGGCTGCACGTAGTAATAAGAAAATGACAGGACAGTCCCACACCCGACACAAATCCCTGACAGAAATCAGCCTGTGCTGGGAAGAATGACAGAGGATGCTCTTCTGGGTGAGTCTTTCACTGGTTTGCAATATAGTTCCTAAGTTACAACTCAGAAATGGTGACAAATGATTCGTGATGCCTAATTATAAGAATGTTGTACATTTTTGCCATCACACAAATTCTTACTGAAATGACTATATGGCAGGTCTGAGATCAAATGCAGTCTGCAGATATTAGGTGAAATCTATAGAAGTTTCTGGGCCAAATTCAGTTAAGATAAATACTTAGGTATGGACATATAAAACGGTCAGAAATTGAGATGAATGGCAAAGAAATTTTGTACTTTATATGCACGTAAGCCATGGGTCTTAAAACAAAAGCAGTTGAGAAAATGTCCCTATCTCTGTCTGCTCTCCTCCGAAAGTACCTAAACGATCTGGTTTACTTGGGATGTCTTTTTCCTCCTTCATTATTAAAATATTTAACTCAAGTTTTAGACAAAATTAGAAGCATTTGAAGAATGTAATCACATGTTGTTTTCTTCCAGGAAAATCTGCAGAACCTACTTCACTGAACTTTGCACAAATTCATAATTAACTTTGACATTGAATTATGGTTTTTTTTAATGTTCCTCTGTGATGAAAGTCTCTTCACTTGAAAAAATTATCCAGCTGTATTTCTGGTCTTTGTCTGAGGTGTTAACAGCCAGACACTAGCACCTTGTTTTCAATTTTTCCTGTCTTGGAGACACTACTTACATTTAGGCTTTTCTTTTACTGGCAGTAGCTACAATGGTCTAGGCTTTAATCACCAGCAGCTGTAGAATGAGAATAGGATTGGAAAAGCAAACGTTGTTCCCTTGAAGATCAGTTCAATTCACATCTGCATGTGCACTTTTTTCCTAGTATTACGCTTCAATTTAGTAAGGTTTTGCATACCTTGGGAACTCATTCTTGGCTCTCTTCCCACCTTTGAGTTAAAATCATGTGTAAAATACTTATTGTGCAGGGAATGGTGATGTGAACTGGGAAGAATATCTCTTGTCTGGCTTATTTCAAAGTAAAATTATACAGAATTTAGCTTATTGTTTTGCAGAGCCATAAAGCTCCACAAAACTCCTTCTGAAATCAACCAGACTAGTTGTGCTAGCCAAGCCAGGCAGATGCAGGAGTCTAACAAAAATCCAGCTTGATGTGATATCTAATATCCAGCTTTTCATGCTGCAGCTCGATGGTACAACACAGAGGGGATTTGCAGGCTCTGGAACACAGAAAAATCTATCACTTCCGGATGTCCATCCCACTCTTCTGGCAGAAGTTACTGGAGCAGGGTGGCAGAAAGGATAGTTTCCCTGCTCTTGGGCCATCCCAGCTCACAGCACGTGGTGTATTCATTCCAACATCTATTGATTTCAATTTATGTTAACATGCTGGGCTGTGAGCTGCAGCAGGAGGGATCTCTGGTTCACGACTCCTGTCGGGTTCAGAAGAGCTGAGGTTATCACCTCAGCAGTAACCTCTTTAGCCACCAAAGTTGAAGCTGATTCAATCATGAATCAGTGCCCTTAATTAATTCTCCTTTATAAAAGCCCAAAGCAATCATACTGATGTCAATGAAAAAAGTCCCAGATGAGAGTTTGATTGTTTCCTCAATATAAATAAAAAAAGTAGTTAAAAAGCTAAAAACCAAATGGCTCCTCGGGGGAATGGATTGGGTCATTAGTATATCATACACATATGTCAAAAATCTTGTGTTAACAATTTAACCTCACAGCTTCTTAGGACAAAAATAATTACTGAAAGAATGACTTACCTTCTCAGTATTCATTTAAACCAAATTGCATTGGTTGAAATGTAAGAACGCATTTTAAGTAAGAAAAATTATGCCCCCAACAAGTTCAACTACACTCCCATATTTTTATGCATTGAGGTTTCCCACCTCTAAAGTAAAACAACAAACAACAACAATTCACCTCACAAGTTGGCCATAAATAGCTCATAAACATCACTGCTACTTACCAACTCTCCCCCGTTTACATCTAAACAAAGAAATCTGTCTTTTCTGTACATCTATGTACAGAATAATCTTTCTTACTATCTGAGTAGATCCCTCCACTTGACATAGTCTTATTTATTCTCAATCTTGCATATTTGAGACCTGTGAAGAGATATGCAAGCGATAAATGACTGTATAAAGTTTTGGTAGAGACTAAATTCTGAAGACTGCTGTGGTTAGGTCGATATTGTTTTACTGTTCAGTGCAGACATATTAAAAGGGGTTGGAAAGGAGAAGTGCTGTTTCAGAAAAAAACTTTTTACTTTTGTCCTTGGGTGTCCTTACATCCCCCTGGCCTCATTAGAATATGTCTGCAAACACTATTTCAGTGTGCAAGGGCTCGGTGCAGGAATGGGCTGATGGAGGTATAAGCTGGAAGAATTGATCACAAGGAACAGGAAAAAGCTCTCACCCCATCCCATCCCAAGGGACCACACCAGAGAGGGAAGCCAGGACGACAGGTCAGCGGGATTGTGCCGAACCATATCTACAGTGCTCTGGCCTTCAGTCCTTTGGAGGGGATTGGCCGTGTCAAGATACATAATTGTGGGCCTCCCCGGTCTGCCCAGTGACAACACACCACACATACATAAAAGAGACACTTGTGTTCAAGGTGCCCACAGTGATAAGGTGCACTGACAGCCACCAGCAGGGCACAAAAGCAGCCTGCTTCCTTGGGGAATGCTGTGTGGCATGAGGAGCTATGGAGGCACCGGAAAGCACAAACCCCAGTGAGGTACTGTTTGCCCAGCCTCGGGTTAGGGAACAAACTTTGATGTAATCCAAGCTCTTTTGTCGCTGGTGTGGTGCCTGGAAGTGAAGCTGTCCGCTCTGCATGGGCTTCATCTCCATGAAGAAGTGCAGCAGCAAACGTGTGTAAGGGTGAGGGCAGCTGGAGAAACCAAGTCTAGGACCAGAATAGAGTCAAGCAGGGCATGGCCCAGATGCACTCAGTCAGAGGGAGCAGCTTCACTGCTGTGGGTTGATTCCCACAAATATCTACAGGATCCCTGGCACTTAGCAAGCAAGTGATGGTAAAGCAAGTTAACTGCTTTTTGAAATCTGATTTGTAGCTTTTTTTTCTTTCTTTCTTTCTCTCTTTCTTTCTTTTTTTAAATAACTGGGCTTCAGTATGGCACCTGAGAATATTTGTCTTTGTAATGATTAGGGAATAAAACCTCTGGCAGCAGGATTCTGCAAAAGGAGGTGGGGGCAACCCAGTTCTCATGCAGCAGCTTCACAAGCCTGGGTTTCATATAGTGTAGCTGGATGTTTGAGTGAAAGCAAAATAATTCTTCAAGTTCAAACTAGGGCATATTTAATCTTCTTTGGAAGTAACAACAAAAAATAAGCCAGTGTGCTTTTAAAGAGAAATCTAATAGAAGTAGATGAGCACACGCCAGCCAGCCCTGCTGAACCTGGCCACTGCTGTGCTCCACAAACACATTTTGTCCTGGGAGAGTGGCCGGGAGCACGGCTGTGCCTGTTAGTTGTGAGCAGAGCCCCTGCTGAGACACAGCCAACAGGCTGCGGCAAACAGAGCTAACATGGAAAAGGTTTAATAGTGCTCAAACTGGGAGGGGAAAAATCTCCTGTAAAACAGCCTCAGCCTGGTCCACCTGTAATAAAAGTGTGGGTTCATCAGCAGGCCTCTCCCACAGAGGCAGGGCACTGGGTGCTGTCAGTGCCACTCTCCTTCTGTGCTGGATTTTCATCATTTATAGAACCCAAACTGAAACATTTGTGGGTGTCAGCTTGGCACAAGGCTGGGACCTGCCAGGCACAGGGTAACCCCAAGCCTGGGGCAGACACTGCCCAGTGTACAGCTGTGGGGCAGTGATGGTCTGGGGACACCTACCAGAATGCGCAGGGAGAACCGGCAGGGATAACATTAGCAATCGGAAAAGCAATGTTTGGGTTTTTTTCCACTATTTAAATACAAGCTGTTAGAATCTGGCTGTTTTTTTACAGAATGTAGTTACATGCTCTTAGGTGACAACTGCATTTTAAGCCTCTGCTTTCCTTGCAGTAAAGCCACCACTGAAAACTTGAGCCCAGAGCCAGTGCTGAGCAGTTTCTGCCCGAGGAAGGGAGGTGGAGCTGCCACGGAGCAGCTGTGAAAATCCCTCTGCAGAACCACTGCCATGTCCCCATGTGAGAGGTGGGCCACTGCGGAGCAGCCACAGCTTTGACACGACTCCACTGAGATGCTGAGGTTGGAGTCACCAGCAGCCAGGTCTAGGGACAGGGAATGAAGTGAGAAGCTTTCTTTCAGGACTGTGTTCCTGCTATCCAAGGGATATCCAAGGGACATCCAAGGGACATCCTGGCTTTGCCAGGGTTCCACCACTTTGGAGATGGGGAGCCCAGGCGGTCGGCTGCTTTCCAGGAGATAACAGCCCCTGGCAGCAGCTGCTCCCCAGGGATGTGTGTGCAGGTCCTGGTGGGTGGGTTTGGCTGCCTTAGCCTGCAAGGGCCACTGGTCACATAAGCACAGTCAACAGCAGAGAGCTTTTATAAACTATCTACAAAAAGGAGAGGTGCAGGCTGTGTAAAGCATGGGTGAAATGCTTCCCCAGATAAACCTCTTTCTCAAGGGAAGAGTAGGGGCAGCCATTTGCAAAGTGAGGTCTGCTAAGCTCCATCTAAGAGAGAAATCATAATGCGAGCTGGGCAATGCAGACAGGATGCCAATTTTCTTTTTTAATGGGTTAAAATGGAGCCAGTCTCAGCAAACAACGCTGTAGATTTATTCAGCTGCAGAACTGGCACACAGCAGGTGCCTTGGAGGGACAGAGGGAAGGAGCAGAGGAAAAATGAAAAAGGCTGATGAGAGTGAGCAGCCAGGGAGAAACCTCTGGAAGGTTTGGGCATGCAGGCGGCTGCACTCATGCTTTATGTCACTGCAGAACATTAAATGAGCACTTAAAAAGATAATTAGCACCTTTTCATTGGACCAGAAATCAAAGGTGTAATTTACCAGAAGTCAGTGAACAATGTAAGAGATCTAATTTAATCACATTGCGTAGCATAGCCAGGGTGAGAAATCAGAAGCCCATCCTGGCTGAACAGCTGCACGTACAGCAAATGTGCCCCCAACAAGACAGTGCCACCAGCAGCAGAGCCACAGCCGGTGCAGGTGGTGAGGCCATGCAGGGTATTTGTGCTATTTGAATTCTACTACATCGTTTTAATTATTTCACAGTAAAAGCAGAGGGTATGCCATATATAGAAGAAAATGCTCTTGTCTAGATAAGGCGGCAATTTGTAGCCAAGGTTGGCATCACATTTCAGGTGTTCTCTTCCACAGCCTCTAGACATCCTCTGACAGGATCAGCCACTCCAAAGTTCAGGAAGATGAGGAGGAAATGGAGGTTTTGTTTAGCATCATAGATGAAAGGTGATCTTTCAATATTCAGATTTCGGTTTAGATCTGGACTGCCCAGTCTTGCCTTAAGGCTTTGGAATGGGTCATTCAGCTTCCTTCTACTTTTGGTATCAAATGAAGTGTTCAAAAGATCAATAAAAGAAAAAAAACACTATTAAATTTTAAGTGCCGTTTAAAGAAACTCAGCTTTAACTCAGTTATTTTCAAGCCATAGCTACAGCACAAGGCATATTACCTTTACTGAGATTTCTTAAATAAAAATGTTAGCTGTATGTGCCCACATTTGTAAAATCAAGCTGTTAGCTAACTAACAAAGCTGCAGTACAGCAAATCATATTCAACATTACACCATTTAATGAGGATTAAACTTTGTCCCCTGAACACTACAGCCTTTCTCANTTCTCAGCAACATATTTTAGCTCTATGGCTCCATTAGCTTTTTTTTTTTCCTTTTTTTTTTTCTTTCTTTTTTTTTTTCCCCATGGTAAATCTTTATATCTGTTTCCATGGCAGCATGGAAAACCTGGAAGTCCTAAGCATGGTGGCCAGGACTCTAGATTAAAATGGCTAATCATACTGGCCACCTTTCGATAAACACAGGCAGATCCCTGCCATCATCCTTCCCAGGGGCTTCACAGCTGCATCTGAAAAGGAGCCGAAAGGCAAGGCAGGGCTGTTTGCATCCATGTGCAGTTCCTCTGTTAGTGGTCACACTGAGGCCAGCGGAAGGTAACAAACCTGGAAGGGATGTGGCCTCCACTGAACATGTCAAGAGAACAGTTTCTGCTGATTTAAATGATAGCCCTGACAGGAAGATCTGGCCTCACTTTCTTAGAGACATAACCTCAAAAGAACCCACGCGTGTAATAACCATAACGTAATGGGACTACAAAAACCAAAATTTCAAATTCTCAACTTCTATTTTATCTGTGGTTTAGCTCTTGAGGAAGTGTAGGTGACTGAGAATAGTCCAGAAAAATAGTAATCATTGCAATTCAAGAAAACTGAAAAAGCAGTAATCAAACTAGTGAGCTGGCAATCCCTAGGAAATACAGTTTGCTTAAGGAAAATTCAGGTGAGAAAAGTGTGTGTCTTTACTGCAAGACACTCACTCAACTCAAATAATATATTACCTGGCTCCTAATTATTATATCTAATTATAGATTGGCCTAAGCACATTGGCAAGAGAAATATGTTGTAAAATGTATGTTGAAATATTACTGTGCTATTGTTGAGTCAGCTCCTGGGATATGAGGCATTAAATATCAGAATCTCTGGCTGATTTCAGTGTTTTTATGTTGCTTAACCACACTGTTAAGATGTATTGTTGCAAACTTCTCCTTGCTGGTTAAATTTAGCTTCTCTGTTCTCCAGGTGCAATCTGATACCTCCTAGAGAACTGTCTTCCCCATTCTTGCACTTCTCCTCTACCAGACATTTGTTTCCCCAACTGGCCTTATTTATTTTACATATTTTTTTAATCTACACTATAAACATTGATAGTTTCAAGCTTCACTGTGAAACTGCCTGTGTTGCTTCTTGCTTTGCACTGCAGCCTGGTATCACTGTCTTGCAACCCCTGCTATTCCTGTGTATGTTTTGTACTCTTTGTCAGCGGATGTGATGCACTGTCCCCTATATTGTATATTATCACTGAACAATATCCTGCAAGCCACTTGAGGGACTTGGGCCTTGAAGTTGAGTACACATTAAGTGAATTAGGATATTATGCCACAGGGAAAAGATATTTGGACATAAAGTACACAAAAGAAAGCCCTGGAATGAAAGAATTATTTTTCACTATATCTGTCCACATGCTGCTAACAGGAGAAACTCTGACATAGGCACTGTGTTTCAGCACCCACGTAAAACATATGATGACCTTTAAAAAAAAAAAAAAATTAAAAAGCAGTGATTAAAAGTTAAAATTAATTGTTCTAGGATTTTGTTAATAAAGTGGGGGGAAAGGCCCCTGAATCATTGCATTTATTAATTTGTAACCATTATTTTTTAAAGCAATGCCCTTAAAACTCCTCTGAAGTTAGTAATCTCCAAGAGAGTTTTAAGCAATTACACAAAAAATGACTTAAAATAACCATTTTACAGTCATATGGTGACTTGCAATGCAATTCCTGTTTCTTTTTCTCTCAGTTATGATCACATACTGCACTTGATGGTTGTACCAGAATGTACAGTGGGCTGTCAGAAAAGCCTTATACTGTGAAGGGTTGAGTAAGGATGAGCCAGGAGGCCACAGATGTGATTGATGACCAGTTCAGATGACCAGTTCTTTACCATAAACCTTTTTGAGTCATTAACAGGCTGAATTTGTATCAAAAAACCACAAGCACGCTTGCATATGGAAAAATAACACGGATGGAACAAGCAGATTACAGTACTATCCATGTCCCCAGTCTTGGGACATACACAGAATAGAGGTTAAAACTATTATCAGAAATGTAAGAAAACACCTTGATTTTGCTGTTTACACAAACCACACAGATCTGCACAGCATGGCTGCTGGTTTTAGTGAAAAGAGAAAGGAAAATCTCGGTTAAATTCAGGTTGTTTAGTCTGAATCTGGTGCAAAAGTCTGAGGGAGTGTGTTCCGTCCTTGGAAAGTCTGCTTTTATCTCTTTATGAAAACACTGGATCTCTCCATTATAAACGACCCTGATGGTGTTTTCTCCTGCCTCAGCTTCCTATTAAAATGTCTTGAAGTTCAAATACTCTGTGATGGACTTTAATTGATTTCCAGTCAAGACTTCTTAAATCATGTTTCTGAAAGATCCACTTATTATTGGCAGGAGATATCTTTTCCCCATTTTGACTAGTCTGTTGTTCTTCAGTTCAACAGAACAGGGAGCAAAATATATTTACATGCAAAAGTTACCTGAGGCAAAAGAAACCAGAGGACAAAGCCAGTTGCAGTGGAGCCAGCACACTATGGCTGCGATCTCTGAAGTGCTGCAGCCAAAGAGACTGGCAGGTGCCTCTAAATATAGACACGGATATTAAAATGTTAAAAGTACAATACACAGAAAGCAAAGTGAGGAAAATTATAAGTTTCAAAGAGTGCCTTTCTCTTTTTCCCTTGTACATGCCGCAGCCACAGCAGTCTGGCCACAGGCCTATTTGATATTTATAAAGTTCAATTCGGTCACACACCACAGAAACACTGAAGACAAAAACCCCCACACAAAACCTGTTCAAATGGTCTGCTATGTGGTACTTAAGGCTGATGAGCATTGCATGTAATGATGGCTTTGGGTCTTCTCCTGGGGACCTGGGTCAGACCTCTCCTTACATTAAAGAAGAACGTTGTCCCCAAGTCCATGGTCTGTGAATTGGACCCTTAGATGTCAGTGCAGGTAAAATTTTCAAAGGGAAAGGACTCTGGGGAGAAGAGCATTTATTAAACCTCTTCAGTTCTTCATTCTGATAAAGAACAAATCTTCAATGTAATAAAAAATAGTTCAATCTTTTGAAAAGATATACCAGCACAATCTCACTTACTTAGAAGTTCAGCATATTAGCTGCTAAAATGGATTCCAGCAGCCCTCCATACATTTGTCCAAAATTTCCAAAACTTGGCTGCCTAAGCACCAAGTTAGGTTCCATACTGAAGAAATGTAAATATGCTGTTACACTTTTCTAAGCTGCCAGTAAAAGTTTGTAAACCTAGTTTTGAGAGCAAAGCCCTGGACAGAGAATGCTGTGCCCTGTTTGAAAAAAGCACATATTGCCTTCTCTTTAACAGAGAAAAATTGGAAATGGACATGACTTACAGCAAATTTCTTAATCTGTTTAACCATAATTTTCAGGAGGACTTCAAGATCATAGCACACCTCTATCCCTGCCTACCAGTCAGGACTTGAGCAGTGAGGAAAGCCCTCATGCCAGCTGTCCCATGCAGTGTGGTCCCAGCGGTGCTGCTGCCTCGGGGCCAGCATTGGCAGCGGGTGGTGCGCTCTGTGTCCCGCAGGGTAATGCTGAGATACAGGCCTGTCAACGTGTCTGTCTGCACGCTTCCTGGAGCTGCGCAAACTTAGCAGGGATGTGGGGAAAACTTCTATGCTGCAGCCGTACAGCCAGCAGGAGGAAAGGAACTGCTAGGAATGATCGTAAAGTGGGATATGAATTAGGCTGTGGAAGTGGATGCTGTTGTCAGAGAGCAGATAGTCCTGAGCAACTTTGGTTTGTGTGGGGCAGTTCATTTCTGCGAGGTTCTCCCTTGCAAGCAGGTAACGCTTTGCGCATTTGGGTATTTCAGAAATGCTCTACATTAGCTTAAATCTAGCACTGACTCTGCAAGGAGTATAAAACTGACATTGATTTCCAATTGATGTCATTAATATTTTATCAGAACGTGGCCAAGCATCTCCTCACAGCCTCGCTTGCTCATTGCACCCCTACTCCTAGGGAGACTTATTTTTTAAAAGCAGAACCCTGCAGAGCAGAGACCACGGCTGCTGTATGAACAGAGATGGCAGCACACATATGAAGAGTGCTCCAGAACACGTTCAGTAAATCTCAGGGAAGCTCCACTTCATGGCAAAGACATTCAGGAGACCTCATGCATGACTGGAGAATACATGGAAGAACACAAACTATCACGGTATAAACCAAGATTTCTTCTGCAGTATTGTCTTAGAGGGGATTACGTGGTCATATTGCACTCACCTTGCTTAGAGAAAACCTTTTGATCCTGAGATAGATCCCAGTAAGACTGAGAGGCACCGCCAGCAGCAGGTAATGCATGTACTGTAGTCTCATGATTGTAACACACTATGGGAGTCTTAGAAATGCTGGTCCAATATAAACAGAAAATAAAGAAAATGAGAACAGGACCATCTCTGTTAAAGAGAAAGTAGAGCCTTTTCCCAAGCAGGAAATGATGCCCTTACATGAGCCCCAGCCAGAATGAAACTGCAGAATGAAGGTCTTATTTTGTGGATTTTACTTCTTTTCTGCACTATTCCAAAGACACTAGATCTTCAAGAAGGCAATCTAAAATTTTCAAAATATTCTTCCTCACTACCATTTCTCAACATTTCGACTAACCTAAAAAATAACAGTACTTTTGTGAAAGCTGTATCATGTGATTTTTTTTCTTCTCTGATTAAATATTTTTCAGTGAAATAGAGTGAAACCTGATGAAATGCAATAGTAAAATGCACATATAAGAATATTAAGTATCTTTCATTTAGGAATCCTAATTTCATTTAAAAATCAGTATTGGTAGTTATATTGTATTAAAAAAAAAAATCAAGTAAACTGTTTCCTAAACTATATTTGTTTCCTAAAAGTACAGACAAATGCTGTGCAAGAACTCCTTAACACTGAAATGAAAGCTGTCAGAGGAGACAAACTATCTTGAAATCACAAAATAACTTTTCTTATCTTATCAGACACCACCACACAGAGACTGTTTGAATTTTATACCGCTGTACTGCTGACAGTTTCCACAACTGTAGATCTTACGAGTGACAAGTGCAGAGTTAGGCCAAAATTACAAAGGTAGCTGGAGACAGACCTTGATGCCTGGTAGCATTTAAAGAAATAAATGGTTCTGGTGTCTAACTCCCAGGGAGTTGATTTGTCATTTAAAGCGTGGAAGGAGGAAGGGACACGTTAAAAGCTAGCAATCTGCTAATCCTTCTGTCATCCTGCAATGACAGAACGGAGTTGAATAAACCATCATAAAAATGTTACAGGTGAAATACAGGACTTTGCACAGCAGAATGTCCTGGACAACAGGGAGACAGAGGACCAGATTTCTTTGTTGCACTGGGGACAATATCAAGTCCCAGTGAAAATGATGTTGTTGCCAGTTTTTCTGGTTTTACTTCAGAGACTGTTCTTATGCAGCCTCCATCTCACATAGGTATTAACCTTGGTGTGAAGACATGTAAAGATGTGCTTTAAAAGAATTTAATAGGTCCATCCCAGCACCACAGCTGTTTATGATATGATCAACTTCTGCATGCATAAATGGTCATGTATAGTGACATGCTAAAAGAAGGTGACCCTACCCAAAGTAATTTAAAATAAATCATGGGTATAGCGGACTTAGAGAACATAGCAGAATAATTCCCTGGTTTCATAGTTCATATACATGCAGCTCATTCATGTATTATTTGAGGTTAAATTGGAGTCATTAAGTCAGATCCATACCTATTTGTTTCTGTTCTGAATTTGGACCAAATATATTTAAATACTAAAAATTAAATATTCTGATAGCAAATATTTTCAGGAAACTTAACCTTGTAAGTGTAGGTAGAAGACTGGAAGAAGAGGAAATCACTCTGAACAGTGCCAGCAACTTGATTCACTCAACAGCTGAAAGTCAAAGTAATGGCAATGAAAACATCTGGGACAATAACTAGGAAAGGAAAAAATTAGGCATATTTCCTTTGCTCCATTTGGTCAAGATTGGAGTAAACTTGGGAAATGGAAGTGGTGTAGTGCCTGGGGACAGTACATACCAGGATGGCTTTGCACATAGCATACACATAGCATAATATGCAGAGAACTAACCAGAAGGGCTATTTATTTAAAATGAAATAGAGAAAATTAACCTATCCATTAATCATTGCAAGCACCATGACCGTATAGGCTAAGTACCACGCTAAATGACTATTTGCCTGCCTACAAGTGCAACCACCATAATTTTAGCCCTGGTAGGATGCTGGAAGAGTGCATACTTCTTGCGTTCTTCTTGGAAAAGAGCTCTTATAATCTGCATTGGTTGCACTTTCCTACTCTGTAAATAACAGTGGCTCCAAAGGCTTTACTGCAGATGTACTTGAAAGGTATTCAGAGAGAGCTCGAAATTGCAGTTCTCTTTAGAACAGAAAGAATTGCCTTCCTTCCTGCCCTTAAACGAGCAAGAGCTTTTTTCTACATTGCCGTTCCTCCATCCTCAAAGGTGGGAGACTGACCCTTGTCCCTAACAGACCCCGCTCAGTCACTGGCATGGGGAGCTGGTGACTGCTGCTCCCCAAAAGACTCTGGATCACAACGGTGCAAAGGAAAAAAACGCTGAGCTATTGATGTCATTGTTCTGCTTACGTGTTCTTCTAATGGTTTAGAAAGCAGAACTAGAAGCACATGCTTATTTTTATCTCTCTATCTGTTGTGAAAGGCAGAAGCAGCCATAAGGAGTGATAGGAACTGTGATACACTGGATGAAAGGGTGTATCAGAAATGGGGACTCTCTAACTTCTTTTTTAAATAAGTGAACTGTGTGAGTCTCCAAGTAAAGGCATTGTTTGGAGTGTGGGAGGATTGGGAAGTGAAGACTGAGAACTTATGCCTTTCTCAAAAGACTCTACAAAACTCGTTCTTTCTCCTTTATAAAGAAAGAGAGAATTAAAACTGATTAGAGCAAGATAATTTGGGGGGGAAAAAAATTCCTACAAATTTTTGGATTAACTTTCTACATTAACTTCATTCTTCTACTCCTATAATCACTAAAAGTTTCACAGGGCATTGAAATCCCTCTATATTTTTAATACTCATATTAATTAAATATTTTAAATTAATATCTTCTTGTAAAAGAAAGCCAGGATCAGCTAAAAATTACCCACAAGGTGTTAACTGCCTCCATTGCTCCCTTCAGCTGTTCAAGTCTGCTCTGCATCTTCCTTGGCAAAGGCTTATTCCCGTTTTCCTCACAGCCTGCCTGTGACACAGCAAATGTTCCGCCAAGAACAAATAACCATGCACAGTGGTGGCTGTTCTGATGCACAGGGCCAGTGCGGTACAAAACCATTTCTGTTACAGCCTAAGATTTGTCATGCGAGCGCAAACCTTTGTGTGGAGAACTTTATCTATGCTTAGTGTGAGAGTATAAAGCAGACATAAGTAAATTAACCGGCACAAGACAAATGTCAGTGAAGTTAGTTTAAGAAATTTAAGCTGATCCAAAATGAAACATGCTCCCTTTGGACTTGCCTGCTGTAGGATATTTGTGTAGCAGATTTGCATCTTAATTTTAAAACCAAACTTAAATGTTACTTCCTGTTTGGTTTTTCCTTTTGCCACAGACTTGGGCAGGTGGCAGAGAAACCCCCAGCAGCCATGACTGCCTTGCCCAGGCAGCTGAAGGGTTTGCCTGTGCCAGGGGGGCTTTGCCCAGTGCACTGCCACTGCCACTGAACTGCCTCTTGCTATCTCTTGTACACCGGGTGTTTTATCTGCCAGGAAACGGGGAACCCGGTCACTCTCAGTGTGGTCCATAATGATAACAACAAAAGATATAAATCAGATGAGCTTCGTTTGAGTTGCAGGGAGAGGGTTGTAGTTTTGCTATAAAAGTTTATTCATGCTGAGGCATTCTTGAAGATTACTCTGCCATGAGGGGGTTTACTTTATTTATGGATCTATACCAGGAGGCTAGAAATAAAGACTGGACTGTGGCTTTGCTCCAAGGCCTCAGTATGGGTACTTGGCTGCAATAGAGTAGAAGGAAAACAGAACACCTTGTGGAAGAAGAAATTTTCTATAAGCTTATACCATTTTAAAAAGTCAGATGCCTCCTTCTCTCTGCTCAATCATGTCAGCTGCCCTGAGCAGGAAATTTGGGAACTACTGTGACGTTTAAAACTCCTCCCTCTAGCCAACCCACCTGCCCAAGTCTTACATCCTCATCTGCTTCTCATAAACTCCTATTCTGACAAGTACTAGGGAACACGCCTGCATGTGAGCTGCCCATGCACAGCATCCAACACCACAAAGCGTCAGAGATGGTCCATGGAGCAGTTAACTTCCTGCAGTGGATACACAGGAGGGTTCTTTTCTGCACAAGGCAGCATGTTCCAGCTCCCATGTTTGCTCACTACATCCTGTATATTTCTGCTAGAATAAAGTTCCTCTTCATTCCAGGCAGCAGTATGAAAGGCCTCGTGGTCAATAAAATCCTTCACGACCTGTGGGATGGCCACCGCCGTTACAAGGTGCCTGAGGGACTGACCCGTCATAGTTTCAGTTAAAAAGGAAAAAAATGTACCCTTCACGTAATGATGTTATAAAAGATCCCCCTTTGATGTATGTGGTTTGATGAATTAAGGGTTTTCTTCTCAGAGTTATGCAGTTTAATGAATGTTTTCCTGTGTAGCAATAGCAGCAGTGTTAGTTTAAGTGCTGTTAGCTGCCTTTACAGGCTCAGAAGTAAGAGAATGGCATAAAACGTGATGCACTACACCACAGACTTTCTCCTCTCCCAGCATGCTAACTATTGAATTATTAAAGACGTGATGAGATTTATTGTTCACATTCCATTATGAAATGCAGTGCGCTGAAATAGGGCTGACCTTGAGGTCTCTTGCCAGTTCCAGATCCGGTTTCTTCTGGTCGTCCTCTGCCAGATAAGTTATTAAAGTTGTCAGTGGTGCCTCAGAAGGCAGGTCTGGTCCTTTCTTTCAGAAAGGATGTGTGCTTATGACAAGAGTCTTCTGACTCTGTAGAAATGCAGTAGGTGAGAGGGGCTCGAAGCCTCCAGAAGCCTTGGCCATGCGTAGGCAACTCTGGGCAATGCGAACAGGAGCACTCTCTGTGCTGGCTGGAATTTCCTTTTTCAGGAGTTGCAGCTGGCACTCAGGGCCTCCCAAAGATGACTGCAATGAAGTCCTTTTTCCAGACTAAATAATCATGCTAATGTAAGCAGCTCTCTCAGAGGCTTGAATATTTTTCACAAGATTCTCTTGATTTACATCAAACAGGTCTCTCACCTCTGGCTCTTCCAGAAGCACAAAAAGGCTTGTGGGACTTTTAGGAAAGCAGCGAGAGGAGAGACTGCAATTTCTCTCTCTCTCTCCCCTGTCCTCATTCACAAATATCTTTACCATTTTCTCTGGGTTTGGATGAACTTTCCTGCAAGCTCATCAGTTTCCAGAAGATCCTCACCTGCTATGTGAAAGAGACTATCCCATGGAATTGAGCAAGTTTTGGATCAAGTCTCATGCATTTTTATGAGGCCAGTTCTTTACCAACAGGTTTCACAAGCTGTATTTAACATTTTTCACAGTCTATCAAGACTTCCTTGCAAAACATTGGCAAGCAGAGGAGCCTCTTGAGTAAATTCAGGTCTACTAAAGGAAAGAAACTTGCAATAAACTACGTTCGTGGATATTAGGATTTAGTTTTGTACCTGAATTACATAATTTCAGGATCTTCCTCAGTAGCTGATAAAGACTAAGAGATGCCTCTTCTAAGCTCTTTCTTGTAGGAGCATCTGTGGATGCAGCTCTCCTGTTTCAGCAGATGGAACTTTCTGACTGATCCTGTGAGTTATGTGAAGAGAGACACAGAGCAGTTACATATTCCAGATTCTTCAGGCGAGCTGTGAAGCCCTGGCCACTGTGGGCACTAATTAAGCAAACCACCTCTCACTAGTGAAGTATTTTAAAAGTCTTCGAAGTCTGGCAACTGCTGGAGTGCTCGGCATCTTAACGGGTATTGATATGAACTGCTAGGTTGGGTATAAAAGATGTGTGTAACCATCCTGGTAGCTGATGACCTAAGTATTGCACAGAAATAGTCATAGGACTAAAGCTTTTATTCTCAAATGTTGAAAGTATAAACTGAGTTCTTACCGTCTCAAATTCCTGAAGCATTGTCAAGCACTGATTTTTTTTCACACCTCTACTGATAATGTGGTTATGTATCTGCTGCACTGCAGTAAAAGGTAAAGCAATTATCATATAGTGTTTATCCTTCTGTTTTGGAGTACTGTGAAACTCACTTGAAGGGTAATCTAAATGCATGAAAGACTACTGACATACAAAATCTTGTTATTACTTTCAGGACAGAAGAAGGACAAAAGGCACAGTAGTACATCATTTGCTAAACACTCTGGCTTCCATGAAATCTCAAAATCTTACTTTTATATCTAGTATTTCTGATAAGCCATTCCTTAAATCCATTCTGTTTAGCAGTTTTTCTTGCATCCCTATATGTTTGCTTATGTAGTTTCCAAAAGAGGCCAGTCCGCACTAACTATGGAAATTTCATCTTATCCCTTATCATCAGAACCAAAAAAATGATAGAGAGCCCTTTCGATTTCCTATCCCCAACAGATGTTAAACAGCATTTCTATGTATTTTGAGTGATGTTAGTGCTGATACTCGGTTTCAGAAGATGAATGCTCACCCATACACAGGATTCAATTAACATTCTTTTATGACTGCATCCATATTATTCTTAACGAGCAGACTCCTTGGTGAGAGTGAATATTTACCTCATGGCATTAAATCCACAGTTTTCTACCACAGTCACTAATGGTCATATAGCAAATGATCATCCCAACACTCTGGCTACATTCCAGTTCAAGTAATTATATTCTGCCTCTCTTAATTTCCTTTAGAGAGTAATTGGACCTGATAACAGTCTTCACTTGTTATCCTAAACTGCTCTGCAGCCTGACTACATCTCACAGCTTCAAGGACTTAATCATAGCTCCCAATAGGTGAAATACTGATAGATGATCTCTCTGCTCACCCCATCTTTTTATCACATACAAATCCATTAATTATTGTAACACCATCTAACAAATTCAGCTCTGCAGGTACTGTAGACTATACGATTTGTATATTGCTGGCTGCCTGAAGACATAAGTCAGGAGCTTAAATGATCTCAGAAACTTATGAACTCATTGATTTTAGGAAGCTGATGATATAAAACTGCTGTACCTTTTGCGCGCCTCTGACTTTGCCTACATTAGTGAGCCATTAGGCACAGTAAGAGCAGAGCAGTAGGACAGTGCAGCTGGCCGTGAGGGCTCACAGTCACGTTTAGAGTGCATGTGATTTGGCATTTTACTTCAGACTGCATTTAGTTTGATTTACTGGACTGGACATCCCAAATCCACGTGGTTTAAGTGTAGGCTATGGATCTCTTTTCTCCCTAAAGGGATTGAAGCACCATTGGCATGTACCTCAAGTAGAACTTCAGGTTTAGTTTCCTTCGCAAGGAATATGATTCATATGCACCAAAACAGCAAACCAAACCAGCACAAGATAAATGGGAATGATGGAGAGATTTGCTGCAGAGCTGCTCTGTTCTCCTGAATGTCAGCATGGCTGGGGATCCACTGTACACTGGAATGGATTGTCATCTATTCAAGCACTGTTAAAGGACAACAGACTTCAACACAGGACAGTCCTCTGACCAACCATGAGACCAGACAATAATAAGGAAATGTATAACTGACTCATAATGTTCAAAAGGAAGTTTTTGGGGAGGAGAGAGGAAGAGACAAGCATGCCTCAGTGGCCTGGCGGGGGGGTGGTCTTCAGGAAAAAACTCTTGAGCCCTAAGGAAACTGTTCCAGATGGCAAAGAATCTGAGAGACAAAACATGTAGGGTTCGTCTGATATGTGCTGGTTTATTTTTGAGTGATTCCAGAGAGACCAAGCAAAGAAGCAGTGCCTTTGCCCATTTATACTGCAAAGCAGTTAGAACATGAAAGAAATCTCAATATGGTATGAACTGCCACAGCTGTGACAGCTGATGGGGGCTCCAGAGTCACTCTGTGGGGTGACTCAACAACCCAAAATACTGGATCATGGTAATATGAAGAATCTTTAACATCAGGAGAAAGCAATGAGAAAAGGTTTTGCATTTCTGATTTAGTTAAATTTCAGATCCAGATCTACTTTAAAGTTATTTAAGCTTAAAATATTTCTGAAAATGTTTAATTTTAGCAAACTTCTACCAGAAAGGAAATGAAAAGCAAAGAGAGGGTGTTACCACTTCTTTTTTTTTTCTCTTTGTGGGGAAAAAACCCAGAAAAATCATCTATAGCTTCTTTTCCTATTCACAGAAAGAAATATGTCTATGCAGAGAGATTGATCCAGTCTGGTTTTTAGTTGAAATGTACCCAGCAGTTCTCTGCATGCACCATATATCCCAGCAATTTATTACATGATGTGAAAGTCAGTCTCTCAGAAAATAAATACCTTAGTACCAGCAGTAGCCAGAAGCTGAGGTGTCCTAAAATAAGTATTAATCTGGAAGGAAAAGGGTGACTAGCTGGAGACTTAAGAGCTGTGCTGCAGAGATGTGAGTGATTCCTGGGGAAGCTCATGCTCAAATTCTTGTGAAACACACCATTTAGCACTCGCTGCTCTCCAGTCACATTCTTTCACTTCACTGTTTATATTTACTCACCTTTTTCTGCCTTCTGATCTTTGCCATAGTTTTATAATTTTCAGCTTGCTTCACTAACATTAAGTGCAAACAGTGTGCGACCAAGTAAGACAAGGTCAGGAAATGAAAAGGAACATGGTGTCCTAGGCCAGGGGTTATCCTGAGGAGCCAGGCAAGATTTTAACTATTTCAATTGCCTTCTCTACATCCCTGTGGTGCCCCTCACTGAAGATCACGAGAGTGAGGCAAGGCCTTTCCCTGTTACCATATTACCAGACAGGAAACATCTCCCCTGCCTGGGGATGTGGGACTGGAAGGGGACACCCAAGTCATCCAAAGTGATTCCTGCAATGATGTGGGAGATATCCAATGACAGAAGGCTCCTCAGCATGGTGACTCCACATCTTCCACCGTGGAAATGCTTCCTCATGCTCCCCAGGATAAATAAGAACTATAGTTATTTAAAAAAAAAAAAAAGACCAGGGATTTATGATTTATCACTGACAGACAAGAAGGGCATCAGAGTACCATGAATAATATCCTGTGTCACTGCAGTAGCAGAGGACTTACTGAATTAAACTTCCCAGCCATTGCAGACAGCAACTGTTTTCTGTTCCATGTTACAGAAAAAGCAAAGGAAAATCCAGCTTGAAATGGAGCAAAAATTTCTTACTAATACTGAGGATGTGAGTAAGACACATTGACCAGATAACTTAAAGAATGTAATGTCAGCTACATCTTGGACCAAGCAACTTCTCCTCCGATCCAAATACATCTGCTACCAGAGAAGAGCAAGGGCAAGCTGTCCTATGTGATATGAAACAACGTGTCCCTTGCCTCAAGAAAGGGAAGGTGAAATAGGGTAACCATACAATGAAATGGTGCTCCATCTGCCTGTCTTTTGTCCTGCAGTGCAAAGTCTGTTGCCATTACTCCATCAAACTTAGAAAACAAAAGTCTATGTGCCAGTAGCATTAAAAATATGCTTCTCTCACGAATTATAGGTTGAAGATAACCATGGGAAGTGGCTGCAGTGCTTAATAAGAGTCCTTAGCTCTGTCAAAGATACCTATGCTCAAGCAACTGCAGCTGCCCATTATCCTCTAAGAGCTGTTGAAGTCCTGCCTGTATTTACAGGCTTTCGGTAACAAAACTGTGCCCTGTGGATGGGGATCAGCTGCTCATTCAGGGCACATAACCGTCGACAGGGTGGTGGGGGTTGTGACTGGTCCTCTCTGTCACCCTTCTGTGCAAGGGTCAAGCTGTTGCCAAATTGCCACATTTCTTCCAAAAAGACATGGATGAACAGACAAGGGCGAACACGCTGTTTTGTAAGTCCCACACTGATTATTTTAATGACCGTGGGCCCTTCTGGAAACCTTGTGGGGGGCACAGAACATCACAGATGTAACAGGAGCGCAGCAGCTGACTAAAAGCAGTCCTGGGGGACCCACTTATTCATGGACAGATGCATATGCTAACAACAGACATCCCATCATACTTACTGCCATTGCCAGTTGTAACTATGAGGGACTCAAGGTAAACCCCAGCAGTATTCAGCCGTAATTCCCAGTCAATGGGAATTGTCCTGATTAAACTAAGAGTGCAGCTCATTGAGTATTTGAAACTCCACTAAAAAGTAAATATTGACATGGTTTAAAGGGATTAACTAAGATGACTGGATTCTTTTAAAAAACTTTTTGAGAGTAAAAAGAGCCTTTTACAAAGTCTTCACAGTGTTTTGAGATGTTATTTCCTATGATAAAATGGAAAAATGGGAAAACTTGCTTTAAAAGTATATGAAAATCTCATGTTCCTAAACACTTATCTTTAAATGACCAACTCTTAAAATAATAGCTCTCATAAAACCACGCATCAAGTAGCTCTGTGTGTGGCTTATGAAAGGGTGGTGGATGATGCCACTCTGGCAGCAAAGAGGTAAATAGATTAAATTTCCCAAATGCATATTCTTTACTGTATGTAAGCAACATGAAGTGGTCGGTCCTGAATTTTGTCTACTTTTATTTCTCCTGAGTGCAGAACATTTTGCTTCTCTTCATCAGTCACCCCATCTGTACAATGAGAATAATACCTTTAACATCAGCTACAGAAGAGATTTATAGGGATGGATGGATGGATGGATGGATGGATGGATGGATGGATGGATGGAAGGAAGGAAGGAAGGAAGGAAGGAGTAATTTCTTCTTGG